>WNWU01000017.1:29827415-29840034 GCA_012654045.1 Ptyas mucosa
CAAAGTATGATACATCTTGAGATGTTCAACTCAACATCCAGGAGCCCACCTGAAGGGAACGAGAGACATTCTCATTGAGCGTGGGGCCAGCAGTCAGGAACGGGTTAATGCTCATCTGATGTCAATGGACCGAGTCTGCTAGCAGAGAAGCTCCTCCTCTTCCTCCTGCTTCCCAGCTTTCAGACTTGGTCTGATTGGGACCAGACACCTTTTACTGAGCTGCTCAATTTCAGCCGCTGGTTCTCTCTTGGATGAGATATTTCTTCTAGCCAGCTCCCATTGATTTGGTAGAGCTTTCCAGCGTGAAGAGTCTAGTGCCCAAGCCCGCTGAAGGCCGCTAGTCGGCATTTGGGGGCTGGGGGCTCCCAGCCTCTAGTTGAGCCTCCCCCTCTCGCACAGTGTGAAGGAAACACGCCCGAGACTGCTCTGTGCATGATCCCTCAGAAATTAATTCCCAGCATAGGGCTATCAAAGTATGATCCATCTTCAGATGTTCAACTCAACATCCAGGAGCCCTCCTGAAGGGAACGAGAGACATTTTCTGGACACTTGAACCAAAATTTAGCTTTACATCATGTTGAAAGAAAGCCTTGCAGTGGCCAACATGAGCTCTTCCTTCCCTTAGTCCCCCCCCCCCTCCACTGGGACTTTTAGGCAGCTTGAAGAGTACTACTGAACCATACCTAGTCTCCAATAATAACACATCTGAATGAGGACATGGAGGAAAAAACTTTGTGTCATGGGATATAGCAGAGAAGAAGATTTTGCAGCTGGTGGAATTGCACATTTAGCAAGTGACAAAAACAAACAGGAGTAAACTATATGTTCTTAATATAGGAGTAGACTATACTTTCTTAATACTTTACTAATTTTAAGGCAGCAGCATTGAGTATCTAGAACTCAGGAGAAATTTCCTAACAGGGATAACAATTAATCAGTGGAATGACATTGTGGATGCTCCCACATTGGAGGTTTTAAAGAAGAGATTGGACAACTGTTTGTCTGGGATGGCATAAGGTCCCCTGCCTTAAGCAGGGGGGTGGATTAGAAGACCTCTGAGGTCCCTTCCAGCTCTATTTGTAACTAAAAGGGGAAGTAGAAGCCAGCACTTCACCACTCCAGTGAGAGCTTACAGCTAACCAGCAGCTAGTAAAGCACCTTTGCCACCCCTTCAAAAAAAATGGCAAAGCCAGCACTTCAGCAGCAGTTCAGAGCAGCAACTGAAAGTAACTGAAGGCAACTAACTTTCCTTTCCTTCCCAAATCTTGATTTTATTTGGTTTGCCTGTTTTTTTTAAATAAATATTTATGTAACCCAATTGTATAATCAGAAACTTGCTCCCCAGTGTAATACAGTGGTGGAGGACACAATTATATCAACATGACTTATTCTAATTAATGGAAAAAATCTGTTATTTTGACAGGAATCTAGGATACAGTTTTCTTTTCATTTAATTCTTAACTTGTGTCTCCCAGCTAGTAATAGTATATTCATATTTTTTCCTATTGGGAGTGAAAGAAGGAGGTTTATTATTTGAAGCGCCTTACTCAGAGTCATTCCTATAGTAATGTTTGTCATCAGGAGACCAGTACAAAGGGATGCTTTTTACTACATTTTACAACAGTTCTAATCCCATTGTATAACTTTCCTTTTTATTCATGAACCCTTTCAAGGTTCATAATATTTGTAATCATAATTAGACATTTAATACTTTTTACATGTGTTCTCTAGGATCTAAACTTATACCTTTAAAAATTAGCTTTTTCTTTTTGTCCACATATTTCTGTTGATGGATAAACTGGCAGATTTTAGGAAGGCAATTTCTGTAACATTTAGTCTTGGGATGTTTGAGAATAATGGAAGAGAAGTGTAGGGAGTGAACAAGATATAATTCCTAATAGGAAGCAAAATATTGTATTTACTCAGAGTTTAGGTAACTAAATCATTATAACCCTGAAGGAATCTTGTAGCACCTTTTCTGACTAACACATTTTATTAAAAGGTTATGCCTTTTAATAACACTTGTTAGTTGGCAGAGGACTTTTAAAGTCCTCCTGGGTTGGGTTTTTTGCTACAATAGACAAACAATACAGCTCTCCTCCTACACTAATTAGGAAGAGAGAGCTTGTAGCTTTCAGAAGGTTGCTAAATCATGAGTCACAGCATCTTTTTCCATGGGCCATCCAGCTGAAGCTTCTGAGAATTGTAATGTAGCAACAGCATCTGGATGGAGGTTCACAGACCCAGACAGCTGCCATAGTCTCTTGAGTTGCGCTGATAGCTTTGTAATTGGAGCAATATCTTGATGTTGTCACACATTTCCTTATAGACCTCAGGTAATACACAGCAAATATCATACTGAGGGATGTGAAATTACAACAAATTAAGATCATTTTTGGATGCACCAGTAAGCAGGAGTAAGTCAGGCCTAATTACATATGGAAGAGCCTAAGAGACATATTCTAGAATAAAATAGAATAGAATTAGAATTAGAAATAATAGAAATAGAATAGTTGGGAGGGACTTCCAGTGTTGGACTATTTACAACTTCTGGAGGCAAGTTGTTCCACTGATTAATTGTTCTGTCAGGAATTTCCTCCTTAGTTCTAGGTTGCTTCTCTTCTTGATTAGCTTCCACCCATTGCTTTTTGTGGCAGCCCCTGAGATATTAATATTCATGTTAAGAAGGATTTGAAAGTCCTACATCTTCAAAGATCCAGTGACCAGTTTAGGCAGGGAATGTTTTCTTGTTCTCCCCTCCGCCCTTACCCTGTGAATCTGTGGTTTATATTTAAAGGGGGGATGAGTTTGGCTACACATGATTATGTGGGCCCTTTTTTTTTTTGGTCAAGGCCAGCTTTTAAGATGACCAGAACTCTGCTGCCCTGCTGTATGCAGCTCAAGAAGTATAATCTGCTCTTGCTTGGAGTTCTTCCATGCTTTAATCTAGTAAAAGCTTGTTCCTTTCGGCTAAACCAGCAGATCACCAAATTAAGTTTATTTTGTTGTGGTTACTATTATAAATTAAAGGACATAAAATGACCATTCTGGAACTTCTACAATGAAAATTGTTCTATATTTATGCTTTTTTTTAAAGATCACCAACTGCATTCTTTCTACTGCTAATAGTTACAAAAATCACTATTATACTACTATATACCACTATTATTAAAACAGTAGCTAAAGTGAGATTCTAGCTTTCCAGAATCATTTATTGAATAGCCTATTAATTTCCAAGGGAGTGAACCAGGGCAAGAATACAATTTGGGGAGGGGGGGGAGAACCCAAACTAATATTGAATAATTTCATAAAATGAACCATACATTTTAAGAAACCCAATTGAATGCTGCAGTGGAAAAAAACAGCTCACATCGATCCTAATCCTCAGAAACCCCCTGTGGTTTGTTTTGTCCAGATTAGGATGTTAAGTTGTTCTGTATCCATGAGAACAGAATCCTCAGTGGTCTATTGTGACTTCAGAGAGATCAGAATGACTTTTTTGCTGGATCCACATCAAGATGAATTGATTGAATTGGTACATTAGATGAACTGTCCAGATGACTCTATCCTCGTCCTTCTCGGACAATGACAGGGAAGCTTCCTTCAATTTTACACAACAGGAATGATTGATGGAGTTTCAAATTGCCTGTCAGACATAACATCAGGTAAAGAGGTAGACATGAAAGTTTAGGAAACATAAACCTGCCTGACCATTTGGTGCAGTGTATTCGCAGGCAAAAATACTTAGTGTCCCTAAACCCTTGGGTAATAACAGGGAAAGCAGTAGAAGAAATAGATACAATCTTAATTAATATAAAATGTGAAGGTGGATCAGTCAGGTTGATTCTTAATAACAAATGTGTGTTGAAAAAGGGAAAATGGATCACTGTGATCATCATTGTTCCTTTTTAGAATGGAAAAGGAGTCATAAAATATAATTACAGTAGTGGTGTGTTTTGTTTCAGTTTCTCTCTGTCTCTGTCTCTGTCTCTGTCTCTCTCTCTCTCTCTCTCTCTCTCTCACACACACACACACACACACAGACAGAGTTGTTAGGTGAAAATAGCAGTTTACTCAAGGCTGGATTGATAAAGGCAGACAAGGAAAGGAATGTAAACCAAAACAGAGTCTCTGGACAAGAAAGCTTGCCCAAGTAGGTTTTGCTTTCAACAAATACATTCAGAAGAGCAGTCAAAATCCAATCCAAAGTTCAGAAAGTCAAGTCAGGGTTGTCAGCCAAGGTCAGAGTTTTACAAACAAGAATGACAAGAATGACAAGCCAAAGGAGGAAATCACATAGTTGCTTCCAACAAAGTAACATGGGTCAGGGTTGTCTCTTAAATCAGGTTGCAGCTAGCCATCTTTAATCAAGTTATTGTCTTCCTTGGCAAGGAGATTGTGTATCTTTGTTCTGCTCTTCACTCTGCTTTCCAATGATGTATTATTTCTAAAGCACTTGAGAACTGTTCGTTGGCTGAAACCAGATTCTGTTAGAACTACATGGGGTTGTTAAATGCTTTTTTGGGTGCTTGATATTCCACCCCGCTATTTCCTTTCCTGATTAGCCTGGCTTTACCCTTTGCCCATTGGATGGAGCTGTAAAATCTGAGTTTCAGGAGGTCTGGCAAGTTTAGTTATTTGTTTAGTGATTTTAATTGACATTTAGCATAAATAGGCATATAACATTATAGCATTCTTTTGAGATATTGATTAATTTGGAACAGGTTGTTGTGAAGAATCTGACACTAATGGCATTAATTCTAAAAGAGGTATTGGTGATACTTGGCCTTATTAAGTTTTATATAATACTTGAGGCATTTTTAATAAAACAGTTCAGCATACTTGTAGATAATATGAATATAGCAATTAGTTCTGTTGCTTAATGGATTATAAACTTGTTCTTTAGTCCAGAGATTCTGCTGATCACTCGATCTTGAAGACTCAATAGCAGTAGGCTTTTGCTATAATGAGCAGTGTTAGAGAAATTTTAGATCAGTCAGTATGCTTATTATAAAGCAAATAACAGTATGAACTTAATTGGCTAAATCTAAGCAGTGAAAAGATTGCTTACTAGATATACCAAGTCATTGTTGTATTTATGTTTCACCAATACAGTTTTCTCAGATATAAGGTATCTGTGGGAGAGGAAAACAAAAAATTTAAAATATATAGAAATAAATTACTTCCTTTCATTAAAAAGGGTGGGTTATGTCCTTAATTCAGGTGCCATATATGAACCCATTGTATTGTGAAAACAGGCTATATATAATAAGTTAGATGAATGGAAGATCAGAAGAAAAAGTTATCATGGAGGGGTTCTTAATAGAATGCCTGGGTGTCCACAGTTCCACTAGATGGTGCCCTTTGACTTACAAAATAACTTTTCTAAAAATTTAAAATGAGTCAAATTTCCAGTTCTTACAAATTTTATGTGTTCTCACGTAAGATTTGGTTGGATTTTGCCATTGTAGTTCAATACTTTTCATTTTAAAAAAACAAACACAAATTATTACTGGCATTTCTTGTGCTGTGAGAAATTGCAAAAGGGTGCCTGCCATTTTAAAAGTTTACTGATCCCAACCTAAAGGAAAGAGCTACACCTACTTAGGCCTTGCAGCATTTGTACATCTCATCTACTGGGCAGTAGAAAAGAACGGAGTAGATTGGAAATGTAGCTTTGTTCAAAAGTGATCTCCCTAAACAAATTAACCTATTTCCTATTCCATTGCTGCTTGTAGCCACACCATATCTTATTCCACTGATTATGTGGAAAACAATCCAAGTCTGCCTTGCCAGAAATATTAAGGAATTCCAGGCAATATCAGGCGGTATGGAAAGAGGACTTGGCAGAGTTGGAAGGAGCTTTTTGTGTCACCAAGTTCAAACCTCTGTTTCAAGTAGGAACCCAGATAATCTAGGAGAGGAAAATATCCATCTTCTGCATCAGTGCAGAAAATAGAAAAGAGCCTTGCAACTCTTTGACTAATTGGTTCCAGGCAATTTCCTTTGGGCTCAGAGATGGGAAAGAAATCAGGTAAATGTTTCTTGGCTATTTATGAGAGGAAAACAGTTCTTACCAGTTAGCTTCTTTTCTTTTGTTATTTGTTAACAAATATTTTGTTATTTTTTCTATTGATTGGAAGATGGGAAAAGAACAAAGCACTTGATACTAATTGAATATTAGATTGATTTCATAACGTGCATATTTACATGTATTTGCTTATAGTTTGTGGCATTTGAAAGGGGAAAAACATTACTATTTCCAAGTTGTACAAATAATTGTGATAATTCCAACATGTTGAAATATGCTGTTTTCAAATTGATTTATTTCAGTAGTTATGAATATGTTCCTTCTCAGCTTGCAAGTCTACCACCCTATAGCTAGCTATAGATTTGTCAGGAGTATGAAAATTCTCAACTATTAGTGATTTTGCTATTCCATCCACAGTTTTTCATCATCTTGGTGCCTTCCTAAAATGTGTTTGATTAACTCTTAGAATTCCTAGCCCCAGTGATGGATCATGGGAAGATATAGTTGAAAGTACATAGAAGTATTAGGTTTTGGAAGGGCAACCATCATTACCATTAATAGCATTGACTCAGTTTGGCCAATCTACTGAAAAAAATCCATTCTGTAGAAAAAATCTACAGTGGACCAACTATAGCTGCCGTTGCTATCACAAAACCATCTAATTTCAGAGATGCAAATACCTATCCCTATCTACATTTTGCAAATAAATAAATAAATGTTTTTCTCCCATCAGGAGAGAACAGACTATGTTAAAAAACACTGGTAGAGGAAGCACATAGGAAATAAAGAATGCATAGCTGTTGCCAATTATCCCAATACAAAACAGAAGTATGATCTTTTACAAGGAGAGATCGGTAGGCTACAAACTAAGCATGGTAGAACAAATTTCTGTAGGTAGATATGTTTCTAAACTGCTTGTACTTAGAAATTGTGTGTATTTTTCTTTATAAAGATCAGTGCCTCAATAAAGAACATTTAAAAGTAAAATCAAATACTTCTAGAACAGATTGTTTAGCCATATATATATATTAAAATTTATATGACTGCCCAACACACTTATGATGACTCACAGAAGAAAAACTCAAAATACAAAACCCAATATTACCCTGACAGATTTCTAGCCTCTGATATGGGTTTCCATAATTCTTCAGGCAGAAGTACCCTAGATTTTTCAGTCATCACAGAAAAAGTCTGATTCTTTTGCTATTTAGTTGCCAATATCCAGAAATGCTTTAGATTGTAAGTACAATTTATGATTACAATTGAGCCCAAAATTTCTGTTGTTAAGTGAGAGATTTGTTAAATTAATCTGACCCCATTTTATGACTTTTCTTGCCACAGTTAAGTGAATCACTGCAGTTGATAAGTTAGTAACTTGATTTATTAAGTGAATCTGGCTTCCCCATTGACTTTGCTTGTCAGAAGGTCGCAAAAGGTGATCACATGACCTTGGGACACAGCAACGGTCATAAATATGGATCCAGTTGCCGAGCATCTGAATTTTGATCACGTGGTCCTGGGGATGCTGCAAAAGTTGTAACTGTGAAATTAAGTCACATTTTTCAGTGCTGTTGTAACTTTGAATGGTCAGTAAACAGACTGTTATAAATTGAGAACTACCTGTATCCTCCTGGAATGAATATCAGGCTGGACAGGACTTCTGCGCACTAGAAGAAATAATATGGAAGCAGATGGGCCAATTGCTGGCATATAGGTGTGGACTTCCAACTATATCCTTGCCTCTGGGTAGTCCACACTTCCTTAAAGAAAGAAGTTCTAAGGTTGCCTGGATGTAGAAGTTACATAAGTTCTCCTGTGCCTTTTTTATGTCTTGGATTTCTTGTGTTATTATAAGGCACAGAAAGAACATGAAAAGAACATGGGAAATCAATGATTTGATAATGGCATAAAAGAAAGAACAAAGAGTGATGAATCCACAAGGAAAATCTTATAAACAAGTTGTTGCATAACGTTCTTTTCCAATTTGTATGTCTCAGTTGTTTTCTCAGTAACTGTACCTTATGCCATTCAATATAATTGTAGAATTTAAAGTTATAAAATGGGGGGCTGCATAGATTGTCATGTTGATATTGGCAGTGAGAAAATCTAATTATCTTTCCAGTCATTTTTCAATTTGGTTTGTTTTTTCTTACAATAATTTAATAAGCCGACCTTCAGAGCTGTGCCACAAATACAGACAATGTTTTGTTTTTTGCCTTTTTTGGTTATTATTCTTAGTCATTTAATATGTTTAATACTCCAGATAATAAACCCATAAGTGAAACTACAGCTTCGGTTTAGCAATGGGACAGGGTAACATTTGCTATTTATAAGATCTTCCTGATTTCAAGCATAATTTGAGGTTCTTGCTTGCTTAGAAAACAGTTCAGATTAACCTCTTCTCTAAAAAAAATTGGAACTAAACTAAGGGAAATGGCAGGAAAAAATGAGAACTGGGGACATGTAAGGTAAGCCATGAGCAGTGTGCTCTAGCCATCATGTGTTGGATGGATTTGGGCTACAATTCTGAGAATTTGGTATATTGTAGTACCAGCCCACATAGGAGAGAAAAAGCTGACTGAGCAAATATATAATGTTCTTTCCTAAATTATATAGAACAAAATAGCTAAATTTTCTTCGCTCTCTCAAAAGATCTCTCTCTTGAATCTTCTTACTCATTCCCTAAGCTTGTCTGTATTTAAAACTTCAAGAAAGAAAAAATTAAATCCTGAAGGACAGTAAAAATAATGACTGCTCTCTGGTGGTGGTTGGGATTTTTCCATTACAGACAGGGTAATTTTGATATATTCCATAAAATTGGAAAAGACAGAATTCAAGTCCTCTTCTCCTCCACACATAGTGGCCAGTAAACAAAGAGATGTTTTAGGATAGGGATGTTCAATCTTGGGAACTTTAAGGCTTGTGGACTTCAATTCCCATGCTGGCTGGGGAATTCTGGAAGTTGGAAGTCCACAGGTCTTAAAGTTGCCACGGTTGGACACTACTATTTTAGGGCTTAATTTGTGCCACATCACATATTATTATTTTTCTACCTTTTTAAAAAAGATTGGAATTGGTTTCTATGGTTCTTTGGATAAGGTTGTCATCATGGAATCCAAGATTGCCAGTGAACACCAAGATTTGGGCATCTGATGGACTCTCTACCCATCTGAGATTTTATCTTTATAAATTAACTAGCTGGACGCCCATGCTTCGCTACGAAACTGTGTGATTGGGCATGATAAATAGATTCTTAAAGCCTGAAACTTAATGTAGAATGTGTAACTCCATAGCATCAGGGCATGTTAATATAAAGGCAACTGGCAGTTGGAACACCAGGAGAGGGGGAGTAGAATTTCCCAGCCCGCAGGCCGGATGAGTCACGCACTGGTCACACCCACACCCGGTTTAGCGAAGGGGTAGGATCAGAGCGTGTTAATATAATACTGTATATGAAATACTAATGATCTGATGGTAATTTCAAAAAATATGTGCCAAATTTCAAGTTTGTAGGCTTTACCGTTCTGGAGATTTTGTGATGAATGAGTGGTATTTGGCTTTTATATATATAGATAAAACAATCAGAAGTTGCTACAGTGCTAAAGTAAACAGCCGGTTTCCTTTTCATTTCCAAGAATATTTCTGGCTTACGTAAACTGAAAAATAAAAGTTATGGGCAATTGCATCCCACATTGTGTTTGAAATTGTGCCCATTTATCTGGAAACAAGGTAAAGCAAACCTTATGGGTTCGTATATTAAAAGAGGCCTCAGGTACATTTTGGTAAACCAGTGGTTTATAGCTATTTTGTTCTATACCAGCCCTTTTCCAAATCAACAGCCATTGCACAATAGCTTCCATCAGTAAGGCAAAAAAAGAAAAAGAAAAAGAAAAGAAAAGAAAAAAGAGAGAGAGAAATAAATCAAAGGAAAAGAAAAAGAAAAATGGAAATACTTACCACTTTCTCTAAAGTTAGATCATGACTGATTTCTATAATCTATCCTATTTTAATCTTCAAAACTATAAATCATTTTTTTTCTGTTTCACACAAAAAGTTCTAACATCTTCACCAACCATTCCTTTGTTTTAGGTATTGCCAAATCTTTCCATCTTTGTGCATGCAATAATCTTGTGTACATTCTCATACATAAAAACAGAATTTCGTGACTTTTAGCATAATAAAATGACCTTTCTTGTTTCAAACATAAATTCAAAGTTCCTTTATACATTCCAGACCAATTCTCTGATGTCATATGCTAATAGTACATAATTTTCTGAAAGTTCTCTTTAAGATTGTAACATAATGTAAATTTCAGGCCTTTCAGACCTTTATTTTCCCATTGTTCCATCTGTACATTATAACCAACATTTTTAGCCCACTGAATCATACATTCTTTCAATTGTTCTTCTTCTGTTTCAAAATTCAATAAAAGTGTATACATTTTTGCAATTACCTGTTCATAATTTGTTCGCAGTTTTATTTCAGGGTCGATCTTAACAATGTTCAATACCATAAACTCTTTTGCCTACCTTAAAGCTTTCAGATAACTATAAATAAGAAACATACAATTCATATTTGTCATGGTAAACACTCAAAATATTTAACATTCTTCTCAATCCAAAAACCCATTTTATTCATCATTTCTATTTGATTCTCTATTTTCATATTTGTTATCATTTTCATGTCCTGTGTGTAAGTCTTAAAACTTACTAATATACCAAAGTCTTTTAGTTTTCTATTAGTGTTTCAATTTCCTTTTAAAGATCTTCCAAAACAAACACTCAGTCATCTGCAAAAGCCCTTAATTTATATGTTCTTTTTTAATCTTTATTCCCACAATCCTCTCATTTTCTGCTGCATCTTTATTCAACATTTCAAGGACAGAAATAAACAAAAGAGGAGACAGTGGGCATCCCTGTCTTGTTCTCTTTTGTACCTCACAAAGCTTTGTTAGATCTTCATTAACAACTGTTTGGGCTTTTTGTGAAGTATCTCTTATAAAGTTCTCTCTCCAAATTCATATCTTCCAAAACTTGGACCAAAAAGACCTGTTCAAATTCTCAAAAGCCTTCTCCATGTCTAAGAAAATCAATGTGACTTGTTTTTCATTATGTTCCTCCAGGTATTCCAAAATGTCCAACACATTTCTAATATTGTCCTTTAAATGCCTTTTAGATAAAAAGCCGCATTGATCCTCACGAATAAATTCTTGCAAAATTATTTTCAGTCTAGAATCATTGTAGTCATTACAGACTGTAATTCATAAAATACATGCTTGATGAAATAAATAAATATAAAATAAAATAAAATAAAATACAGTCATTACAATATTGTAATTTACAGTATAAGCCTACAGTTTCTTGTTAAAGTCCAATCTCATCCCTCTTTAGATACTAATGCTACATTGGCCTCTTTCCAGCTTTGTAGCATCTTTCCTCACTGTAAAATAGAATTAATCATATTTTTTAAGGCTGTAAAAGTTCATCCTCAAAACATTTGTAATAAGAACCTGGGAACCCAGTTGCTCCAGGCAGAGCCCTTGTTGTAATCTTTTTTATAGCTTCACAAATTACACATTGTTACAGGTCCATTCATAATATATTTCTGTTCCTCTGCAATCTTTGGTAAATTTTGTTTCTTTAGATACCTATCTATTTTCTCCAGAGAAATGTTTTGTCTTTCATAAAAATTGGAGTGACTTTGATTGAAATGCTTTTTTAATAGCCACATTATTCATTACTGCAATGTTTCCCTCTTGTAGTTTCAATATACATTTCTTTCTCAGTTTATGTGCCAATCATTTCTTTGGTTGCTTTGCAAACTCAAAAGTTTTTTAGTTTTGTTTCACATAGTGATAAAGGAAAATTTAAAATATAGTATAAAAATGTGTAAAGAGGTGTTACATGGGCTTTAAGGGAGAATCTCCCTGTGTCTTTTCTCTGAACAGAATAAAGCAATTAATGCAAACTTGCACCTTTGTGTGTTCATTTTGGTCTTAAACAGTGCTAGGTACAGACCCAGTCTTGGACTGGGACACTAGTAGCTCATTTTTATTTCTGTTTCTCTTACTGTTAACATAGATGGCTATCATTATAAAATCTTAATTTGTTGGGAAATACTCCAAACCATCTAATGGTGGATGTAATCTGGATTCCCAAGAGGAAGGATCTGCATTCCAGAGAACAAAGAGACAGCAATGCTTAGATAGTTTAGTCAGGAGAAAGAGAGTTAAGAAGGATCCTCCCTAGCAATTCTCAGATTTCACTTGTAGTGATGCAAATAGTTGCTTTAGTTTGGTGAGATTTATCTCAGACCCCCCAAGAACCAAGACAGACACATGGAGTTACTTCTGAGTAGTTTCCTTCACTGTTCCTCACCAATGGACAGAAATCAAGGAACTAGCAAAGAGAAAACCACACCCCTACCAACAATAGCAAGGCAAGCTAATAAGCTAATATATATACAGGGAGTAAATTTCATACTCACTAGCAATTATAACTAAGCAAACAACCAAACTCAGCAACAAGGATTTCACAATTCAATTGTAAATGTAAGAATTGGTCATAAAGTTACTTTTTCATAATTTCA
>WNWU01000017.1:29846217-29985912 GCA_012654045.1 Ptyas mucosa
GAGAGAGAGAGAGAGAGAGAGAGAGAGAGAGAGAGAGAGAGAGAGAGTTCAAGAATAGGACATTTATTACTGCCAGTTTCATTGTTGGAATAAAATCCTGATGCCATAGAGGATAGCTTCTGAAGGTTTATAGGTAGTGTCCATAGTTTGAGTATGTCTTTGTCTTTGCACTCTTGACTTAATCTGCCAATAAAACTGCACCAACAGAATAAACACCCCAGCATAATGCTTTGTCATAGTTACTGAGCAAATATTCCTATAGATCTGATCCAGGTTCCTTCTCATGCATGCTCTTCCAAGGCAGACATTGTGTATTATATATTTGCCTGTTTCTTTGTTTCTGTAAAAGTAGACTTTGTGTTTATTTTAAAATCCAAGTCAAGGAATCCGATGTTTCCTTGACAAGGGATTCAGTGTGTACTCTCCAATTACATTCCAGTCTTTTTGGCCTTGCTAATCCTAAACGGAATCTTTGTAGAGAAACTACTCTGCTGTTACATTCAGTCACATTAGGTCATGGTGTGCTTTATTTGGATTTTCTCCAACACAGTTAATGTTTATGGCTAGAGGAACAGGGTGCAGCAAACTATAAGAAAAATTCTGCTAGGGTTCTTATAATTGTAATAATAATGATGATGATGATGATGATGATGATGATGTTGTTGTTGTTATGGACAGTGATCATGAAAGGTAATAAAGATTTTGATACATACAAAGAGAAAAGTAGTTAGCTCTAATAACATTAACTTTAACTACATTTTATATCAACAAAGGAATATATGGTGACAATAGAATTCAATTTACTATATTCCTTCTCTATCTTTGGCAATGGCTTTTTAAAAGGAATTTAAAGTGCATTACTAAAAGAATAAAATTAAAAGATTTTAATTTTGAATGCATTATTCTGATATGCATATAATGAATTCCACATATATTATAATTCTACTTATAACTGCCGCGAGGAAGCCTAGAAGTCTATTTTTTTCCTTTCTATTTTTCTTTTTGTTTGCACTTTTACTTTCTTGTTCTTTTTTACCACCTTTATATTAATTTGTATCATTTTACCTTTGTTTTAAAACATTTTATTAAAATATATACAAAGAAGAATAAGTATTTGATGATGCATCAGACTAAGCTTAAGTGATATAATTTAGTGGTATAATGCAATTTAATTTACAGTCATTTCCCCCCATTAAAGTTGTGGGAAATTACATTTGAGTTTGTTCTTTAGTATAATTAGGAACTATTTGGAAAAAGAAACTTCTTATCGTAGCTAAAAATTACAGCATACAAGAAGTAACTTCCTCATATTTATTTATATTTAAGATTTCATTTCCTGATTCCTGTGTGCATGTCCAATTTCTCTGTACTCTACATGATTGTATTTATTATTTCAATTTATATAGCTTCTCATCTCAAACACATGTCAGAGTGCCTCACAAACAATTAACATTGTGTATCCTTTGTTATCATTTTTGCAGATATAGCCTCCCACAGTTTTCCCCTCCCCCCCTTGTATGGTTAGATATGTTATGGTTGCACAGCAACCAAAGATGCTGCTGCATATAATTCATATTCTTCACACGTACCCCAGGGCACTATGTGATCTCAGCACATTAATAAAGATGTCAGAAGTATGTTTTGATATTGGGTAAATGCAATACCAAATTGTTCAGTTGCTTCCCTCCAAAAGAAAGAAAGGGAAATTGGAATTTAATTGCTTTGGAAAAAAAGATTTTTTTTCCCTCAACTCTACCCAAAGTGTACTTACTAGGTTATTTGAAATATTGTGTGTTTATTTATTTTCTATGCCAGACTTCCTTGCAAGGTGTACAATACAAATGCCAGCCTTTATATCCTCACAACAATCCCATTAAAATGCCTCTAATAGATGCCTTCTCTGGCCCATTATATTTCTTGACTGAGAACATTCTTTGTACCACATCTCTCACATTGATCTTCTAGTCCAGAACAGCACATATATTCCTATATTTCATATTGCATATGAAATAGATTTTACACTTAAAATCAGCTGCAACACAAATAGAAACTGTTGCAAATCTTTTCTTTTGTTTGCTTAAATGTGGGTGTCTTTGCTGTAGAAACTGCCCACATACCTATAAACAGGCTAGAGCTCATCAACTTCCAGAGCAGGAGTAGACAACCTACAATAGATAATGTGAAACTACAGGATTCAGTACCTCTCAAGATTAGCCAAGCTAGCTTGAACCACCTGGCATTTTATTTTACTATATTATTAATTGATTATATGATTATTCTCTTTTATTAGTTGCATTGTGGCTGAGTAAATAGAAACATACTTTTCAAATAGACAGCTATTTGAAGTTACAACTGCCAAAACATCTTAGGGAGATATTTATGTGAGCGAGATTCGAACATCTTGACACATTGGTCAGATATGGGAGATTCCATTCTATACCCTACAATGAGCATCTGCATTTGCGGAGCGGCAGAGGTAGAAGACCTGGCTCACATCCTATTTGATTGTTGCCTGTATAAGAGAGTGAGAGACAGGTACCTTGGTTTATATACTAAACAAATGGCCCATTGGGATCCCCATATTAAAACAACTTACCATATGTGCGGCCAGAATCTGAAAATAACATTTAACACAACACAGTACTTAAGCAGAATGGTTCGGTTGAGATCGGCATATGTAGAACTGTTTGGGGTAGATTGTAGGGGTGATAACGAAATATAATTTTATCATATTCTCTGGCGCGCTGCTTGGAGAATCCAAGAGCGTGGGTAGTTTCCATCAGCCTAGCTGAGGGAAACTACCCACGCTCTTAGATTCTCCAGCAGCGTGCCCAGAAAGGACGTTCAGGTAAGCAACGTCCATTTTATTTATCTATGTATTAAATCATTGTATTTTATTTCAATTTTATTTTAAACTGTATTTTATTCCAATTCCATTTTAAATTGTTTTTATCAGATTTTAGTAATAATTTGTGTCTGGAACACTGCAGTTTGATATGGCCCAAAGGCTAATCAATAAAGTAAAGTGTGTAGTTTTATTGTTTTATATATGAGGTTTGTATATTACTGTAAACCGCCTTGAGCGAATAGGCAGCAATCTAAATTTCCATAAATTAATAAATTAATATAAAATCAAATAAATAAATTTATTTATACTAAGCAACATCTAGGGAACCACAGATTTTTCCATGTTATAGAACCTTTTCCCTCTTCTGGAGCAGGAAGCAAATAATGTTGTTGGCATTTTATATTTCAGGAAACTAGTTTCCTTTCAGGTAACTGGATTCCTTTCATCCTTAATCATGGTTATGTTATTGCCTAGTAGCTCTTCGCCCTTCACATTTTTAATATAATACATGATCAGTGTATGGTTTGTTCCACCCTTCCAATTTGACATTCCCTCAGTAGGTTCAACTGTAGTTCCCAGAGCTGCCAAACTATTTATTGGCTGGGGAATCTGGAGAGTTGCATCTCCTGATGCATCTGGGAGGCCTTGAAAAGTGTTCTGGTTGAAAATTTATATGTCTATCTTGCTTGTTAGGTGTAGGCCAAAGAAGCATTAACCAAAGTCATACCCTCTTCCTAAAATATGTGTCAAGCACATGTGAACTTTCTTTTAATGATCTATGTATTTTGATTGATCTTTTAAAAAAGTATTGAAGTTTTAAACTAGATTATCTGCTAAAGACTTTTGTCTCCTCCCCCCCCTGCTTTTTTGTTATAGTATCAGTTAATTTTTATTTATGTCAAATTAAGATCTCAAGGGTCCCCCACCCCACCCCGCTAAATTTCTGGAAATTAGAGAAATCCTTGTTGGCAGTACACTTAGCATTTCTTTTCTCAGTACTTAAAGGTAATTGAATTTTCATTTGTTCTGAATTCTATTACTGGCTCTTAATCAGCCCTTCACAATTTATTTTTGTCCTTGATTTGGCCAAAGTTCCTCTTAAATTAATTTCAGTGTAAGTTAAAGTGTTTCTGGTAAATTCAGCCTGATGTACAAATAAATGCTTTACCTACAGTATAATACTTACACAATATAGAACCAAAAGTTCTTATGATTATTTCATACTCCAGACTTAAAGGAATATTGGGCAAAGGTTTTCTCAGTAGCCTTTGATGTTGTTATGCCATTTGGTGAAACTTTTATTCTAGTTATTGAGAAAGTTAATAATGATTTGCCTCACAAAATTTCTGTCTCTGTGGATAATAATGAAGTGGAAATAACTACTTAATGAGACCTACCACTGAGCAATGGGTCAGAAGATAGGACAAGTTTTTGTCAATTAGTACCGTGTTTCCCCCAAAATCTTATATTAATTTTTGCTGCAAAAGATGTGTTATGGCTTATTTTCCAGATAGATCTTATTTTGGGGGGAAATACAGTACTAAACGCCTCCGCCTGCTGATGATCTTAACTGGGACTTATTGTGGCGGTAGGGCTTATATTACAAGCATCCTGAAAAATCATGCTAGGGCTTATTTTCCGGTTGGGTCTTATTGTCAGGGAAACAGAGTATTAGAAAAGTAAATAAGTTAAAATACACCAAAAAGAGCCTATTTTGAATGGAGCTCAAAGTGTCAATGTAGTTTTCTTGGCAATAACACAAAAGTGGTCCCGCACCGTCTTCTTATCCACAGTATTTTTTGACTTCCCTATTTAACCTGCAGCTCAGGTATAGCTGATGTATTGTGTCCAAAGGCTAATTAGGTTCATCCTTGCTTGACTTTTTGAAATCAGCCAAGACACACTGACCCCTGTAGGCATTGCTTTTTACACAGTCATCTTCTTCACCATTGCAACCTGTGGAATCACAGATCTATGCTGGATCAGTGAATTCTGAAAAAGAGCTTTGCTATACAGGTAGTCCTCGACAGTTACAACAGTTTGTTTAGTGACCGTTTGAAGTTACAACAGCACTGAAAAAGGTGACTTATGACCATTTTTCACACTTACAACCATTGCAGCATCCCCACGGTCACCTGATTTACATTTGGATGCTTGACAACTGACTCACATTTATGACGGTTGCAGTGTCCCGGAGTCACGTGATTCCCAAAGTCAATGGGGAAACCAGATTCACTTAACAACTGTGCTACTAGTTTAAGAACTGCAGTGATTCACTTAACAAATATGGCGAGAAAAGTTGTAAAATGGGGCAAACCTCACTTAATAACATAAAGTTTAAGCTCAATTGTGATAGTAAGTTGAGGACTACCTGTATTCAGTTGAGAAGATAGGATGCTGAATTGCAGAAATTGATTTCCGATTTTCTTCACCAATTTGTAGTATATGTAATCCCTATGCATTTTTCTTACAGAACAGTCAATTATTAAGATAAAATATAATTATAATATTTTCTTTTTAAATGACTTTTTAGGATTGTAACTAAGTTCAACATAGGATATAATAGGTACGTGGGAGGATTAAATATACAGACTATTCAGGTATTCTTCCTCAAATCACTTTTTGGCATCTTTACTGAAGTATTTCATTTGGATTGATTTCAATTTTCTTTGTCACAGATGACCATTTTTCCTTGCCTTTTGGATCAGAGAGTTTGGGGCAGTTGCTTTATGATCTTGTTAGCTGTTGTAGAAATTGTCGCATGAAGGTTATCAGTTGAATTGTTAAATTAAAACAATTAGGCATTGTTCATCTAGGTTTGCTAAGATTATATGATTTTGACCACCAAAATTCATTATAGTTGGCATCCAAACTAACAATAAGTACCTCTGTTTTTGATTGCTAACAAGAAGAGGCTTCAAACTCCTGATATTATTTTACAAATTCCCATAAAGTTTCATCATCTTGATTCCACAGAGAAGAGATTCTGCAAGCATTTCATATCAGTATTTATTGTAATTTCCCCATAATATTAAGAGAAAATGATGTCTTCTTTTTAAAGTTACATTTAAACTATGGTCAAGATGACATGCTTTGTGCTTTGTAAAGTTGGACCAATGTATGTTTTATTGTTATTGAAAATGGGATAACTGTTCATGTTGCAAGTGAAGCTGTCAACACAATTAATATGTTTCTGATGTCTTTTGTAGCCTTGATAGTTGAAGTTACTTAATTATGAACCATTAGTTTCTATTTTGCATGTATGCTTTTCATTTTTGTTTAAAATGGTGAAGAATTGCAGTAAAAAAAAACTGATTGAAAGTTTTATTAGGATGTTGATTTGATTTTCATTATTTCATCATGTGCCAGCAACTCAGGTGGGATACTGGTTTATGGACCTAAGGCCGAGGAGAGGCGGAACATGACTACCTGATCCCTGGGTTTTCTATCAAAGTTTCCACGGGTCAGCCTAGGTGAGAGGAAGGCTGGCCGGGAAGCTCCAGGACCAAATGGCTTGCACCTCCTTCCCCATTGCCGTGAGAGGGCAATGGAGTCCGGCAACCTGGACTATGAACTGGAATCTTCCCTCATAACATCTGCGGCCCCCTACCTTGGACTTCTCCCCCACAATGTCTGTATGTATTCGGTGTCGGAACTCCTCGCCCTGTGAGACTCCCCCCTCTACGTTACCAAGGGCCTATCTCGATGACGGACTTTGGAGTCCGGAGAGATGGTATGGGGCAAGGAAGAATTTATGGGGTTTTCTAAGAAAGTTTTTAAAGAAGATTTTAAGGGGTTCTGGGAGTGGGGTTAATAACTTTTTAAATAAAATTGGGCAGATGACCAAAGGGGATGGGGGGTAGAATCCGCCTAGGTCAGAGCAGAGCCCGGCATGGGGTAATGGCTTGGGAGGTGCAGAAAGAGGGATTGGGGAGAGAATGGGGGATGACATTTATGAGGGCTGTACCATTAGCACAGTAGATGGGAGGGGCAGATATGGCGGGAGCAGGGGACCACATCATGTGCCGGGGGTGCGCACTTGCTGTTTATGAGCAATTGCTCGCCCCGGCCCCCAAGGGTCCCCCCGGATATTAGGTGGCACAGGTACTCAGGACCTGGGCCTTAAGCTGATGTTGTGTAACGCCAGGTCCGTAGTAAATAAGGCCCCCCTCATTCATGACCTTATACAGGAGGAGGGAGCGGACCTGGCGGGTATTACTGAAACCTGGTTGGGCCCAGAGGGAGGTGTCCCTCTGGTTGAAATCTGCCCACCAGGCTTCAGAGCATTCCATCAGCCGAGGGCCCAGGGGAGGGGTGGGGGGGTGGCGGTTATTATTAGCGAGGATCTGGGTCCGAGGGAGACCACTGTGCCACAGATTGCTGGATGTGAGTCCCTCTTTGTGAGATGGGGTCATGGGGTTCAGATGGGCTTACTGCTTACGTACCTGGCTCCCTGCCGCGTAGCAGCAGCCCTGCCTGAGCTACTCGACGTGATAGCCACGGTGGCAGTGGAGACACCCAGGCTTTTAGTCATGGGTGATTTCAACTTGCCGTCCGCTGGCGAGACGTCTGAGATGGCTCGGGAGTTCATGGCTTCCATGACGGCCATGGACCTGACCCAGTTAGTTCATGGCCCTACTCACGGAGGAGGACACACTCTGGACTTGATCTTTGTCTCTGGCCAGTGGTTGAGTGGTCTGGTTATAGGGGATATAGACAAGAAACCCTTGTCATGGTCTGACCACGTACTCCTTCGCCTAGATCTTCGAACCGCTACACCCTACCACAGGGAAGCAGACCCAATTAGATGGATCCGCCCCAGGCACCTGATGGATCCTGATAGGTTCCAGATGGAGCTTGGGCCATTTCCTGAGGATCTGGCACACGGCTCGGCCGAGGACCTGGCAGCCGCCTGGGATCGGGCGGCTGGTGGAGCCTTGGACCGAGTCGTGCCTCTGCGGCCTCTGACCCAGTACCGATCCCGTGTGGCCCCTTGGTTTATCGAGGAGCTGAGGGAAATGAAGCGCCGGAAAAGACGCCAGGGAGAACGGTTGGAGGGCCAGTCTCACTGAATCTGATCGAACACAAGGTCGCATATTAAGACCTACCTAGTGGCGATAAAGGCGGCAAAGTTTAATTACTTTTCCACCTCTGTTGCGTCATCAGGGAATCGTCCAGCCGCCCTGTTTAGGGTGACCCGCTCCCTGCTCCTTCCAGGAGTGCGGGAGGATCCCTTGGAAGGCAGGGCGGAGGATTTTGGACAATACCTGTATGACAAAATCGCTCAGATCCGGGGGGATTTGGACTCCGACTGGGTAGATCAAGGCAGGGTGACAAGTAATAGTCTTGAGAATATTATCTGGGGAGAGTTTGACTCTGTGACCCCCGATGATGTGGACAGGATTTTGGGGAGACTTAGTGTGGCCACATGTTTACTGGACCCGTGTCCCTCCTGGTTGGTACTGGCTTCCCGGGAGGTTACACGAGGCTGGCTCCAGGGTGTTATCAATGCTTCATTGAGTGAGGGTCACTTCCCCGCTGCCTTGAAAGAGGCGGTGGTGAGGTCCCTCCTCAAGAAGCCGTCCCTGGATCCGGCAATATTGGCTAACTATCATCCTGTCTCCAACCTTCGCTTTATGGCGAAGGTTGTTGAGAGTGTGGTTGCGCAACAGTTCCCACAATTCCTGGAGGAAACATCTTATCTAGATCCGTTCCAGTCAGGTTTCAGGTCTGGGCACAGCACGGAAACGACATTGGTCGCATTGGTTGATGATCTCTGGAGGGCTCGGGACAGGGGGTGTTCCTCTGTTCTGGTCCTGTTAGATCTCTCAGCGGCTTTTGATACCATCGACCGGTTGGAAGAGTTGGGGGTGGGAGGCACCGTGTTACGGTGGTTCTCCTCTTTCCTCTCTGACCGGTCGCAGTTTGTGTTGGCAGGGGGGCAGAGGTCGACCTTGAGGCCTCTTATTTGTGGAGTGCCACAGGGATTGGTCCTCTCGCCCCTTTTGTTCAACATTTATGTGAAGCCGCTGGGTGAGATCATCCGTGGTTTTGGGGTGAGATACCATCAGTACGCTGATGACACCCAGCTGTACATCTCCACCCCAGACCACCCCAATGATGCCCTTGAAGTGATGTCCCAGTGCCTGGAGGCTATGTGGATCTGGATGGGGAAGAACAGGCTCAAGCTCAACCCTTCCAAGACTGAGTGGCTGTGGCTCCCGGCATCCCGATATAGTCAGTTAACTCCATCACTGACTATTGGGGGCGAGTCTTTGGCCCCCACGGAAAGGGCTCGCAATCTGGGAGTCCTCCTGGATATGCAGCTGTCCTTGGAGGATCATCTGACGGCTGTGACCAGGGGGACCTTTTGTCAGGTTCGCCTGATTCGCCAGTTGCGGCCCTTTCTTGATCGGGATTCCCTGCGCACAGTCACTCATGCCCTTGTCACCTCTTGCCTTGATTACTGCAACGCTCTCTACATGGGGCTCCCCTTGAGGAGCACCCGGAGGCCCCAACTGGTCAAGAATGCGGCCGCGCGGGTAGTGACGGAAGCAACATGGCGCTCCCATGTAACACCGCTCCTGCACGAGCTGCACTGGCTCCCGGTGGTCTTCCAGGTGCGCTTCAAGGTGTTGGTTATCACCTTTAAAGCGCTCCATGGCATAGGGCCTAGTTATCTGTGAGACCATCTACTGCCACAAATGACCTCCCACCAACCCGTGCACTCCCACAGAGAGGGCCTCCTTAGGGTGCCATCAGCCAAACAATGTAGGCTGGTGACCCCCAGGGGGAGAGCCTTCTCTGTGGGGGCACCTACCCTCTGGAACCAGCTGCTCCCTGAGATAAGGAGAACTCAAGACCTCAGTGCCTTCCGCCGTGCCCTTAAAACCCACTTTTTCCAACAAGCAGGGCTGGCTTAGGAAGTAATTTTAGACGTTTTAAATTGGTTTGTTATTTTTTAAAATTGGAGCCAAATTTATATATATTTTAATTGTCTTAATATTTGTATTGTATGTTTTTTAATTCTGGCTGTTCACCGCCCTGAGTCCTCAGGGAGAAGGGTGGTATATAAATTGAAAAATAAATGAATGAATGAATGAATGAATGAATGAATGAATGAATGAATGAATGAATGCTATTCTCCCATGAGTGCCTTTGCTCCACAGATGTAACACATAAATTTCCTTTGTGCTGTTAACTGTTGGGGGAGCAGGGGGAAAAATCACTCTTCAGTACATATTATATTGTAGAGCAGGAATATAAAATCCTCGCTCTTAGGTGGCATTTCCTGGAGGTCTTCTTTTAAAATGATGCACAGTATTTCAATTTATTTTATATTAAATCCTCTAAGATTTTGCTTAGTCTTGATGTTACAAGAATATACAATAAGAGAAAAATAAGCTATGTATCTGTATTTTTTGGTTTATAAGACACACTTCCCCCCCCCCAAAAAAGAGTGGGTGGAAATGTCTGTGCGTCTTACACAGCTAATGTTGTCAAAGCCCCAGCCACCTGCCAGCCTTTGCCTCTCAATATTTACCTCCTTGCAGCAAACAGCCTGGTCAGCTTCAGCACAGCTTGATTTAGCACAGGCAGCTGATTGGCGGTTGGATCGGCCTCCCAGAATACCGCCTATCAGCTTCCATGGATTGCAACCGCCTGTTGCTGCCCATCACTGCTGCTGCCTATCGCCGCCTCTGCACGCCCCATTTTCGGCCTCTGCATGTCCTGTTTTTGCCCCCTTCCAGGTGGTGGGGTTAGGCGCCGGCAGCAACGATCCCTGCCACCTGGAAGGAGTCAAAAACAGGACATGTAGAGGTCAAAAACGGTACGTGCAGAGGCCGAAAGTGGGGCGCACGGAGGTGGCGATAGGCAATAGTAGTGATGGCGGCGACGGGTGGTGGCGATCCCTGCAGCCTGGAACAGCTGTTAGGCGGGAGGTGGATCCAACCGCCAATCGTGTTGTGCTAAATCAGACTGGCTGAAGCTGACCAGGCTGTGTGCTGTTTGCTGCAAGGAGGTAAATTGCTGGGAGGCAGAGGCAGATTTTTCCCCCCTTGTTTTCCTCCCCAAAAGCTAGGTACGTCTTATACTTCAGAGCATCTTATAGTCCAAAAAATACCGTATGTATCTTATTCTTTTTAGAGAAAGAAAGCAAATAAGTCCTGTCTTTTTAACTGAAGCAAGCGAATGTCAAAGCATAGATTTCATTATTAAATTTTAGTTTCATTTATTACTTATGGGTTTTTACAATGCATATTTAAAGGATATTGTAGCAAATGATTTTGGCTGCTTAAAATAAAATAATGGATGATCTGAGTTTAGAAAGTATCTAAAGAATAAGTAAAATTATCCGCAAGAATTTTGAGGAGTTGGTGGTTGCAGGAAGAGATAGCAAGTTTTCAAAAGAGTATTTTGCCTCTCTCATAATTGCTGCACCTTTGTTCCTATATCTTGCTTTCAAAAGCAATTTGACATTAAAATGTAAAAAGAGAGAACAGTGCGCTTAGATAATATTAATTTCCTTTCCCTACCCTTACAAGTCTGAAATAGTGTTCATTATTTGGCAAAGTCCTGTTTGTATATTAGTGCTTCATCTCCAAGAAGTTCAGAACTTCTTTGCTATTACTTTAATCTAAAACATAATTTTCTGAAGGTCATGAGTGTTATTTTAAGGTAATGTGTTAGGTCTATATTAATTTTCAGCAGACCAAAACAAAGAAGTATTGAAAGAAGTCCTGTTGATATTTTTAATTTAATGTTCCCAATCACAGTTCACTTCCCAACCTTCTCGCAACCAAATAAGTAAAAGAAAGGATGCAGAGCAGAGTTTTTGGAATGTTTTCCAATTCCTTAAAATAGCCTTGGGTCAAATGACTAGGAAGGAAGTGGGAGGAGCTTGCTGCCCTATTCCGTTTTATAGGAATACATTGGGGAATTTTTTTGGAAGGTTTTTCTCTTCTATCCTTTACCTGATCCAGCTAATTTTCAAACTCAGTCTTTCTCTTGTTGGCTTTGACTACCATACCAAATTTGATCCCATTCTTTTTGTTTTTTAGCAAGGGGGGGGGGGAGTGATCCTGCTAATGGACAGACAGATGGACCGCAAGAGCCTTGAATGCTTTTGCATAATATGTTTCCAACATTCCATTGAGTTGGATAGCATAACAAGATAAGGACAGAATGCTGAACATGTTTCAAAATGTCCCCCCCCCCCCCCCAGTCTTTTAATAATAGCACCACTTTGAGTCCCATTCCACTGTGCTTTTGAAGGTTATCCTGTGAGTGGATAAAAGGCCAGAGGCCTGGAATCCTTTGCAAAATTTGTTTCTCAACCGTTAAATTGAAAATATTAAAAAGGGTACATCTAAATTCTGCAGGGAAAGTGTAGCCTTTTAGAAGTGGAAATAAAGGCTGCTTTGTTTATTCAAATGAAAATTATGTTGTCTAGCAATACTTTTCAGCAATTTGCCAAGGCTAAACTGTTTTGTCTTTCTTTTTGTTGGTGTTTTT
Organism: Ptyas mucosa; assembly: GCA_012654045.1. Classification (NCBI taxonomy): domain Eukaryota; kingdom Metazoa; phylum Chordata; class Lepidosauria; order Squamata; family Colubridae; genus Ptyas; species Ptyas mucosa. The sequence goes on from WNWU01000017.1 coordinate 29,858,582, forward strand.
TTCCCCTCTCTCCACATTGCAGCTTTTAATGAGATCACCATTTCATATATTTTTCTTTAGCTGCCTCTGGCTTTTGATGCTGTTCATATTTTCTGACTTGTAGCCCTAGGGTTTACTTAAAAATCTCTCTGATTAATAGTATTAAATAGCATTTTGAATGTTTTCATTTTTGTTCCTGAATGTTTGTCATTTTCAGCTAGAGATCTTAATGGATGTCATGATGGTTTAATTCTAAATTCCATCACTTAAACTCAAACAGTTGATTAAAATGAGGACTTATAAATATTTCTGAATAAATATTTACTAAAATCAATGTGATGAATATTTTCTTTGCTACCTGCCAGGCTTTTACCACTAGTATGATTTTTTTTAATGTTATTTTATTCCTACAACAAAACCACATAGATGGTTATCATGTGCAAAGCACATCTTTCATTTTAAGAAGGAGAACATGGGCACTTTTACAAAATTAAAAGGATTGGTAGATGGTTGGTACTGATTTAGAAATATGCCCATTGATCTGGAAATCAGATAAGGTAAATAAGGGTATGCCTGGATGCCAGAAATTATAGGCATCCTCAGTAGTTAGATTTCCAATAAATGAATGCTTTGTTCTTATCGCACTCTCCATAGAGCCTTTTGTGAGTATACTACTGTGTTTCCCCGAAAATAAGTCCTTGTCTTATATTTTTTTGAAGCCCGATACAAGGGCTTGGCCTTATTTTTTGAGGGGGGTCTTATTATTTTGGGGAACAATTTGGGGGTGGCAGGTGGGGAGGGGTGGGGAGGGGGAGAATTGAGGGCCAGGAAGCCCTGCCATGCCCAGCGAGAGAAGAGATGCCAAGAATCATGGCAGCTTTTGCAGCCGATTGACGCTGCAAAAGCAGCAGGAAGCCCCACATATCTTGCGCCCCCTTCAAGAACAGTCTTACCTCAATCGGTTGCCAAGAGCTTGGCCCCAATTGAGGCTCCCTGGGGTGGAGCCCATAGCCTGGCACTTGAGAGGGTCTTGGGAAAAGCCTCTTTACGTAACCCATCCTCTCAGGGGGTCTCAGGGGATGGGTATCCCCTCCTACCATGCCTCCTACCCAAGAGCCTTTGCTGCTCTTTTAAGCCTCATTGGAGGGGCCAATCATCTCCTGGCCTTACTCCTGAGTCATTGCTTTTGCTTTAGCTGCTCTTGCCTTCTGGCAGCTCTGTGCATGCGTGCACTAGGAACAGGCTCCTCCTGTTCCTCTGCCTCTCTGCTGTCCAACTCTGGAGGCTCCGGAGTCCGCACATCATTCCCAGATGGCCCTGGCCCCATCTCTGCCTCCGACACAGAGCCCTCGTCTGGGCCTTCCCCAGACTCCAAGACTGGCCCATGGTCCTCCTCAGTCTCCTCACTGTCCGACTCTGCTGCCAGCTCTGCAGGCTGCTTGTGGACCATAACAAATGCAGGCCGATGTCTATCGGGAGCCCAAACACTTTTCACCTGCTTCGTCTCCCTCTCTCTGTCTGTGTGTGTGAGTGAGAGAGAGAAAGAAAAAGAGAAACAGTGGAGGGGAACCAGGAAGATAGGGTAGACGAGATGCTGGGCAGTGAGGATGACGGCCGTCGCCTGCCATGAGCAAAGCACCAGGTGGAAGTATCCACTGTGCAGGGGTGGCTGAGCCTGCATCGCGTGGCTGGCTGGGGTGGGCACAGCTTCCAGAGTGTGAGTCTTTCCCGGTCGCTGGGCACCGGACCCACTCCGCTTCCAAGCAGGGAGGCTGTCCTTGGTGGGCGGAGCAGCGGCTTCCTCCTCCTCTTCCCCAAAGGCCTGCCCTGCTTAAAGGCCCCAGCTTAAAGGCCTAGCCTGCCCACCTGCATGCCCCTCGGCTGCCCCTTTCCAAGCGTTCCGATCACGCAGCCTCCCGGCCCCTTGAGCTAAACCAGCACAAATTCACTCAGCAGGGAGCCAAACCCGTCCAGAGCCTCACCGCTTTCAGTCACTGCCTCCCTGGCCCAAGGCTCCCGCAGCATGCCCATTCGCTTAGGGAGGATGTTCCCTTTTCTGGCTGTTTGCTGCTTTGGAGAAATATCACAGCAGTTTCTCTCTCTCTCACACACACACATACACACAGTTTTTTCTTTGGGATCGCAACACAGACGCCCCTTCCAGAATTGCAAGGCTGAAGACTTAGGATGGAGCACTTTGCGGGTGTGTGTCTGTGCTGAGATTCCAAGTAAAGAAAGATTGGCAGGAAAAGGGGCAGGAGGCTAGCAGCTGGGGAGGTGCTCTAGAGATCTGGGCCGAGTTGCACAGCCCTCACTGGCTCAACTCATCAGCGGGCAGTAATTAAGGGGCTGAACCTCCAGGAGGTGACCGGGGAAGGGAAGGGCTGCCTCCTGTGCTGGCCACGCCCACCCCTTCACTAGGGCTTATTTTCAGGGGCGGGCATATATTTATGCCTACCCCAAAAATCAGGCTTGGCCTTATTTTCGGGACATGTCCTATTTTCAGGGAAACACGGTATTATCTCAAAATTTCAAATGGTAGTTACTATTAGTTAAGATACCCTATAGGCAAAATTCAGATTCTTGGCAAAATTTGTCTGGATTTTCATTTAAATGGAGGGTTTTCTCTAGGATTTACTATAAAGAGCAAGTGGCAGTACTGTATGAATAATCCTAATTAACCATTTGTGGTTCCTTATGAGAGTTAAACATGGCAACAATTTATTTCATTTGCTTTTTTTAATTATTCAGGGTGGTCCACAGCATGGCAAAACCATATGAATTTAATTGGCAGAAGCCAGTGCCTTCCTTTCTACAGGATGGAGCTATTTTTGACAGATATGAAGAGGTAAGAAGCTTATACAATATCTGGAAATATGGCTGGAAACTGCATTCTGAGGGCAAATAATAGAAATCTGTTTCTGGTCATTATTGCTTCAGAGAGGAATATCAAACACCACCTTTTTGTGAAAGTAGATGCTGTGCAAGATAGGGAAAAAAAAAAGAGGACTCATTTTGAGCTAAGCCTAACTTAAGCATCCTGGTGGCCATGATAGAAGAAAAAGAACCAAATTAGAGCTGTTCCAGAGTCCTACTCGCTAGGAAGAATTATAACTAATACTAATCTGTATTATATCTCTCTATATAAAGATTTTGAATGTTAATTCCCCTTCAGCAAGCAGTTTTGGAAATGATAATAAACATTCCCATTCAACTTGGTGAGTGTACATGTATTTAAAAATACTGTTTTCTGAATGCACAGCAGTTGAATTCCTAATTTTTTGCCATCCTGTTAAAATTTCTCATTAAAAAATGCATAGAAAGAAAAGAATGTCCACAGACCAAAGTATAATGAAGATCAGAAAGCCATAGAAGTCAGGACAAAATATATATAATATATAGGCAAGGCAGATAATTCAGTGATTTGCATAAATATAAAAGGATAAAAAGAGGTCATCCCAAGGAATGCGAGAGGGAACATATTGCACTTCAAAAGATTAAAATGCAGAATGTTTTATTTAACCATGGGATCAGCATTCCTTTTAGTAGTAGATAGTTTGTTTAACTGAATGTAACTGTCTGGCATTGTTTGATATTTTAACATGCATAAACGGAATCTCAAGCATTTGATAGATTAGCTGAACATTCTCTTTAACATGACAAGCAAGTAAAAGGCTGAAATCCCAATAACCCTCTTTGGCGATAGTTTTACTCCATTTTCTTAGCTCTTGAAATGAAAAAAAGTACTTTTAAAGATTTAAGGTCTGCTAAGATTGTTGCAAATCTCATTCCCAATAATTGTAGCACACAGTAAGAAAACATAAGCACTTGCTGAATGATTTTTGCTTAGAAAAATATGTTTCAGTATTTACTTCCCCATCCCAAATATAAAAAAATATCTATCTATTAGAAATACGCAGATAATTTTTTCTAGCAGGATGCAGTGCTTTAATACATGTGGAAGGAGATAATTTGCATGGCACAAACCAACCTTCATATGTAGTTCCTATGCTGGAACCAAGCAGACTGTTGCACTGAATGGTAGACCTGGAAACACTTCCAACAGTTGCATCCAAATTTTACCTTTTCGATACAGTTTGTAAAATGAGTGGTTTCTTCATATCTCAATCAGAGAAATTTTCCAGTAATTGTTTTAAACTAAAAAATGGAATGAAATGTAAGATTTAGAAATCTGCCCCCAAAAAATTGTTGGTGGGAACCCATCCCTGCATCTCTGGTGTGGAATACCCAAGTTCACGAGAAAAGGTGGTGGTGGTGATGATGATGATGATTATAATTATGTGCCATCAAGTTGATGTCAACTCTTAGCAATTGCATAGACTTTCTTCATGATGAGCTGTCCCTTACGTAGTCCTTCAGCTTTTTTAACAATGCATCCATCACCTTTGTAACTGAGTCCATCCATCTTGCTGCTGGTTGTCTCTTCTTCTCTTTCCTTCTACCTTTCCCAGCATTACAGTTTTCTAGATTATGGATTCTTGCATAATGTATCTAAAGTAGGATAATTTGAGCCTGGAGAAAAGGTGAGGTATATCCTTAAGTCAGTATAGAAATCTACTAGGACCTAAGAATATTCCTTCATAGGTAAAAGCTGTAAACTTAGTAGAGTACTTCAAGATCATACTGTTTAACTCCATTGAGTAACATTTCTACAAAGATCACATTGCTGCTTTGGTTATTCATTCATTTAACATATTTTGTCTCTGAATTTTTAAAAAAGGTGGATAATTTGGATTCTAAATTCTTTCTTGCAGACCTGAGTATTTTGGGTTTCTCTTTCAACAGGAATCTTCTGTTTTTGAGCCAGGCTGCCTCTTTAAAGTTGATGAATTTGGCTTTTTTCTATCATGGAAAAGTGAAGGAAAGGTAAAATTTACAATGATCTCATAATTTTTTTATTTTTTATTTTTGCTTCCTCTAACAAGCATAAGGTACAATTCTAGCTGTCCTAGTGAGAGGCACTCTTTCCAAATATTAGGGCCTTAGATTACAATGCTCTAGCCCAGTGATGGCTAACCTTTTCTGCACCGAGTGCCCATGTATGCGTGTCCCACATGCACCCACCTTGCATGGGTGCGCGGGCCCCACACATGCCCCCCTTCCCTCACATGCATGTGTGGGGCCCCCGCAGACACCCCACCCCCCTGAGAATGTGTGGCAGAGCTGAATTGGGGCGACAGCTTCCGTGCCCACAGAGAGGGAACTGCATGCCACCTGTGGCACACATGCCAGAGGTTCGCTATCAGGGCTCTAGCCTGTAATTTGTTGAGACAGCTCCCGTAATATCCTGCTTCTACTATTGCATTGCTGTAGTGGGATTATAAAAATTGAAACAGAACAACTAGAGGACACCAGACTAGATAAAGTGTCTAAGCCCCTAAGCACACTTATTAAAGGTATAATGATGAAGAAATATTCCAAAGATTGTAATATTGGTTTGAAGGGAAGAAAATAATTTTCTGCCAATAATTTAGTTCCATCCATTAATAGTGAAATTAAAAAAAACATGTGCTTATGGATAGAAGATGTGTGTTGTGTGTGTGGACTTGCAATCCTTGTTCTATATCTTCTAACCATTCTCTACTTGCCTCAGTTTTGTACCTGTATAGCAACAACTCATTTTTGTTCCTTTTCATCTAATGATTCAGTATTGATCTTGCCACATTTTATATAATTGGATGCAGGAAATTATGAGAGAGATGAGTGTGAATGAAGTTGCTGAATTTATTTTCTCTGAAGGTAATGGTGTAACACTTTGAAACTTTGGGCAGGTGTTACTGAACTCCACTATCTAACATCTCTCACCATTAGCTCTGTGGAGTTCCTGGAAGAACCTCTGAAGAGCAGAAAATTCCCTACCTTTCCATAGATGTCAGCCTTACTAGGTAGACCAGACAGGAAACACGGCCAAATAAATAAATGCTGCTTTGTTGAAAGCAGAATTAACAGGACCTTGTAAGACTGAAAGTACAGTTCTTGCACCATCACCTGTATAGCCCAATACAGGGAGGGTCCCTTCTGGGCCTCTTGCTTTGCCCATTATGCAGCTGTGGGCTATGCTGCCTCTTATCTAACTGTTCCTTAAGCAACATCCCTTCACCAAGTCTCCCAAAGTCATTCCCACATATAATTACATCAGGAGTGATCACTGTGTTGTGATCACTCCCTCCTCATCAGACCTCATCCACCATGGCCAATTGTTAGATATGATGGCTCTTAGACTCTGACAAATTCTAGAGAGCACAGGTTTTCCATGTTTGTTTTTTCTGACATTAATATAATATATACTGCCTGGTATTAATTAAGATTGTGTATTTTTGAATGCTTAGCTGTTGGTGTATTTTCTATTTCAAGATACATCACATTGGCTGCTTGGCATTTATGATGTTCCTTTCTTTTCCAGGAAGGGCAAGTTTTAGAATGTTCCCTGATCAACAGTATTCGCTTTGGAGCAGTACCAAAGGTATTTCTGTAGTTTTGTTTTAAAGTATTGTTTTAAACAATTGGTATTGGCTTGAGGCCCAGGAATGGAAACTTTCTTCTGTTTCAAGAACTTCTGAAGTCTTTGCATCTTAAGGGACAATGAATTTTTAATTTTGAAAAACTGGGCTGTAGAAACTAACTTTTGGTGAAGATCAGATAATTTAGAAATGTTTACATACAAAAAATATATTACACCCATAGATCTGAGTTTCTTCAGTGGCGAATATTGAAACATGTGCTGAAATTTTCCCATGTAAATCTGTGGCACTAAGAAGCTCTATCCTGATGCTTGCATTGTAACACAAGCATTTAAAAATAAAATCTAGACTTTAGATCAAGGCTTCTTGATTCAGAATACCTTCAGACATTGATGGCTATGATAAGTATAATAATACTTTAATATACATTTGTTCTTTGGGATTCTGATTCTGATTAAGATGGTACTATCCAAATGAGTTTTCTTGAATGGGATCAATAACTGGAAGCTTCTACATCAAAATGACATGATTGTGTTTGAACAGGCTACCTGAAATGTATCTCTTTCCCTTAGCCCTGGCTTTTGTCTAGTCTGTTGGGGCCATAAGGTAGTGATAAATTTCATAAACTAATACTTTTCCATTCATGCTTCTAACATAATTTCCCCTTCTGCAGTGGGAGTATTGGTTAGTTTGGCTGATGGTAAAAAGACACCGCCTTCTGTGAATCTAAATTGTATTCATACATTTATCGAAAGGCGGACAGATACACTATAGTCCAATTTTTATAGTTTTTTTATTGTGCCTTTATTATTTTTAAATAACTCAAAGCAGTGAACCTAATATTCTTTCCTCCTCCTGTTTTCCCTCAATCACAACCTCATGAGGTGGTTGGGCTGAGAGAGAGTGACTGGATCAAAGTCACCCAGCCAACTTTCATGCCTAAGGTGGGACTAGAACTCTCAGTCTCCTGGTTTCTAAGCCAGCATCTTCACCACTACGCCAAACTAAAGAGAATTTAACCTAAATCCTGTAATGATTAGTTGACCGTAGGTGATGAAATTTTCCTGTAAATGCAAAACAGTTTGTGAAAGCTAAATTTAATGTTATTTGAAAATCAACAATGCTCCCAGACAAATTACTCTCTGAAGCAGTGGGAATAAATAGGCCTTCCCACCCTCCATTTCATTTGGTCAAGCAAACTAGAGTGAAAGTAAAATTTTACTTGAATGCTAAATATGAAACAAGTGGCTCCAGCAAAAATATGCTTTGTAAGGCAGTCTTTTGTAAATCTTTTATATGGACTTGTTTTAAAAAGATCCCATGATCTCAAAGGGACATTTGAAGAAGGAGTAGAAGCCACTGATTTATTCCTAAGGTATTTTCTCCAACTTGGTGTCCCCCAGATGTTTTGGTACTATATGCTATCTGTGACTATGGAGAGTCTCAGTCATCCAGGTCATGGTTGTCCCAAAGGTGCTTTTTCAAGAGGCAACTGAAAAACTAGAGTTTTTCTTTGAAGACAGAACTGAAGAAGCTTGTTGGATGAGAAGAGAGACATCTTCAAAGAAAAGCCGGAAAGCCCAATTGCCTCTTGAAAAAGCATCTTTGGGACATGCTGTCTGGGGAAATTTTGAAAGTAGCAGCATATCTGGAACGTGTCAGTGGGGAAGTGTATCCTAAGGTACACTTTTTCTCTCTCTCCAATAACTATGATCGGAGTATTTCACTTGGGTAAGGTCACCGCACCCAGAACCCAAGAATTATTGTTACTACTTCACAGGCAGAATGTAATTAAACCACTATCATTTACCTAATGTGAATATGTTCTGTGTATACTATTATCACCTACCTAAGTAGAAAATGAGATACTTCTAAACATGTGCTTGGAATAATGGCAAAAATATAAAGAAGGTAAATAGGAATAAGAAATGCTTATGGGTGAACATGAGCAATACATTTTTCTTTTCTTTTTTTTAATCCATGAGGGTTTTTTTTTTCAAGCAATTAATTTTGTCCAACAGGATCCAAAAATATTAGCTGCTCTTGAAGCTGTCAGTAAAGCAGAAAATGAACTTGAAGGACGAATAGTTTGTGTCTGTAGTGGCACTGATCTGGTGAACATCAACTTCACATACATGGTAGCAGAAAGCACTGAAGACGCTAAGGTACTGCAGCTAAAAATAGCTTTGGTGTTTTGTGGCATTATTGTTCCATGTGAATCCTTAGTATTTTTAATATTGGCAAATATTAATCTAAACAGATCTTTTGACATCAATGGCAAAAATGAGCTAATCCCTCAGCTGAATTGGTGTGCTGCTTTTCAAATTATCTGGGTGTTTCTTCTGTATGGGAAAATGTGTGACAATTAGGAAGTGTGTAGATGTGTGATAAGCAATTACACTGCAGTGAGAGATGTAATCTGTAACCCTTTGAACTAGAAGTCATAAGGACTGACTTCAAATTTATATGCAAGATCATAATCTGCACTTTCTTTGAAAATATTGTGTTTAATGGTAGGAAGGGCTGTACAGTAAGGAAGGATAAACTGTCTGATATTTGATATTTGATTAATGGAAATAACAGAACAATATTCAGCCACTAAATTGCAAGTTTAGAATCCTTGAAAATGTGTGTTTGTGTCTATGTCTGTATGTATTCCGTGCAAACTGCTTATCCATGTTACAGAGGTATTGCTCTGAGTGGCAGAGCAATTTTTACAGCTGCTGTTTTCCTTCTTCACTTATGAAAAAGTGGAAATGAGACAGTTCAGAAACATGTCCAGGGTGGATCAGGTGATGCTCTGAATTCATTAGATCCAAAGCACTTTTCCCAGAACTGCTCTAGTATTAGAAAGAAACACTATGGCTGCTCTGCATGAAGTAGAAAGATTATATTCTCAAAAAGATGCTACTTCAGGGACCATTGAGTAAGTGCAGATAATCTGCCAGAAGAAAGAGAAGCTTAATTTAATGTCCATGATAATTTAATAGCATCTTAAACCAAAGAAGCTTTTACAAAACAACGATTAACCTTTAATACACAGTATTACATTTTCATGTTTAATTCAAATAAGAAGATAAGAATATATTGTTACCAAGAATTTATTTATAGATTTTAAGGTATAGCAAGTGTTGTTTATTGTAAAGTGCTCCAGTTTTTGTTCTTTTAAAGGACAGCTGCATAGCAGTGTTGTTTTCCAGTATTCCAGTATTTGAGGGGTTGTCACAAAGAAAAGAGGGTCAATCTATTTTCCAAACCTCCAGAAGGCAAGGCAAGAAACAATGGATGGCAACTAGTCAAGGAGAGAACCAACATAGAACTAAGGAGAAACTTCCTAACAGTGAGAACAATTGACCAGTGGAATGGGTTGCCTTTGGAAATTGTGGGTGCTCCATCACTTGGTGCTTTTAAGAAAAGACTTTTAAGAAAAGACAGCCACCTGTCTGAAATGGTACAGGATCACCTGCTTGAGCAGGGGATTGGGCTAGAAGACCAAATCCCTTCCAGCTCTATTTTGATGGATTGTTATATGTAAAAATAGTATTTTATAACAGATTAAGTGAGAAGGATGAGGTCCTTCAGGTGTTGTTGGATTACAAATTATCGTATCAATTTCCCAATAATAAAACAAGTCAGAAACGATTTTTCAAGGACTTTAGACAATAGTATTTATGCAGAAATCTAAGAGTTGCATAATTCAAGGATTAGCATTGAATATTAAACTCGGTTTGAAAAACCTGGCAGTTCCTAAATTCTGCCTGAAGGCTATATTTTCCCAGAGAACAGAGAAAAAGGCAAATGCAGATATAGAGGCTGTCCTAACAGAAGTTCTTCCAGTAAAGAAAAACCTTGTGTTAACATTGATTTGAAATAGGGTTTTAGGATAGTGAGCTAATGAATTTTGAAGAGTCAGGTACATCTTATGAAACAAAGTCTTGAACTAAACTCTGTGTGGGACAAAGGGTAGCCAAGCTGAGAATGTGAGTAAAATAACATTTCACTGCTGTTTCTCTACTTGGTACACAGAGTTTCTGTTTCTGATAGGCTCTTACATATTTTTAGCTATATCTATTCCAGAATATTAGGTTGTCCTTTGTAATATCTACAATGTTTCCTTGCTTTATGTCTCTCATTCTGCTCTCCCAGACTTTTCAGAAATCATATTAATTTGAAATTGCATTTTCACATTCATGTATTTTTTCCAAATGTGTGATACCACCTTTAACATATTCATCACGTTAGATCGAGAAGGCTTTGGATAATCATTCTGCATTGGTGTGAATTATTTGTCAGAATATATTTCTGTACAGAAAGTGCATCCAAAATGCTGATGCACACCTATGATGCAGGAAATCCTGCTTTCTAGTGAATCTAAATTGCGTGGCACAGCTGTTCCCCCCCGCTGTTCTACTTACGCTTTTGGCGTGTACTGTGCATGCATGAATGTGCAGCATGCATTTGGTGCACCCTGCACATGTGTGCACAGCACACATTTGATGTGCACTACACATGTGCATGCACGCAGCGCATGTTTGGCATGCACCGTGTATGCGCAAGGATGCAGCACACGTTTAGCGTGCACTGCGCATGCGCGGCCAGCAAACTGGTGGTAAACTGGTTCAGATTTCACTACTAGTCTCCTGTTTGAGCAGAGGTTGGACTAGATGAACCCCAAGGTCCTTTCCTAATTCTATTAGTTGAGTAATGAAGTTGTAATGTTTCATCCCAATTGTATCTTCCCATCCCAGCCTGGTTAGTCAGGGACAGTATGTTGTGGATCTTGTGGGTTTGCCATTACCTCTGCCTTCTGGAATACTTTGACACCAGAGGTAAGGCAGCCCCCCGCCTCTCTTCTGGCCTTCAGAAAGAATTGATCCTACTATTTGGCGTGGAGGTCAAAGAGTGATATGCGATCCTCGGGAGGGTTGGTTTTGTGAGGGTGTTCTCTCCACCGTGTTAACTTTATAACTATTATAGCCCTACCTTTTAAATTTTGTTTTTATCTTTGTTCTTATTTATGCTTTTATACTATGTATTATTATTATTTTTGTAAACTGCCTGCAGTCACTTAGTTAGATAGGAGGTATAGAAATGTGATAAATAAATATCTGTAAGCTGCTGTTCCTATTTGCACTTCTTCTCATACTTTTCTGAAGCAAAGAAGGTATTTATTTTTAAAACTGATGTGCATTTGTTTGAGCTGTGTAAAATTTCTGCAGCACATATAGAAGGTAACCAACTGGAAGGAAACTGTTTTATTACAGTCTGAGATGAGGTAGGATGGATTCAAATTCTGCTTGGTATCGCCAGATAATGGCATTAATTGTGCCATAAATGAATAAAGTTATTGAATAAAGTATGTATGTATGTAAGATTGGAGAGATCTTATTTTGGATTATTAGATAGCCAAAGATGGTATTTATAGGTTATGGCATGAAATGTGTATGGATGGAGAAGTCCAAGCAGAAAGGGTAGATTATATAAAAATGGGGTTACAATTAGTACTCTCCTTGCTTACCTTTTTAGCTATTCTATGCATTCAGAGCTTGTTCATGGGGGACATCAGTTTTTACATAATTATTAATTTTGGAAAGAGGTAATAGAGTATTTATAAGATAGCTACAATATTGGTAGATACTAAATCGGTAGATACTAAATTGTGGATTCAGAATTCCCTACTTCTTCATGTACCACTTCTGTAAGGTCAAGGTCTCCATAATTTCTGTTCTTAAAATCAAGAAAGTTGCAATATTATCTTAAGAGAAATATCAACATATTTTTCTTCCCCAATTTCTGGACAATTCTGCAACTGTATTATATTCCGAACCTCTGCTGACACCTGGTGGTGCAACTTTGGAAGAAGTGTTTAAAGCTTGCATTTTTAAAACACGAGAGGCTCCTTTTTTAAAAAAAACAAACAAATTTTATTTTAGTCTTTCATATGCCGCAAAAAACCTTAGCTTTTCGTAATGGGATATTATTTTGACAATTTTGTGTTTGTACCTCAAATGTATGAATTCAGTATCATTATTTAAAGAAGAGAAGTTATCTGTATAAAACAAGCTTTTTTCAATAGAAGGTCAGAGAGAGATAAGCACTACTAATATTCTAATTTGTGTTACTCTAAGATGTTTCTGTAGTTATATTGCTTTTAAATTGATTGATTGGGTGGTCACTATACACACTTGTGGGCACACACTAGACATATTTGTTTTATCTTTTTGTCTTTCAGCAATGGATTGATGGACTCAGATCAATTATAGGTAACTTCAGAGCCAACAATGTCTGTCCCACGACATGCCTCAAGAAACAGTAAGCTTTTTCCCCCTCACCTCATCGATTACGATTTTGTTCCTTCTACATGTTTCTTGACATGCGTTTAAAAAAAGTTCCTTTCCTTATTTGTTACAACAAGAAATAAATACAGTATCTGGATAAGCTGCAGAACGATACAAACATCCATGAGAAATGTGGTATTAATCTGTTCCTCACATTTTTTTCCACATATTAAAATACGTTCCCAAAGTCAAACACACATTCAGGAGTTAAGGGAGTTTACTGCTGGATTTTATGATCTGTTGAGAGAGGCAATTTTAATTATTAGCTTTGCCTGAACTTTTCTTGGTTCAGGAGGGAGAACGGCTGCCCACTTACATACAAATGTTCTTATTTCATATGGATCCAGAGCTGAATTATTCTTTTCTTTATGATATTTCTCAGAGAATATTCCAATATATTAGGAAAATGCAGCTGAGACCAAATACTTTAATGTAATCTTCCTACCCTGTTCAGATTACCCTGAAGTGTATTTGTACACTCCCCACTTTGTAAGCCCTCTTTTCCATTTCTTCAAAAAGAAACCTATAGGATTTAGCAGCAACAAGTTTGAAAAGATTCTTATAGTCTTTCTCAGTTTCCTTAAATGCTATTTCCCCTCAGAAACTGTTGTTACTCTCCAAACAGTAGAAGGTCCAATTCCTTAATATCTATGGAGTTTCTCAGTCATCTGTGTCATGGTTGTCCCAAAGATGTCTTTTCCAAAAGGCAATTGGACTTTTCTTTGTTTTTTCCTTGAAGATGTTTCACTTCTCATCCAGAACTGAAGAAGCTTCTTGGATTAGAAGTAAAATGTCTTCAAGGAAAAAGCAATCACCTTTTGAAAAAGCACCTTTGGGAGTACAAGTCCTCAGGATACATAGTAGCATCTGAGAAGAAGGTTCTGGAACCTTTTTACTCACTCTTTCAGCCCTCCATTGGTTCTGAAACTACTTGGAATATCTTTGGCTGATGTAGGAAGAACCCTTGGGGGAAATAGCTGAGCTGCATGTTCCAACATCATCGTCATTTCTATATTCCAAAATGTTAGGCTGAATGACTTGCCACAGAGCATCTCTGCTGTGGATGACAGAAATTATTGTAGAATATATCTGAAAAACAAGTTGTAGAAGTAAGTTGAAGTAAGTGTTGGATACACAGGCATACTAACAGCCCCCCTTACATCACCCTTTAACTTCCTGTAGCTTTTAGCACCCTTTCAGTAAAGCTTTTCAGAGTGCAGAAATTCCTGCTTTTCTTCATTCAAGGGACTTCAAGCGTATCTCATGCCACCTTTCCATTATTCACATTGCTCATAGAACATGGAAAAGCCAACATATTTGCTCTCTGGAGAGCAAGAATATGTGTAGAGTAACCAGTATTGCCTCTTCTCACTCATAATATGTAATACAAATGCTATTCAAACAAATGTTATCAAAAGTGCTTCACTAGTTGCTTTATTTCTTGGATGCTAAAAAACATTTCAACTGAAACTTTCCATCCATTACAGCTGAATTAAATATTTCATGTGTATTAAATTGTGTTCATTCTAGCATGACTGTAAAGGAAGGCGTTAAAGAAGGCGTGATAACAGAATGATAGTAGTCAGAGGAAATCGCTTTCCTCTTTTTCCTAACTTGTATGTTTATTTATGCTGTAAAGATTTTATCTGTATCCAAAAATTTGGAGCATTTTCATTCAATTAGAACTTTTAGAACAGTGTCAAGGATTATGTAGCTTGCATGTGACTCTCCACTTTCAATTATTCCTTCAATATCCAAAGGATATGTTACATGAAGTTTCTCCCAGCCACCCACCCAACCCCCGCAAAAAAAAAGGGGGGTAGAAACAAGAATGAGAGGCCTGTGTGAAGCAAATAATTTCCATTCTCTTTTTTTTAGCTGCCCATCCAACCCTGGAAAAATGACCTGAAATGGCAATAACATTTAGCAGTGAATTTTCAGGCTGCGGGGGAGGGGGAAAGAGGGGTTTGAAGGACAGGGTTAGGGGTCAAAATGGCAGCAGTTTGTATTTTAAACATAGGTGAAAAATGTCAACCGTGTTACTTTCATTCGCCTCATGATATCACTGCATGGCCTCCTGTCCCCTCCAGAAGGCTAAGAGACAGAGTGAGCTGTGGCCTATTACTCAACTCTGTTTTAGAAGCCCAGGGTTCATTGTAAAATAGAGTCACAGCTCAGCTGCTACTGATTTACATTAGTCTGACTTTTTCTTCTCAAGTTTGAGAAAGCTGTATCTCACCTTCTCTGATCAAACTGAGTTTATGTCAAGCCCCCTTTAAGGCTTCTTTACACTGATAGTAGGAAAGAATTGTAGTTAGTCTTATGAGTGAGAAGTAGCAAGTAGTTATTTATAAAATACAAGAATGCATGAAGGTGAACATTTGACTCCGTTCTTACATAACTCCATGTGTAAACTGTGTGAACTTTTAAAGCCCTACTTTTATACTTTGTAGTAAAAAAAAAATCCCAGAGATAGCCTTTGGCTTATTCTTCTCCTACAGTTCATCTTATAAACTGAGCTTTTATTGGATTATTTGGAGGGGAAAGTCTAATTGTTTTTTTCCCCTTCTAGCTGGATGAAATTGGCATTTCTGACTAATACTAATGGCAAAATTCCAGTTAGAAGGTAAGTGTATTGTAAGCTTCAAGTGTGGAGTTATGGAGGAATTGTATGGTTGTGAAATTAAAATGAATAACAATCACAAGTCAGAAAGCCCATTAGAAGCAATATATTTTAGTAGTCTGTTGCTCAAGGTAAAGGGATCCTGTAATCTGTGTCTAGGATCTATGATTCAACAATATTTTCTATCCTGATCAGATGTTGTTCTCAAGTGAATAGCGAAATAAGCAATGCAGATAGCAATTCCCTGCTAGAGAAACCTCCTTTATTTTGGGTATAGAATTGAAATTTAATAGAAATAGCATAACCATTTAGCCCTCTAAAACAGTTTTCTAGAATTGGGAAATTATTAATCCTATATATTCAGAAGAAGGATAGGCAACATGGTTATTCCAAATATTTAAATTACAAGTCTCACATCCTTTTTATTTCCATGCTGGCTTAGATACTGTATAGCATCCAAATAGCATACAGGTGCTTAGCCCTGTTGTAGAGTTAAGCACTGCAAATTTTTAAAGTTATGGCTCAAAGGAATTATCACTGCTGGTTGATCTAAGTGCAAAAGTATAGGAGGAATAACAGAAATAAGTTAACCACTGTTGCTCAAAGGGGAACGGGGCTTAAGCAGCAACCAGGCTCTGGCCCATGAATGTAATAAGGCTAAAGCAAACAACTACCATTGTTATCATTAGACCACATATTCAGTATCAGTAGACTAGATTAGCTGCTTATTCTAGTGTACATAAAAAAGAGAACAAGTTCTGAACTTATGGAGAATAGACATCACTGTAAAAATCTCTTTAGAGTCAAAAGTTGACTCTTCAAAAAAAAAAGTTGAGAAAGCATTCATTCACAGTGAAAGAAATTTGAAGTGAGATTGGCCAAGGATTAAGTTTAGAACACAATGTGAGAAGGTTTCTTAGATCACACCCATATTTGCAATGGTTGACTAAAAATTCTACATACAACACTCCTGTGTTCATGATATAATTTTTGATCAGCAGGGATTTCTCTAGAGAAGTAAAGACTGTATGAAAACACAAAAATAGAGAGAAAGAACATGCTGTAACAGCAGTTGTCAAAGTTTAAGAAAACAACAACAAAAGGAAATATTTAATTTACACAAAAACCAAAAGGTGGGAATAATTAGAATCAAAAGAATCATAAAGGATGCTTGAAAGCTTTGTTTTTCAGCTTTCTTTCAGAAGGGTAAGTGGCAACAGTCTCCCAGCCTTCATCTACTAAAACAGAAACTCCACTACAAATCTCTGTGTGAGGATGCAAGATTCAAATTATAGTTTTTCCTCAAACTTCAACTTTCTCATAATATCTTTGGATTTAATCCCCTATTGTATCTAACCTATGTAGATATAGCTTTCTATATTAATATCTTATCTTGTTATCCCTGGTTTATGAATGTTCACACTCACTCAAAACTACACATTAGATATATGGTAATGAATGTGAAAATTAGGTGATGGAATTATTTATTTATCCATATAAAAGTGTAATGTTCTTGAAGAGATACTTTACACGATCAATACAGAAAGTCATTAATGAACTATTGTCATCTCAGTAGAGGACATGTAATGCAGCTCTGATTATGAGATTGCCAAAGTTTTGGAATAATTTAATTCTCTTTTTTTTTCTAGCATTACCAGAACGTTTGCGTCAGGTAAAACTGAAAAAGTGATATTTCAGGCACTTAAAGAATTGGGTCTTCCCAGTGGAAAGGTATTTAAATTTAATTTTCAAGAATTAAGGGTTTCAAGATGGGTGTTATAAGCCTAAAACAGTTAATGGTTGCAGTTGATTATTCAGTATCATTTCAAAAATAATTCATTAGCAGTTTGTCCATTGTTAACATCTATGCTAATTATAATTAGAATATTTTAATGCAGTAGCTATATACTACACACATAAAATAATGTACATTATTGTTGCAATTATAGAGAACTATTTCCAGATTATTATTTTTTAGTCAAATAACATTAAATTATTTGCTTCCATCCATAATGAATATATTATAAATTCTTCCATTGCTAAGTTGTTGCTTATCCAACCTGGTACATATTAAGTTTTATTTTACTTTCAGAATGATGAAATAGAGCCTTCAGCTTTTACTTTTGAGAAATTTTATGAACTAACCCAGAAGATATGTCCTCGTACCGATATAGAGGAGCTTTTTAGAAAAATGTAAGTTACTCTATATAATAAACTTAATTTTAATATTACTTAATTATTGAAGATAATGCTATTGTGTAGTGTTCCTATCAGAAGTCAGTTTTTTTCTCCAAAGGTTTAACTCAATGTTCCGATACAGGTTTTCAGGATCTTCTGATTTAAAGAAACACTTTCGTTTTTAAATTGGCTTTACTAACCTATAATATTAACTTGCTATTATAAGGTTATTAACACAATATATGAACTAATTAGGTTAAGAAAGTCTTAACATCTGAGGTTTCATGCACTAAGTTATTAATGTGGAAGACTTACATGTTGAATTGCTTCTTTCTTTAATCTGTTAAATTGGGGGCATAGAGAGAAGGAGCTGTTTTGTAGCAAGCATAGTCAGTATCACTTATTAGTGCTGATTTTAAAAACGCAGCTTAGGTCTGTTTAAGAATATTAGATCAATGCTGGGAATATAAAAAAAATGTCAACATGTAAATCATACCTGCTGTAGGATCTTACATGAAAACTTACATTTTTTTCTAATAAATTTCTTTTCAGCAATGGAGACAAAACAGATTATTTAACGGTAGACCAATTAGTGAGCTTTCTAAATGAAGTAAGCTTTTTCATACATTAACTACCTTACAAGTCTGTCTGCAGTGGCTTGCTTCTCCCAGTCATATCATTGCATGATCCATGCTATCATTCGCTGTGCTTCTGATCTGCTGGTCTTTCCATTTCGGCAAGACTGCAGGTGCAAAAATCAGCTCCAACTTGATGCATTCTCCTGTTCTCTTTTTGTTGGCTTTGCAACTTGCTTGCATTGATTATTTGCTGTATTGTGTAGATGCTCTGTGTGTGGTTGTTTTGTTTCTATTTCATATGTTGTCTTAACCAAATGATTTGAAATCTTTTTTATTTTTAGGAATTTAGTCCTTCTAAATATTGAGGAGGTGGTGGCAGGGAAATTGGGCTTCTCTCTGTAGTATCTAAAATGTTTCATTTTGATTGATGTTTTTCTAAGGTTTACATGTGTCATAGCTGTCTTCAGAATGCTTGCATTTCTATTGTAGGTAGTATGTCAGTTTTTCTAAGGTTTACATGTGTCATAGCTGTCTTCAGAATGCTTGCATTTCTATTGTAGGTAGTATGTCAGTGGTTCCTTAGATGTTAGATATGCTTTCTATGCATAACCAAAATACACAGAATTTTTAAAATTAGACACTCAATGGAGAACTGTTTGTGGTAAGATTTTAAAATTCTTTTTATTAAACGGTTGACATTCAGTATTTCATTATTTAGTCCCTTAGATTGTACAAACAACATTGTTCGTATTTTGAATAATGTGTGTGAACCAGTTGTCTCAATTGGCTTGTTTAGACATTTCTTCAATGTTCCTTGACAGTGCAAAGTAGGTCAATAAACCTCCTTAAGGTTTCTTTCCTGGGGATGAAGTTTAAGAAATCAGCATTGGTGAGGATTCATGCCACTATCAACAAATGTTTTCTAGCTTTTTTCCTTTCCAAGTTCCTCTCATTTGCTGAGAGAAAAGAATTATTTCACAATAGCCAGTTTATAATACAATTCTGATGTAGTTGATCGTATTTTTGTCTGTCATGGGGTTACTTTGAGGAGACCATCCACTCTTGCTTAGAAGTCTCTCCCACACTAAAATAAAAACCTTCAGCAGCAAATTTATTTATTTTTTTCAAAATATTCGTTTTGAGGTTTGTATTTTTTAAAAATGCTTACCTTAAGAAAGGGAAAGGGAAACCT
Organism: Ptyas mucosa; assembly: GCA_012654045.1. NCBI lineage: Eukaryota > Metazoa > Chordata > Lepidosauria > Squamata > Colubridae > Ptyas > Ptyas mucosa. The sequence goes on from WNWU01000017.1 coordinate 29,877,952, forward strand.
CCAGAAGACAAAGAAGCAAAGAAGCATGATAGCAATAAAGCAAAAAACTATAGTTTGCTCTTGGTACTATTGGTTAAATTTTCTTGTTGTACTGCCTCATACAGCAACTGTTCAAATTGTGATGAAATTTTTCACAGTGATGAAAAAGCAGCTTTGCAACCAATTCTTCCATGTAAATCCTTTGCAAGACTATAAAGCAAAGGAAAGCTGAAGTAAGATCATAAGTTAATGTTTCACTTAGCAACTGCTTCACATAACAACTACTTCACTTAACAACCAAGTTGCCAGTCCCAGTTGTGGTTGCTAAACAAGAATTACCTGTACAAATATGTCAGCAAAATTGGTTGTTTTCATTAAAGGTGAATTGAGAAATTTCTTTGCTATCCTATTACCAGCTTTTGCCTTCTGATAGGAAAATGAAGACAAAACTTCTGCGTCTCTCATTTTCTCTGCAATTTTTTTGGCCGAGTTGCATAATTTTTATTAGGAAATGATCTAATGTTTATTTGTCTTTGTACTAGTGCCTTACTAGCAATTTTAGGAATGGATCATCAAGAAATGAGATTCATAAATTCATATCTCTAACCAGACTGGTCATTAGCGATAACAAAAGAAAACAACGTATAGCAACTTATGGAATTCATTACCATAAATGTAGAGATGGTCACTACCTTTCAGAGTGAAAGATAGTGAAATGCATGAAGAAGGATTTGCATGTATGAGATATGACTACAGTTCTTAGTTCACATATTATATTAGTCATGATTTCTGATTATGGTTTATTGAACAACTCATAGTGAATTTTTTATTTAATTGCAAATATGTAAGGGCACACACAATTACTAAATGAAGTAAATTTCATATATCATGCTATGCCAGGAATAAGCTAAGTACTTTATTCCTTAGCATGATGACTAAAAGTCAGCCTCTGATATCTCAGTTGCTGATCCTAAGAGTTGCAGAACTCAAAAATACTTTTTTGACCATAACTGGGAAAACACGCTGATTATTACACAGATTTTTCATTTGATCCATCAGAACTGATGCAATTTAAATTTGAGGAGTAGAAAGATTGTTCAAATATGACACTATAAGAATCCAAGAGAAAGGGAAATTTGGGGAAATTGTTTCCATGTATTTAGATTCTACCTTTCTTCTCTCTAGAATTCCACTTTGGTAATTTGAAATACTATATTAAGACTTCATATATAATGTAAAGAACAGGTAGATTGTTAATATGCACTGAAACCACCTTCTTTGTTTTGCCACTGATTTTGGATATTTTACTGAAACACATGTTGCAAAGCTATTCACTGTACATGTTGGAGAATATGGTTTTGTGGTTGGGTTGTGAAGTTGCGCCCTCTTTTTCAATAATGCTTGCATTAAATAATGCTTGCATCTAACAGCTTTTATATTTCATTAGTTTTAGGTTGCCTATTAAACAGCTGACTAGTTTTAGTATAATTATCCAGTACAGTGAATTAAATTAAAACAGTTCATCTGGTATACATTTACAGTATTTAGAGCATAGATTAAGAGATTATGATTTGCAATATGTGATTGCATTTTAATAGTAGGGGAGCAGACAAAGAATATTTTCAGTAGAAAGAAAAGTCATTTATTTGCTTTACATTGGCTATTGCTAGATGTTACAGAAAATGCCCAGAATATTTTAGAAATTTAGAAGTTCCATGTAGCATATTGGCAAGGAAAAAAGTGTTGTCTGACAACATAGGAGGCTCTATATTCTATCTTTAAATCTCTTTATTTTTAAGTCCCCAATGAAAGGCTTATCTACACAGAAGGATTTATTTTGCTAGCATTTGCATGTATGTTATTTATAACAACAGATCAAGCAGTAACTGTAGAACACTCTACTACATAACATTTCTGCTGTGCAACTTCTTGTTAGCATTTAATCTGAAGCTTGGCTAGTATTTTAGGAAAGGACTGAATTGGACTTGTTTATGAGTATGTTTGATTAGGATTGGGCTGAGCGGAAGGTAACAGAATGTAATTTCTGTTAACCTTGTGTAGTAGTGTAGACCAGTAACACAACTAAGAAGTATTGGTTTTATCTTTATTATAAGGTTGCAGAATAGATTTGCAAGTTTAACAGAATCTTACACATTTGAAAATATCCTTCCCTTTTTTCACTTTAACTCTCCCAGAAACCAGGAAGGATCATTTCTGTGACACTCTTGCCACCCTTCCTGTTTTGGACTCAAAAGTTATAGTTGTTCAAGAAAGTATTTATAGAAAGGTGTAAAAAACTAAAGTTGTTTCCAATCTAGACAAATTCTCATCCTGTTTAGAAATTCCCTGAGGCAAGCCTAGGTTGGTAAGAACAATTTTGAGTCTGCTCATATTTCATTACTTAGGAAGCTGCTCCAATCTGAAGTTCTGGTAGATTATCGTCCTTCCTTCCTTCCTTCCTTCCTTCCTTCCTTCCTTCCTTCCTTCCATCATCCATCCATCCATCCATCCATCCAAACTGTATATAGTTGCCCATCTCATGGTAATGAATATGGATGGGTGTACAAAAATTAAAACATACAAGAAAAAAATCCAAACAATAAATGTCCAGGGTCACAAAAATCAGTCCAATGACAAAAAATAATTTAAAAAGTCAATCAATGAGCATGTTACTCAGTTGCGTGGCCCAAATGCCAGAGACAACATTCAGATCTAAATGCTGATAGGGTTGTGGCCATTTGGATCCCTTTAGATGCTACTTGAACAAAAGGAAACTCAACTCCCATAAACAAAATGATGAATGATGAACTGATCTAGAATTTAGTAAAATGGAAACAATAAAATATTTAATGAATGGAAGGTATTCATTACTATGATGAATGTGGAAACTACATATTTAAATATGTTACTTATAGCAAGGAGTTATTAAATAGTTTTATGGTAATTACTAAAACCAAAAAAGAATAAGGGTGGTGACAGTCTATATAGTACTAACAAATATTGTTTCCATTACCTTTAACTGGACAAAATGATGCATCACAGAGCAACAAGTTTTGAACCAGGGTATCTCAAATGGGCTAACTTACAGAATGTATCCAAATCTGGGACCCATAAGTGCCATGGAATTGAACTTTGGCAAATTTTATAAAACAGTTCTATGATATAATACAAAATGTAATTGAACATAGATCATTCAACATGGGCTATTTTAAAGACAGATGCCTGTCTGAATGTATCTCAGATTTTCCAATGAAGGCAGTACATTAGATGTTTTTTCATTGTTGAAGCATTGAGGAAATCTGGTAAGGAAATATCTCTGAAAGAACGAGCCAGCAGGTCACCAATTGTTTAGAGTATTGCACTAATTCCAAAAAGTGATTGATCGACTAACAACAGATCCCACTTCCCCCCCCATTCTGCCCCCTCCCCATTTTTAATTAGATCATAATGTTTGGTTTGTTTTAATTTATTTATGTTTTGTGTCTCTCTCTGTGTGTGTATATAGATGAGATAGAGATATAGGTATAGAAAGATATCATTGAGATGGAGATAGAGATATCATTTAAAAAAAAAAGATTTATATGCCGCCCTTCTCCGGAGACTCAGGGCGTCTTACAATGCGTTAAGCAATAGCCTTCATACTTTTGTATATTTTATAGGAAGTCAGCTTATTGCCCCCACAATCTGGGTCCTCATTTTACCTACCTTAGAAAGGATGGAAGGCTGAGTCAACCTTGCACCTGGTGGGATTTGAACTTGCAGTAATTGCAGGCAGCTGATGTTAATAACAGTTAATAACACTGCTTTAGTCTGCTGAGCCACCAGAGCTCAGAATTCATTTATGATTGTAAGCTGCCCAGAGTTCTCCTGTGGTAAGATGGACAGCCAATGAATTGTATAAATAAATAAATAGAACCATTATCCGTCAATTACTAAGTAATATAGAAATTGATTTTGAGTCAGGTATTTCAAACAATAAAGGGTATAATCTTTAACAAGAATTCATTTATTGTTATATAAGACACTTATCATTTTTTATTCAGACAGGAGTAATAAATATTGGTGATATACCCGTAGTTCCAAGTTTCTGTGCTCTTACTAGTTTAGAAGTAAATTAACTGAAGCTATTTATTGAATGCCAAGAATTCTTTAAACATTCATTGCTACCTGTCTTGTACAATTTCACTTTCCTTTCTTTGCACATTTCCTCTTCATATATGAATAGTCATATTTTAATTCATAATTACCGACATGTGGGAATTTCAAGAGCATTTTAGTTCAAGGCTGAGATAGGGAATATTTTATTAATGAATTATAATGTGGGCAGTAGAGTAGATAAATGATTCTTATTGCATGAATTTGTTTCTTTGTGAACATTTGTAGTCATTGTAGTCATTTGTACTAACATACCATTAGAGCACAGAATTATACTGAACATGAAATAAAATTAATTTATTTGTAGATCTTTAAAAAAAATCAAGAAAAAAAAATAGAAGTCTAATTGACTTTAAAAGCAAGCCCCTCCTGAATATTACTTCCATTAATGAAAGTTTTATAGAAGCAAGGCAGCATGTTGTAATTTTCATCAGTCTTGTTTTTTCTTGCCTTAGCATCAACGAGATCCTCGGCTGAATGAAATTTTATTTCCATTCTTTGATCCTAAAAGAGCGATGCAGATAATTGAAATATATGAACCAGATGAAGATTTGAAAAAGAAAGGTAAAAAGAAGAGGTGGATGTCAATCATTTCTGTTAAAAAGTTCAGTTGCTTGTTGTCAGCTACTCTGTACATAGGCCATCTTAACTTTTGTTTCATTGTAGATTACATTGTAAAATGAGGACCCAGATTGTTGGGGCAATATGCTGATATACTGCTCAGAGAGTGCTGTAAAGCACTGTAGAATGATGTATGAGTCTAAGAACTATACTTCAGGGTTTTTCAGTGTTGGCAACTTTAAGATGTGTGGACTTTAATTCCCCAACCAGCCACATGTCTTAAAGTTGCCAAGGTTGAGAAACACCAATATACTTTGTCCATCTTTTAAAAGAGTCTGTGAGACATTCAGTTAAACTATTGTTTTGCTGCCTGCACTGACTGTCGGTATACTGTATTTCCAATCTCCATTTAAAGGGCTGGTCTGGCTGTAATCTTTAAAGACCTAAATGGCTTGTGATCCTAACCAGTAGTTTCGTCTTTTATTGCAGATAACACTCTAAACAGAGGGATATATTGATTTGATTTCCAAATTGTCTTTTATTTCTATAACTGATCAAACATTTCTTGGCTAGGGGGCTTTTCCTTAAAAATAGAGGCAAATGGAGATGGATTGGTTTGTCCCATAATCCTGGGACATCTTGTATGTATCCTGCCTCTTTAAATGGGAAAACTGTCTTTTAGTAACTCTGGTTCTATTTCTAGGAAAGGCTGGATAACCTTCATAACACAATCAGGAATCAAGAAACCCTCCACTTGTTTTCTTCATCAAATTGCCATCTCAGATTAAGGGAATGAACTAGGAGTCCAATTTTAGAATAATGATAAAGCCTGCATTGTGTATTGTTCATTTCAGGTGTCATGTCAAGTGATGGGTTTTGCCGGTACTTAATGTCAGATGAGAATGCCCCTGTCTTCCTAGACCGTTTAGAGCTCTATCAAGAGATGGAACAACCTCTGGCTCACTATTTTATTAGCTCTTCCCACAACACATATCTCACAGGAAGGCAGTTTGGTGGAAAGTCATCAGTAGAGATGTACAGACAAGTCCTCTTGGCTGGATGCAGGTGAGATGTGCTTAAGGGAGGCTAAAACTCTAATTCAGTAAATTTAATTTGCCATCAGATTTGATGATTGAGGGAATCTGCATGCATATATATGTAAAACCTATTAATAGGATATCTAGAAATATATCTCAATATCTTGAAAGAAATTATGGGACAAACAGCACAATAAGGATTATGTTTTTTAAAAAAACAATCTGAATGCTGATTCCTTTGATTACAGGTTATCAGCAAATAATAAATTATACTGAAGTCAGATGTATTTCATTTTTGTATATATAAACTATTTTAATTACCAGCAAAGTAAATCTGATGAAACTGCAAGTTTAACTACAAAAATATATTTGCATTTCTTAATTCCTTTCTTTCAGGTGATGTGCAAAACTATAGCATATTTAAAATGAGTACTTACCAATAATTTGCGTAGAGCTATATTGTTCTTTATAACTTGACTGTTGTGTACTGTATTCCATCTTTCTCTCTCTGACTTCTAGGTGTATCGAACTTGACTGCTGGGATGGAAAAGGGGAAGATCAAGAACCAATAATAACACACGGAAAGGCCATGTGTACAGATATTCTGTTCAAAGTAACCAGTTCCTATGTGATTTTTATTTTCTTGTAAATTTGCCACAGATTCAGCTGCAAACATCCTCTTCATTATTTTTTTTAAACCTTAGCTAAATCTTCTCTCGCTTCCCCATGATCACATTGCTCATGTTTGAAATATTATTTGTTCTGCAGTATAAAATTCATTATGATTCTGTTAGGTTTGATATTATTCTTGCTTGTCAATGAAAAAGGAAGATAAAAAACATTTTCTACGAATAAGGAATATTTGACCTAGATAGGCCAATATGGATCAAAATATTAGTGACATGCCATCATCAGCCCTCTCCATATTTCATATTGAATATTCAGATGTCTTGCCTTTTGACACTTATTTCAACATTGGTGATAGGATACTTCCCTACTGTATTTGAGAGCAACAATTGCTTATGTAGCAGAAGGTCAGTATTGGTTTGCAAGCTCAGTAAAGCTCTGGGAGATCCACCATTGTCTTCTAGCATCTTTTATCTGAGATGGCTGCTTTACCTGGCCTAATGACAGGAGTGGCCTGAACACTATACCTCAACCATGTTCAGAAGTATGGAGAATTTTGTGAAACATGACATCCAGATTTTATGATGCAGAGCCCCAGAGAAAAGATTAAGCTTTTACTTTCTCTGTGAACATGTGTACTATATATGCACATCCATGTTGAATGAGGCATTTCTCCTGTTTTTATGTACGCTCAAGAATGCAGCTGAATTTATTTTGTAATGTATACAAAACTACTTTGCTGTATTTTTAAAGGATGTGATTCAAGCCATTAAGGAAACAGCCTTTGTAACATCTGAGTATCCTGTCATCTTGTCCTTTGAAAATCACTGCAGGTATGTTACGAAGTAGTAAAGATCTTTCATACTGTATTTAATTGGTGTAGCAAAAGGGAATTTATGTTAAAATTCAAAGTAGGAACACAATTACTAATGAAGTAATTCTAGTCACTGATAAATTTAAACTCACTCTTAAAATTTTTCTGCCATTACAAAGGTTATGTGTAACTTGTTTTACCATATAGCTGTAAACTGTATAAAACATAAAACTGTTTAAAACCGTAATGTAATAGCAATCTAATGCAGTTGAAAGACATTACATATTTCAGCTTCTGCTCAGTTTTATATTTTTGATTGATTAACAATAATATTTCTTTTCCAGCAAATACCAACAATACAAAATGTCAAAATACTGTGAAGATATTTTTGGAGATCTTCTCTTAAAGCAGCCACTAGAAACACATCCAGTAAGAGTCCCCAACTGTTATGTTTAAGTATTATTGTGGAAATGTTTGGAAATTTGATGGTAAGAGTGATGCACTCACAGTGACTGGGTAACATACCATTTGGCATGAGAGAGACTTTGAATTCTGTTGCTGGTGGGGTTTTTTTTTGCCACATCAGTGTCCTCACATATTTTTCTAGAGCTCAGAATTTCTTAATCAGATTTCAGGTAACATCTACTGTTTCATAACCCAAACTCCTTTACTTTATCAGCATTTTATATTTGAAACTCCTCATTCCTAGATATTTATAGAAGCCCTCGCCTTCCTGCCTTATAAAGTAGTACTTCAGGGAATACCTATTTTTACATGTGTTTTCCAATTATCAGTGGTATTTTAAAGCAGACTATCTCTTCCTGTGTAATGTTCAAAACACAGTTTGATGGTTTTGATGTGGGGGGAGGGAAAACATATCCTCTTTGTATATGATTTCACTGCTGTTATTGTAAGTTATCCTTTCTCATAGGCCTCAGTAAATCTTTGTAGTTTGATTTTTCTAAGTTTCTCACTTTTTCCATCTTAAAAATGTTCTGTTCTGTTTTTGCAATGCTTTGCAATTTTTTAGAAAAAAGTTCATGCAAAAGGGCAAATTTCATTTAAAATATACTGTATTTTTTGGACTATAAGACGCACTTCCCTCCTCCCCCAAAATGGGTGGAAATGTCTGTGCACATTATAGACCAAATATGGGCCTGTTTTTGGTCTACTGAGCCTTCCACATGTCCCTTTTTTGCCCTCCCTGGCCCCCAGAATCACTCTGCAGGCCAAAAACAGGCCTCTGCAAAGTGCTTCTGGGGGCCGGGGAGGGTGAAAACAGGAGGCACAGAGGTTTCGGGAAGCCAAAAACAGGCCTGTTTCTGGCCTGCAAAGTGCTTCTGGGGGGCGGGGAAGGCGTAAATGGGACACACGGAGGCCAAAAACTATTTTTTTTCTTGTTTTCCTCTTCTAAATTTTGGTGTATCTTATAATCCGATGTGTCATATAGTCTGAAAAATACGGTACATTTCTGCAGATTTTGCCTCATATATGCAGTTTTATTCATTCAGTTGCTTAATATGTTTACACATATTCACACACATTTTTCTAAGGCATTCAGTTATAACATCAAATAAAATAACAGCAAAAAAATGCCATATCTTCACCTCTTTAAGTGTTCATTTATGGTAATACCTGTGATTGATCCACATGATACTTAAATGCTAAAATCTCTGGCACTTAGCCAAGACTGGATGCAACCTAATCAAAAAAATTCTCAGTATTCTGGATAAACTAGATGTCCTGGGATAGTCCTCCTTTATTGAGATGCAATATGAGTAAGGTATACAGATAATCCTCCACTTACGACCACAACTGAGCCCAAAATTTATGTTGTTAAGTGAGACATTTGTTAAGTGAGTTTTGCCCATTTTACGACCTTTCTAGCCACAATTGTTAGGTGAATCATTGCAGTTGTTAAATTAGTAACACAGTTAAGTAAATCTGGCTTCCCCATTGACTTTGCTTGTCATGGGGTCACAAAAGCTGTTCATATGCAACTGTCATAAATGTGAGTCAGTGGTCAAGCATCCAAATTTTGATCACATGATCGCAGGGATGCTGCAACAGTCGCAAGTGTGAAAAGTGGTCATAAGTCACTTTTTTCAGTGCCGTTGTAAGATTTCAGTGGTCACTAAACAAACTGTTGTAAATCGAGGACCACCTGTACTATTCTATATTTAACCTGTCCATGTTTGCCATCGATATATAAACTAGAATGAGGAAAAAGCTATCACCTGATTGGAAGAATCACAAAAATTTGCAAAAGTGCAAGAAAACTTGCTATAAAAAATTCAGCAGGGGGAACAAGTGTTGAAGAAGCCCAGTGAAACGGGAAGGAGAGGAAATGGGATACAGAGGGAATGATGACTTAATCTGGAGCCATACAGAACTCTATATTGCAATGCATTGTTGTAGGATCTGTAGAGTAGATCAGTCAAAGCATATTAAAGGCTAACAAAACCTGCTTATGACCACTGCTTCCTAGAGGGATTTTTAATTCAAAGCAGTTTTATTTTAGTTTGTCATTTGGAAAACTGCTAGGGCAATGATGGCTAACCTTTTCTTGACTGAGTGCTCAAAGCACGCATGCACGCACGTGGATGCACGTGCATGCACCTGAACCCCCCAAATGCAATGTGCATGCTTCCCGCACTTGTCCCTGCCCCCTGTGCATTTGCACGTGGGGTCCCCCGCACGCCCCCGCCCCCATGCATGTGCAGCAGAGACCTGAAGACCAGCTTGCCGGTGGGAGGCACGCACATATGTGCAGCAAAGCTGAACTGGGGCAACGGCTCACGTGCCATCAGAGAGGGCGCTGCGTGCCACCTCTGGCACCCATGCCATAGTTTCGCCATCACGGTATTAGGGTGTACATGAGACTTGAAGCATAATAACCTAAGTTGTCAAATGCAAGAAGATAATATCCTAGGTATCTTACAATACCCAGTTTTAAAGGGAGGAATGTATTTCTAACAGGCATTCTGCAGGTTGCAAATGACTATTCTTCCTTTAGGTGTCTGCATACGTGCATAATTGCCACCACCATAATAATTGTGAGGAAAGCAGGAACAAAAGGCAGCAGGGAGTGTATTTCCTAATTATGCTTTTTTTTTTTTTTTGCCTTTCAGCTCGAACCAGGAAGGTCCTTGCCGGCCCCAAATGATCTGAGAAAAAAGATTCTTATTAAAAACAAAAGGTTGAAACCAGAAGTGGAAAAAAGTAAGTAAAGTGCATTTAAAATGCCTAGTGTCTAAATGAAAAAGCACCTATTGCTTAAATTGTGTGCTGGTAACCGCCATTGTTTCCTAATAATAGCACTTATACTGGACTGCAAACTATTTGTGAAGTCTTGAAAGGGCATCTTCTAGAGAATCCTACATTTTAGATTCAAAGTTTTTGCTTTTACTTACTATCACTAGATGTATTGAAGTTTTTTTGCTTTCAGTAAATATGGCCATTATGCTTATTGATAAAGGTGAAAGTTAGAATCCCAATTCCTCTGGAGGAAAGTTGCTGTAACCTATTTGTATGTATATATTTATAAAATGTATATGCCTGCCCATCTTACATATATACAGTAACTCTCATTAGCTAAAATCCAGTTTACTATAGAGCACTAAATTAAAACTTCCATAAACAAAACAACAAACAAACCACATACTGTAATAATAATACAGTAACTGAAATAACAAACTCAAACCACAAACCATACTTATCCTGAACTCATCTAGCATCTTGGCCTGACATCTGGGGAAAAGCCAGGTCTTCATTGAAGGACAAAAGAGCTTCCAGTTCTTAGGGGAAGGCTGCTCCATAGGGAAGGTGCCATCACGGAGAAAGCGTATCTCTAGGTCTGTAAGAAAACACTGACCTTCTAATACTTTTAAAGAATTGGCTTAGAGAATATTATTCTAATACCAGTAATGAGAAATTTACTCAGAAATAACAGGGTATACCAATATCCTGTTAAGGAATACATTGGAATTCAACTCTTATGCAGTCCTTCCAAACCAAGTTTTACCTGAATTATTTTCCATAATTGGATTATAAAATTTTGTGGGGGTTTTTGTATGGATATGTACACATGTTTCTTTTAAATAGAACAGCTTGAAACTTTGAAAAGTATGATGGAAGCTGGTGAAACAGCTGCTCCTGTCAGCATCTTGGAAGATGATAATGAAGAGGAGATAGAAAGTGGTAAAGTGATTTTTTTTTTTACTTGTCATATTTTTAAGTTCCTCTTGCTGATGTTTGCTGTGTATCAGGTGATAGCATGTTGGATTTGTTGCCTTAGAATGGATGGGGAACGATAGCCCCTTTATGACTTGTGGATTTCAATTCCCAGAATTCCTGAGCCAGCATAGGATAGCTGGCTCAGGAATTTTGGGAGTTAAGGTCCACAAGTCATAAAAGAGTCCTTATTCCCCACCCCTGCCTTAGAATGAGCCCTTTGACTTGACAGTTTATATTTATTGTTTTCTTATAGCAGTCACTTGTACATTTATCTTTGGGTTCTGAATTTAAGATTATGTGCAGGAAGTACAGGCTATAATAAGGGGCAACATCTGTAGCACAGACATCACACCCCAATGCCTCCCAAAGCTTTTTCTGTAACCCTTGATGCCCTACTCAGCTTCAGGTTTGATAAATTACAACTGACCATAGTGGTTTTCAAACTAGATAGGTTGACAGCGGATAGATTGAAGGAAGAGAAACTGTTTATGAAAAGTAGTGAATTGGCTTTAAAGTAAGTTATGAATGAGGATAACTTAAATTTAACATTTAACATTAAATTTAAACTGGGATTCATCCAGTTGCGAAGCCCTTAGTGAACAGCATACCATCTGTCCTCCTCTGAGTTATTCTCTGCCTCTTTGTCTCTATCAGTTAGCAAACTAATTATGGGTGATTAATTTATGAAGAGTTATAGGAGAAAATAGAGGATGAACCTTTAATACAGAAGGTTAAATCATGTTTTAACTGTCATTGGATTTGCATGAAGTGCAGCATGATCTCCCTTAATGAATGAAGGCTAATAATTAAGGAACCTTTCTGTTGCCTTTGGTTTGATATCTTTGATTTACTGCTTGGTTTGGTTTGGCTTTTTGGTAGTTTTTTGATCATTTTATTCCCTTTTGTACTGTATTGCTTCATAGGGGAGCAAGAAGAGGAAGCACATCCAGAGTATAAATTTGGAAGTGAGCTTTCTGCAGATGACCTGAGCCAAAAAGAATCTGTAGCTAATCACATTAAAAAGGTAAGACAGTTTTTTTCACATATGTTTAATTAGAGACAGCCAAGAAAACACGTTGTAGGTTAAAAAAATGTGTATGACATTTTAGAAGTTAATTTTAAATAACAAGCAGTATCAATTTATCTAGGCCATATTGTATTCTGATATATCAGGAGTTGGTCCTCAGAAAATACCATGCAGAGCATCCCAAATATTATTGTTTTTTCAATAAAAGGCTGCACACCAGTCCTAGAAGATACTGTACAGCCTTCATACATATAATTTGAATTAAAGTTACAAAAGCAAGACCTGACTTTCTTCTTTGATAGTTACTGCTGAAGGACTAAAGTGCTAGGAGTTTATTGTCTCTTGAGTAATTGGTGCCTGTACTGAATAATTTCTCACTAATACTGGGAGTAGTAAAAAGCATGAAATGGGACCACTTATCTTTGTCCCGTGGTGAGTTGGTGGTGATGAGTTGGCCCATGGTGAGTTGACCATGGCAAGTTGGCTGTGGCAAGTTATCCTAGACCCTAAAAAGCAAGTGTCTGGAAAATAGCAAAAGAAACAATCTAAGGGGCCAAATTTGAGATAATAGTAGGAGACTATATAGAAGTTCTTCTTACTGGAAGAAAGAAGAAGTAATAATTTTGTCTGAGATTGGGACAGCTTCCTCTTCCATCTAAGGACCAGAGATTCTTTGTTAACAGAACATTCCATGGGATATCTAATATTTTTTTCTTGTTAACAGTATTCCAACATCAAATTCTTCTCGCTCAGGGAAACATTTTTAATTCTGAACTACTTTATAACTTTGCTCCTGCTGGAATTCTGGCGTCTTCCTTCTTATATAGATGTTTTCTGGGTTTTATCTAGGGAGCTGTCCAAGCAGATTATTTGCTTGTTGCCAGCTGGCTTTTGTCCAACTTTAAAAAAAAAAAGCAAAACCTCTTGGATTGCTGGTCCAAAAGTTCTAATATCTCAGTTGCTTTTTCTTTGTTTCCTTTGGAATTTCAATTTTGATATAATTAAGACCCACCCTTATGTCATATTATGTTTCTAGTTACTTAGTGAGCTACTTCCCTCCATTTAGTCACTATGTGCTTCATTGTAATCTGGGCTGACTGGTTTGCCTTCAGAATCCAGTTATGTGGTATGTAAGCAAAAAAGCATCTTGCAGTGTTACCTCAGGTTTTTCATCGTTAATATCAAAGATAGAATTGTATGTATTTTCAGTACCCATTTACCCAACATGCAGAACTCAATATTGAACAATTTTAGAATCATGAAAATTGATTGCAGTGGGATATAAATTCAGCAAATCAATTCCCTGAGCAAACAAGATCCCCCCCCCCCCCCCCACCAGTAACTGGTCTTTTAAAAATAAGCACTGAGCAACTTCAGTTCACTTGTTTTAAATCTAGAAGTATCCATTATCAAGACTGGACTCCCAACCATATCATAATTCCTGATCAAGGACTTCCCCTTTTTCCCCTCCTTTCTGATCAGAAGGTCTTCGCTTTGGCATCTTATCAACCATGTTGTTTTTGAATAGAAACGGCAATTGCATACAAATAGTGGAAAGGATATATTTAACAGACCTGCTCAAAGTATTCCCTCTCTCCGCATTTGAGTTTTGAGTGTGTGATTTTGCAACAACTTTGGATAATATCTATATTTTTCCCCATATAGGCTGTGGACGATTCTGAACAAGAAAACAATAAAAAGGTGACCCATGAGATATTTTTCATAGCTTCTACATTTTTAGTTTTCTGTTTTCAATAAAACTGCTTTGTAAACGTATTTTTAATGCGCTGTATCATTACCTCTTTATTTGGCTAGTATTAAGGATTCAGTAGCTGTATTGCAGTATCTTTTTCTTTAGAGAATAGAGGCAGTCGTAACACCTGCCCTTACCTGCACTCCAACATAAAAGGTTCCTGAATGATGGAAGGCCTGCATGAGTTTGGTCTCTTAGCTATATAGGTGTCTGCATAGACATACAGTAATCAGTCAGTCTGGCTCCCCTTTTATTTATCCATGTTCCCTTCTACTTTCGCATTATTTTTCTTTTCCTTTTCTTTGGCTGGGATTGCATGTGAAATGTTCTTCTGAAAATGCTTCACTTGGATCTCTTTTTCCCCCCATTCCTCTTCTCCATATTTGTCTTCTCATCCAATATTTTGACTCCTGGGCCTACAGAGTATTTCTTCCCCTCTTTTATGGAGCAGTGCCTGTTTTAAAGAGGCAGTTAAGTTTACAACTCTGGCATCCTTTAACTGGCCTAGCAATAGGCCAGCATTATTGTCCGTGTTTTGTACGAAAACACTGACCTTCCATGGCCTGGATTTGTATCACTTCAAGGGGCATAAAGACATGCAGATACCAGGAAAAATATCTGGAAAAAATGTGATATTAAAATGTGGAAGTTGTTTTTTTTTCCATTTTATATTTCCCCTATCTAGAAGAATATGGGCTGATGAACAGATTTCAGTTTGTTTTATGGGCTTTGATCACTATTTTTTCCCTTGCAATAAAAATATCACATATATGTAATTATTCTTCTGACAGAGGATAGAGTTCTCATTTGTTACTCATTTATTATCTCTGGGCAACTATAAAAATGTTCAATAGCAACTTGATATTTTTTTGAAAAGATATTTTATTAGGGAAAGGAAGGCAAAATTTTGGACTATTAATTTGTAATTGGGGGAGGGAGAATGAATTGGAGACAAAATTGTTGCGGCTTAAAACTATCTTTATCTGAAGAACTTAAGAGGTAGAATTCATCATGGAATATGTCTATAACATTTATTGTGAAAAAGCTTCCAGATTGTTTCCATCTTTGAATTATGAAATGGGCAAGTTAACAATTTTTATTGATGATTAAATTCATATAGTTACCCATCTATATATGCCATGGTTCTGGGCATCTTACAAAATTAAAGTTGTCTATGGAGATTGTCATGTATGTATGTATGTATGTATGTATGTATGTATTGCTGGCTATTAACATTGACGGATCAGTCAATTGGTTTAAGATGTACTGATTCATATGAGGAAATCCAACGTCCATCATCTGAGTTTCTCTCATTCCTTGCATGATTAAAAAAACCCATGTCAAGTTACATCATCTCTTGGATATGCATGAGTATCGACCCTTCCTGGATTATTTCATAACCTGAACATTTCTGCAAATACATATGCAAACCCCTGTAAGGTTACATTTGCGAGTTGCTAAAATTCTGTGAATCTAATCCTTGTAAGCCGAGATATGAAGGTTGTATATTATATTGTAATATATCTGTAATATAAGCAAGACATTAACACAGCTTCTGTTCTTGCGGTGTCAATATCTTGCTTAGACCCATTCTACCCATTGTTCGGAGTTCTGCTATGTAAATCCAGCTATACTTTCATGAATGGAGAAAATGTCCTCTTTCATTATCATAGGAAGCAACAGCAATTGTTCTTCAGAATATAGAGTAATATCTTGGGACAGTGAAAGCAGAATCTCCTCTACTATTTTGGTGGTAAAAAGTCTATTACATAGACTTCTTCGGATGCATGCAGGATCTCCGAAATATCTGGAGAATTCTGAGAGCTGAAGTCTCTCAGAAGGAGACTTGAAGAAGCTTGTTGTAGAAGGCTGTCTTAGAAGAGCATAGTGCATGTGCCCTTCTATTTCTTTTTGTTCAAGCTGGTGGAAAGTGGAAAGTGGTAGCAGATCATGGTTTCTGCGCTTTTCTATATTCTTCTCCTAATCTGAGCAGGAGGAGGAGGAGGAGAGGATGTGGCCACCATTAGATGCCAGGGGTCTTAAAGAATGGGCCAGAAAAGAATGGCCAGCATTCCATATTCTTGGCTGGAAGAAAGCTCTGTCTTATGGGAAAGCATGTGCTTCCCTGGAATATGTGCCCAGGTAGCAATGTCCTGCTGCAAAAATACAGGCAAAATTGCAGAGGACATTTCGGTTTAAGCCTGTTACGATCTGGGGTTTCTTCACTTTTTTTTTCTTCCTGATTAAAATTAAAAGTAGGCTTTGAATCAAATGCTGATCTTCATTTTAAAAATGTATCATTAGTTAACATTGTCCCTTTTTTCTCCTGAGAGTTATACTCCCATCTTTTCCTCCTCTTTGCTTTATTTACCCAATCAAGCATGTCAAGGATGCATAATAATAAATGTTGCCGATAATAAATAAAAAAAAATATGTTGCCCTGAATAACAGTATATTTATTTGAACACCCAACCCATATCTTTCTTCATTACAGGTAAACATGTGCATGCATGGACAAAAAAAATAAAGTAGGGCTCTTCTATGCCATTCTCATTCTGAGTGCCTCTTCTTTCCAATCATTCCCACTTGAACCAAGAGATGCTACCACCAATGGATGTGTTTGTTTCAATATACTTTCAGGGCGTGATAACTGCAGACGATGAACAAGCATGGATGGCTTCTTATAAATATGTAGGTGCCACAACTAATATACACCCGTACTTATCAACATTGATCAACTACGCTCAGCCTGTTAAATTTCAAGGTTTCAGTGTAGCAGAAGGTAACTTTAAAAGATTTTTTTAAAAAAATAGGGGTTATTTTTTTCCTTATTGCCTTACCAGTAGTTATTTTTACAGGTAGTCCTCAACGTACGATCCCAATTGAGCCCAAAATTTCTGCTGCTCAAGTGAAACATTTGTTAAGTGAGTTTTGCCCCATTTTACAACCTTTCTTGCCACCGTTGTTAAGTGAATCACCACAGTTGTTGTGTTAGTAACATGGCTGTTAAGCAAATCTGGCTTCCCCACTGACTTCACTTGTCAGGAGGCCGCGAAAGGTGACCACATGACCCTGGGACACCACAACCGTCATAAATATGAGTCAGTTGCCAAGCGTCTGAATTTTGATCACGTGACCATGAGGATGCTGCAATGGTCGTGTGGAAAAAGACATAAATCACTTTTTTCCGCACTGTTGTAACTTCAGATGGTCACTAAATGAACTGTTGTAAGTCGAGGGCTACCTGTGTTTTTCCTCATTACTGTATATTATCTCATGCATGGCTTGTAAGGTAACGTTTCCTAATGTTTAGTATTATCCTTTCTCCACTTGGGGGCAGCAGATTACAAAGACAAAATTAACCAGCATTGGTGCCCAACTAAAAGAGTTTGCTCAGAACAGATTACTTTATTCTTTTGGCTTGACTTTGGTTTTCTGCTTTTGTCTCTTCCATTAAATGTGGCTATCTGAAGTTTATTTGCAATGTTTATTCTTTTTCTGACTTAAAAACATTTTTTTAAAAAAAAAATCATGCTATTCTACTTCTTGAGCTTAATTCATCATTTCTGCCTCATTTCTCGTCCCAATTAATCTGGCTGTCAGTTCTAGGAGATAAATATTGTTATTCCACATGTATACTTTATGTGGATTTCTGTAATTTCTCTGTTGGGCATATCTTTATGCTGAAGTTCAATTTCATTTTTGTAATAAATATGTTTTTTTAAAAAAAATGTAATATTTTAATACTCCCCTAACCAATTTTTCGTTCTGAAAATTTTACAAAGCAGATTTTATGGTTTTCTTTCTAGAACGCAACATTCACTACAACATGTCCTCTTTTAATGAGTCTGTCGGGCTGGGTTATTTGAAGACCCATGCAATTGAATTTGTGAAGTATCCTTGCACTGAGGCAGCTATAATGAGGCTCTTTAGTCTTAAGAAACAAGGAGGTAACTGCAACTAACAACACACAGTATTTTAATAAAACAGAGTATAGTATGTACTTTGTGAAAAATGCCTCATGAATTAAAACATTTAAAAATTAAGATGGGAAGATGGGATCATTCTACCTCTTGGTTGCTTGGTTATTCCAATTTTCTTGACTAATAATACAGCTACAATAAACGGCAAATGAGTCGGATATACCCAAAGGGAGGCAGAGTGGATTCCAGCAATTACATGCCTCAAATTTTCTGGAACGCTGGATGCCAGATGGTCTCCCTTAACTATCAGACCCCAGGTAAGCAGACCTACCCACCGACTCTAAATCTCAGAGAGTGGCAGCTTGAGTAGGAGCTCTCTGCCAGATGCTGTGATTTTTGCTCCTGGCATTGCTGGAGGATTCATTCACATGGTTAAATATAACAATATAAACCCAGCTAGGCAGACAATTAGATTGAAAACAGTAAAACATATATGCACCGTTTTTTGCATGTCTTCATACATCAACATAAAACATTACAACAGATGATAGATAGATAGATAGATAGATAGATAGATAGATAGATTCATACATACATACATACATACATACATACATACATACATACAGTGGATGGATGGATGGATGATGATGGATAGATGACATTTCTAAGAATAATTTCTGAGTAAAAATATAAGGGACAATACCAGGAACTACAATTAAAACGTTGTAGTGTTATGTTGAGCCAGAAAACTTGTTCTATTGAGTGAAATAGAAAGTATGAAAGCCAGTTGCTTCTCCACAAAGCAGAAATTATCACATTAATAGGTATCACCTTTTTTGAGTTAAAGGTGTGCTGTTTCTTGTTTGTCATGATGGGCAATAGAGAATACATCCTCGTGACTTGGTTCCACCAAAACATCAATGGGTTGATATTTAGAATCCACTGAAGAATCAGCAAAGTAACCATGTTAACTATCACCATATGGAAGATGGTTTGAGGTCTATCAGGTTCTATCACTGAACTATATAGCTCCTTATTCTTATTGGAAAATAATTATCAGACGTGTAGGGATTGCTAACCCAATATTGTAGTCCATTTTGACCAACCATGTCCACTATTGACCATTGTCCTAGTCTATAGGACATTACTGTTCTCTTAACAAACCCATATCTTCAGAATGGAGAGATAGATATGATAGAAAAGGGGATGCAATCTTTTAATTACACCCTTTTAGAATTTTATATTTCACAAACAACTGAAAGAACAGGAACTTACGATGAATATATTTTTCTACTGAAGTAGAAAACATATTCTTTATTTTCAAGGAATGCGTGGGATTAGCATTTTAACTAAACTGGCTATCCAGGATAAATTGTATTTTTTAGTTTAAAAAGATTATCCAGATAGGTATTGCTCAGTAATAAGATTTAAACTATTTTTTACCTCTTCACAGATCTAGCAATGCAGTTGAATCAGGGGAAATTTGAGTATAACGGGTCTTGTGGGTAAGTAACAATATTTAACAGCTACCATTATATAGAACAATGTCACTTTTAACTATGTGCTGTAAATGAAAAACAGGCTGTAGAAATTCAGGCTGATGTTATATTTTATGAAAAAATCTGGGAGATCTGTCTCTGAAGGAGAGGAGAGGGGGAGGAGCAAGAGAGGAACCACAATTTGGAAATAAAGGGGTAAGGTACAAGTTAGTAGAGTTTTATGTCCACATTCCAAAAAGCCCAAATTTAAATTTCTAAATCTAAATTTGCTAGGTAGCTTTTTAGATTTTTTTTTAACTGATGAATAGATTAAATGTTGTTATCAGAGAACATTTGTAGAAAATCAGAGCAAATTTAGATTTACAAATCTAAATTCAGGCAGTTTGGAATGTGGAGTCTTTTCCTATTACTAGTAATTTAATTTATCATCTGCTTAAGCAGGCAACCTCTCTCCCTTATTTGGCTTATAGTTCCCATTGTTCCCAGCTGAGGATGATCACCTAAAATGCAAAGGTTTGGAATTTGGAGTACCGATCAGTTTTCCTTAAGATTTTTTTTTAAGCAGCTTTTGTCTGCAAGATTTATCTGCTATCAATTGCTATACAAAAGTTGAACTAGTTTTGAATTGTAACAACTCTCACCTAAGTGCTGGCAGCATAACTTGTATAATGCTAGATAGGTGCCATTTGGGCTCAAAGTTATTCAAATCACCCCAAAGACATGCAACTTCTCTTGAAGATCAGGTGTCTTTATCATATGACCATATTTTCTTATGACTCTGATTCCAGGTTTTATTAGTTATTTAGTTTAAAATGGGATTTTATTGTACATGTTTCTTAACTTATGTTCGCCGCCCTGAGTCCTTCGGGAGAAGGGCGGCATATAAATACATGTAAGTAAGTAAGTAAATAAATAAATAAATATTTTCTGCTGCAACATGCCCAGGGATGTACATTTAAAAACTCTAGATATTTTCTTACAAGCAGGGCATTTCAGATTTACTCTTGTATCTTCTATGCCAGTTTATTTATTTAATTGAAATTTGTTGAAAATGTGTTTTAAGAGGTTTGTGATATATATAGAATATTAAAACCTTTCAAAAGAAATACAAGATGTAATATAACTTTGCCCTTTGTATCTTTTGGAAAGGGATCCCAAGCCTGAAATATAACTAAGTGGGAAGGACAGAAGAGTTCATGCCAATAATTCTGAGTTTTTAATGTAACATTCTTGAAATATATAACTTAGTTCCCAAACTCTGTGCTAATTTCTTCACTGATTAATTAAAAAAATGCCCCCCCTGTACATTAACGAAAGCAACATAGAACCTTCCAGATTACTTGGAAGCTTATCAGAACTTCTCCGAGAGTGATACGGCTGCTCTCTAAGTTTGATAAATAATTATGAACAATTAAATAGGTTTCTTCATTGCCTCATTGCAAATTCTGTGTATATCACTTTGTGGGTGTACATTCCATTTTCCAAAGGGAGAGTTTGTGCATCTTTATATATGGAGGAATTGGAAAAAACTGTGAATTTGTAAAGAGCTATGGAAACGAACTATGAATTGGGACTCATATTCTTGGCATGAGACTTTCCCACTGAGTTTAGTATATATACAACAAATGCATTTTATACATTGTGGGAAGAAAAGGGAGGAAGGAAAAAGGAAAAGAATAACTGTAAACTAACCAGACCAGAAAGTGGAACTTATACTGGAACAAATCCTCGTGAATATTAAGGAATTACCTTTGTTTCCTTTTGATGTAGCAGCTGGTGTTTTGTTGTTGTTGTTGTTTTGTCATTTGCTGAACAACAGAATTCACAATCAGAAGTTTGCATTGAACTTTTGAATCAGAGCAGGGCAGGTTAGAATCATCCATCTTGTCCAGACTAAAGAAAAAAAAAGGGCTTGGTCAAAATGGCTAGGCTTCATTTCCACCAAGTCTTTTGTGTCCCAAAAGACATTGGGTTTGTGATTATCATTGTCACAATCACAAATGTGGTTGTCAAAGTGATTATCATTGTCATAGTGAATAGAATTTTCACTGAGTTAGAGTTCTCATCACCACAAAAGACACATTTGGCATTTCTGGTGGCTGGAAAAAGTTTTACTGCATACTTCTTTTCATGTCAAAAAAGAGAGGAAAATAGATTCTAGTTTTAAAATTCTCTAGCCTGGGAAATAGCCACAGATGACTTATATTGACATGTGGATGTACTGTGAAAGACCCAATCCAACCAAATGATATGCAGCAGGAAAAATAGATACCATAGTGAAGTGGTTAAATTATTCAGACAAACGTTGAGTAGAAAATCTTGTCATATGCTTATTTAGTTACCTATGTTAATGTAAGTTTCCATGTGTAAGTTGATTTAAAAATTTCTTAAAGGAAATGTTTCAGATGGGTTGAATTCATGTGATGTATTATCTCATTCTGGTTACTGTAGGGGTTTTTTTTCACCGTTCAGTGAGTAAAGTCTAGATTTTTCTATCTTGAATATACATTCCAAAAACAATACTATTCCATGTTTATTTATTTTCAGCTGATTATATGCTTTCTACGGATAACTTGTAAAGTAACTAATAACAATAATCGCTTTAATTTAAAAGGGATTAAAAGGAAAGTTTTATCTAAATGTGTGTTTTGATTTTTTTTTTTAAAGTTATCTTCTTAAACCAGATTTCATGCGGCGACCTGATCGGACATTTGACCCTTTTTCTGAGACTCCTGTGGATGGTGTTATTGCAGCAACTTGTTCCGTGCAGGTAGGAAGCATCTAGAGCCATGATGGCGAACCTATGGCACGGGTGCCACAGGTGGCACGTGGAGCCATATCAGTGGGCACGCGAGCTCAGCTTCGGCACACATGTGTGCGCTGGCCAGCTGATTTTTGGGCCTTCTTGGCCCATCAGAAGTCAGGAAACACACTGTTTCTGGCCTCCGGAGGGCCTCTGAGGGGTGGGGAAGGCCGTTTTCACCCTCCCCAGGCTTCTAGAAAGGCTCTGGAGCCTGGGGAGAGTGAAAAACAGGCCTACCAGGCCCACTGTGCCATCGCGTGCCAAAAGTGGGGGAAGCATGTGGGGGGCGGGGTGCATAGAATTATGGATGTGGGCACATGTGTGTGTGACCCCACGGTGCTCCCCCCGCTTTTGGCATGCGATGGCAAAAAGGTTAGCCATTACTGATCTAGAGCTATGCAGCCTAGAAAAGGGAATGTTTGAAATATGCTACTTCAGATACCTGAAGCTGTTTTAACATATAAAGTAAGGGCTACATAAATGATTGAAATAAGTATGATATGTTTTATATATATATATATATATATGTAAGAATAACAGTAAACGTTGATTATATACTTGAATGTATTAAATTTCTCATTGGACTGAACATTTTTATGCTTCCATTTCAAGGTCATATCTGGTCAGTTTTTATCAGACAAAAAAATTGGCACTTACGTAGAGGTGGATATGTATGGCCTTCCCACTGACACGATACGTAAGGAATTCCGAACACGGATGGTGATGAACAATGGCTTAAATCCTGTTTACAACGAAGAATGCTTTGTGTTCCGAAAGGTATGTATTTCAGATGCCCGAGAATGCCTTTGAGTTTTTATGAATAACACTTTGCCTCAACACTTTTCCTGAACAAGAAACCTTTAGGAAAAGATCCACCAATCTGATGTCCCCTCAACAGCGTTGAGTAGAACACTCCCCAAATGCTCAGCTAAAATCGCAATTCTAGGCATTGCGGACACATCATTTCAGTGAAACAATGATTTGGGAAAGGCTGATTTAGGAGACCAGGTCTTGCTAGCGCTTTCCCTTCATCCACCATGATACTCTTTTTGTCATGGGATAGAGTTAACTAAATCTGGATTTTTTTTTTTAAGGGAAACTCTTATAGCTATCACATGATTTTTATTTTTCTGTTTGGCTTTTCCCTCTTCTTGCTTCCTCCTCCTCTTCTTCTTCCTCCCTCTTGGAGGAACAGCCTCGTTCGTGGCTATGGCTATGCCTGTGTTCCAGGTATGCAGTCTGCTCAGAATGAGCTCCGGCTGGGGAACCTCTGCCTTCCTTGGAGATTACAACTTCTTCCCTGCCCTGGCAGTGGCTGCTATCTTGCACTGTTCCTTCAGCCAAGAGGGCAGGTGAGACCCTGCATCCAAAGCTAAGGTCAATGTCATTACATGGATTCAGTCAGGGGGTGCTGCCTCTGTGTCTGAGGCTGGCTCCCTCGTCCTGTCTACGTCATGTATATTTCTTCTCTTTTCCACCACAAGCTTTCTAGACACCATTTGGAGAAAAGTAGTCTTTTTTTAAAAAAAAATGCTTCTGGGGGTGAGTTTACTTGTGCCATTTTACAAAACAGTCCCATCACCATAGTTACAAGGGGCAGTGTTTTCTTGCATATTCTCAGTCTGGCTTTAAGTCTGCACCAGAACAAAGTGGTACAGTGAACATTTTGGCTTATGTGAAAATGACAAAATCCTGTGTTTGGAATCATGAATACGGAACTTGAAAATATTATTAGCCCTGTACTGATCTGTGGTGCAGCCAAATTTGGAAGCCGTGCACCAGGCTGAATATTAGAGATCCAAAAGGGCTACCCAAATGACAATGGAGACTCTTCCCCTCTGAAGACAGCTTTGGGGAGGTTTTAAAGGTTGGAAATAAGGCAAGTCAGAGGTAACAGATTTGCAGAATTATGCCTGGTGCAGAGAAAATGGTTAGAGATGTTTTTCTCTTTACTCAGTATTAACCATTAGGGTCATCTAATGATAACACATGATAGGAGATTCATAAGAAATACGGGACTTTTCTACGCAATGCTTAATTAAACTGTAACATGTTATAAGATGTCCTAAATGCCAATAAATTGAACAGCTTTAAAAGGGAATTAAGCAAAATTTATGGAGGACAAAGCTACTGACAGCTAGCAACCATGAGGCCTGTATATTATTGATAGCAATGCAGGCAGTAAGCCTCTCAATATCATTTGCAGTCTTCTGGTTTCCCCATAGATTTCAACAGTTCAACAATAGTGAACTAGAGAGAGTTTGGGGCTGATTCAGTGGGGCTTCTCTTAATTTTCTTTCCTATAAGGCATGTATACACTTTCTGTACCACTTTGTGATAAAATTAGATATTACTTTTGTAGAAGAGCTTCTTGCAAATGAAAATAACTTGTCTAATCTTGTTATTAACCCAGCAAGGGATTTTTTCTTTAATAAGGGGACTTTTCAAATGTGTATTTTCTATGCAAGCATGCAAATCTCATTTCATTCTGAAGAAATGCCAGTTACTGAAATGTGTTTCAGTAAAACACAGTTAAGCTGCACTATGGTTAAGCTCAGTGGTGGGATTCAAGTAATTTAACAACCGGTTCTCTGCCCTAATGATTTCTTCCAATAACCAGTTTGCCAAACTGCTCAGAAAGTTAACAACCGGTTCCCCCGAAGTGGTGAGAACTGGCTGAATCCCACCACTGGTTAAGCTACACCATGTTGCTTGCACCTACATAATCATTAGCCCCTGAAATTACGTATAAAGATTTGTCAAAATGCACATGCAGATTCACTCTTAAGGGCAATCTCTGGTGTCTGTATTTTTTTCTATACCATTCTACTTTAATTTTTTTTTGTCTAACTAAAGTTTATCCAAAAGTGTGTACGTTAATGGTGCCGTCATGACAGTGTCTTCTATCCTTTTACCTGTTCTGTTGTCTAGAATGCAGAACAATTACCTGCTTTTTTTTCTTTGTGATGTACATTTCTGACTAGTATCATGCCTATTTTAGTTATGGTTAGGGGCCAAATATAAAGCATCATAGTAGCATGACCTAAGTTTTATGCAACTGATACATAACCTAATAACATTTGAAATATATCAGAAAAATTGCACAGCCCAAGGTCTTCATATTAGGGGAATTGTGTAATACGGTCAAGTTAGGATTGATTGTTTGTTAATTACTTAGATAGCATGAATCTCATGCAAAAGCTTAGCAGGTGCAGGTAGTTCTGGATTTACAACAATTCATTTGGTGACTGTTCAAAGTTACCACATCACTGAAAAAGATGACTTACAACCATTTTTCACAGTTACAACTGTTGCGGTATCCTGGTGATCACATGATCAAAATTCCGCCGCTTGGCAACTGGTTCATATTTATGACCATTGCAGAGTCCTGGGGTCATGTGATCCACCACTTGTGATCCACCACTTGTGTCCTTCTGACAAGCAAAGTCAATGGGGAAATCAGACTCACTTATGAATTGTGTTATTAGCTTAACAGCTGCAGTGATTCACTTAACAACTGTGGCAAGAAAGTCTCATAAAATGGGACAAAATTCACTTAACGACTGTCTCACTTAGCAACATAGATTTTGGGCTCAATTGTGATCATAAGTCCAGGAGTACCTATAATGTGTAAATTGTGTTTTATTGTCCACCTGTTTATTTTTACAAAAAATAAAAACTACTACTACTGCTGTCGTAATACATATTCTGTGTCGTTATTCTTCTGTGAGCTATTACTCAGTTGTGATATGATATTTTAGTATTTATGTTGGGTCAGTCTTGAGCTATACTTAACTATGCATGATAGTTGGTATATTTCCTATTAATTGCCAAATAATAGCCTAATCCACTGAGGCTTTTTGTAATTGCAGAATTCAAAAATTAGACAAGGCTACCTAAATACCATTGAATCTTTCCTTTAATAGGCAGCCAGGAGAAGGCTTGTTTATATTTGCTTATATTTTGTAAATGTATGTATCAAAAAAATAAAAGGTGAATAACTTAAAGTATAGAAAATAGCAGCTTCTAAGGAAAAATGCTTTAAAGAGCCTTATCATACAGAATATTTTAATATAGCATTTAATATACTTATCTTTAGAAATCTTTTTAATCCTTTAAGATATTTTACCTGCAATTTGAGATTATTATCCCATACAGTCTTGGCAGAAGCTATTGCCAATTTTTCCTCATTCAGACAATTTTGCATTTGCTCTAACTAAACTAACAAAAGTATTTTGAGATGTTTCATTCTTGGTATGGAATGATGCCTGAAGGGACCCAGGCTATGATACAATGCCAGCACTAATTATTTGCATTAGCTAGAAAAAAATGATTTTCTTGTTTTCCGTCGATGGAATCCTGGTGTTACAATGTATTAAGCTATGGTCTTTTTTAATTTCTCATAATTTGTTCAGCAAGAAAGCAATGATTCTGTTAGTAGAATCCATGGGACAAAAGAAGATTAACTTGTTTGCATTGTCCTCTGCAATTTGAGAAATAGAAAAGACCTATATACACTTATAATCAGGATTGGTGCAACTTGGCTAAATGCTATGAAACTGCATGCTACCTTTTATAAAATCACATACAGATGAGATTTTAACAGCACTTTTTGCTGTTAGTTTCGGTGAAGTCACACAATGTGGTAGAGAGCTATTTAAAAAGAAATTCCTCCTAAAGTTTCCTCCTTATTTGGACACAAAAGTTGGGGATCACTTTTCTTTATAATCTTGTTTATCTTAATCTTTTTTGGGGGGGATTAGAGAGTTTAGAATGTTGGCTGTAAACATTTGGGGAGGAAAGTAGGATTGTAATTCCATTATGATTAAAAAAATGCTAGCCTTTAGTATAGTACTATCAGGAGCTTTAAACATTGTTTTTCCACTAATAGCATGGTAAGCCTGAGTCTCCCTGAGAGGGGGTAGCTAAATTTGACAAATAAATAAAATCCAATTCTTCATGTGGGCAATATTTGATAGTTAGAAACATTGTCCCTCATGGGGATTTTGGAGTTCCCTGAGCTTGAGTGTTTGCTTGCAGACTTTTTATTACCTGACTAGGTAACTTCAGTAGTGCTAGTGAGTGTGTAATTTGCTCCCTGTTCATGTGCAGTAGCTTGCCCTGCCATTGTTAGTAGAGGTATGGTTTTCTGCTTGACAGTTCCTTGATTAGGATATTTCTGTTTGATCATTTAGCAATAGCAATAGCACTTAGACTTAGTGTATATGCCGCTTCACAGTGCTTTACAGCCTTCTCTAAGTGGTTTTACAGAGTCAGCATATAGCCCCCAATAATCTGTATTCTCATTTTACCGACCTCGGAAGGATGGAAGGCTGAGACAACCTTGAGCCTGGTGAAATTCAAGCTGCTAAACTGCAGGCAAACAATAGTCAGAGAAGTAATCTGTAGTACTGCATTCTGCGCCACCACAGCTCCCTACCTGGTATTATTCCCTGCTTCTCTGCATATTGGCTGCTAGAGAATATATTCTGGTCTTTGTGTTTCCTTCTGCTACTATATAAACAAGGAGCAAACCCGAGACCCTTAGTGCTGTTAAAAATGTCTGCAAGCTAACAACCAAGTTCAGAGAGCACCAAGGACTCCACAGTTCAACCTTGAATTATACATATTCTCTTCTATTGGAACATTATCTCTTTCCTGCGTGAGAATCCTTCAGACTTTGTTTGGCTGCTAAAGTGATAAGAAAGAAAATTTTGTTTTTGGCCATCACAGATTATATTTCTGTGCATGACACAGATGAATTGCATAGCTAGTAAAAATCTAGATATTTTGGAATGGGAACCTCTTTGGAGAAAGCAACCCTGTGCTACTAAAATAGTACTGAGTACTCAGTAGACTAAAGTAACCTCCATCCTTTGAAGATTCGTTTATTCTAATCACTTGTTATTAATTTTTATTCTTCCAAATTTCTGGAGTTTTCTAACAGAAACTAACAAAATTAAATAATGTTGATTGGCTATTTTTAGAGATATAAATCAATATCCACTACTAATATATTCTGTGTAACAACGCATAGTGCCACCTAAGACGTCGTTCAAGAAAGCCTAATAATATTGTAAATATGTAATCAAACATCCCTTTGGGGCAATCTGTTAGAACCTGGTTCCAGATGGGGATTTCTTCCAACGATTACAAGGCAGGAATGTGCCGTCTGATGAGCCTGAATAACCACCTTTATTCTGGGATTTCTTAGGTGATTCTACCAGATCTTGCAGTCTTGAGGATAGCAGTTTATGATGACAACAATAAGTTGATTGGTCAAAGGATATTGCCGCTGGATGGGCTTCAGGCAGGTTATCGACACATTTCCCTTCGAAATGAAGGCAACAAGCCATTGTCTCTGCCAACGGTTTTCTGCAACATTGTACTTAAAACTTATGTGCCTGATGGTTTTGGAGGTAAATGCTTCAATCATATATTTTATATGGAGAGAATCAATTGGGAAGGATTATGGACATTTTACAGCACAATTCATAAATCATAATCATAAATCATAAGGGTGCACAAGACCACCAGTGTGCCTACTGTCCCTGTCCTAATGTTTCCTCTACTTGTATCTATTTTATGTATTCAATTCATACTTATACTTATATGCATTACCTAATAAGTTCTTGACAAATAAATAAAATAAACTAGGCCCTATCAATCTTCAGCCCACTTTTTATGCCTTTTTTCAGCCAGGCTGACAAAAATGGATAATGCATTCCCACCTATTGAGGTGGGAAGCTCACAGAAACTTTATGCAAGTATTAAAATAAGCTTAACATGTTTTAAAAATTCATACTCATGCACACCCTCTGTCATCCTCCCCAACTTTCCAACAGAGTATCTTAGCTCAGCCTAAAATACGATGTAGTTCCATCTGCTTTATATTTTTCCTGCAGCTACTGTAGCCCTTGCCCCCACAAAGATAATTACCTAACCATCCAAGAGTCTTGAATATTTTTTAGGCATGTGCTGAAAATAATGGGAAAAGTTTGCAATGAACCTGGGAACTTATCACATTTTTTCCCCAGTCCCATTGAAATGAGTGCAGGTTAAGCCTTTTTAGTATATTAAAGTTGGAAATGAAAGATAGGTCTCTGAAAGTGCCCTTTCTAAGAGGCATGCTTCCCATTTACAGAAGTTTTTTGGCATGTGGGAAACGGAATTTGCCTATATTGCTTGTTTGCTATTTGTTTGAGATGGGTGGCTATACAAATTGATTGAATGAATGAATGAATGAATGATGCTTCTAAGCTAAGGAATGCATTCCTTTGAAAGTTACAATTGGTCCCAATTTGATATGCAATTGGAAAGATTATCATTATCAGATGGCATTAAGACAGCTGATAAAATCCTGTTTGGTGACCTTCAGAGCTTCCCATATTTCATTAAACCAAGGAAAGACATATCCTGACTTTTTTTTTTTAAAGTAATGGTATGAATGTCACCAATATAAGGAAATCTTGTCCTTGAAAAATTGTTGGGGAATTTTTCATCCCTCTGGAAAAATGAAAATGAATGGTCTATCCATTTCTCTGACCCTCAGACATTTTTTTTAATCTCATTCTTTCTCCAAGTCCAAAGATCCAGAATAGCTTAGTATAATAGCCATCAAGGCTAAGTTTGAAAACACTCATTTGACCTCTTAATAACGATGAACTTAATGAGGGGGGAAAAAATCTCTACCCCATCTCCCCTATGCCTAATTCTTCAAGGTAGCTATTTTAGCAAGCAAAATGCAAAGGGGGGAGGGAGGGGTTTCCAGATGTTTTGGTTAGACAACAACACAATGGGATGGTATTAAACAGAATGGAGCCTCTTCTGCCCCCAATAAAATCCAAATAGTTTTGTTTTACTTCTATCTATAACATTGTGATTGTGTGTATTGAAATAAGATTTGAATAGTGTGTAGAATATACAGAGCATATTCCTGGAATTATTGCAAGAAGGTACACACATTTGTAGTAAGAGGTTTTGTGTGAAGTTTTTGTGACTATTATTTTTTGGGAAACGAGAACATTTTACAAAGCCACTAGAGATGAAATGTCAGAGAGAGATCCAGCAAAGTACATAATTCCCTGATAAACATGGCGTTGTAGGGAAAAGCATTTCTTTATCATGCAAAGGCAATGTTCGGCCTTTCCACATACAAAAAAAGCACGGTTTGGGGTGTGTGTGTACATGTATGCTCTCACACATACACATTCACATGCACACACATAAACACATGTATATATAGTAGTGGTCAGAACAAAATTTTGCCTCTAGCATAAAAAAAGAGCTTTGTGTGTGCATGCATGTACATGCACATTGCTTTTTCATATTTTTTTCTCTTAAGCTGATGGAACCTGTTACAGGCCTTACCCTTCTGCATCTCTTAGATTTATGAAGACTTTCCATTTTATCACTTCTCACGATTAGGGAGACAGTAATGCATGATAAAATTAAGCAGAGCCGTTGGTAGGAATTATGCGACGGGTTTTAAAGGGATCTGAAGTTGAAAACAGCTTGACTACTTATTTAAATTCCTTTTTAGATATTGTGGATGCCTTGTCAGATCCAAAGAAATTTTTATCTGTCATGGAGAAAAGAGCAGACCAGATGAGAGCTATGGGAATTGAAACGGTAAGGAGTAATTAACCTTGGATATGGAATTGATTTGCATTTTTTTTTTCCAGGAGCCTCTTTTAGCAGAATATTTAAAAGATTAGAATGACAGACAACATTGGTTGACTTTTTTGTGCCTTCGCTATGGCTAAAATTAAACATTATTTATATTATCAGGAGTGTAGAAGGTAAGTTTCAAAGGAGATGGCTGGAGGCAAAATTCTGGTTCTCTTCCTCTAATCTAGTTTATGCCGTTGTGTCCCAGCAATACCACTTTGGATTCTACATAGACAAGAGAGACTTTGCCTAAGAGATGCAAATTTAATATCAGGACTCAGAACAAGGAAAGAGTTATAGCAGAGTATTTTAGCTTTCCAGGACATATCTCAATGTAGCAATTTGGGAACTACCACCACTACCACCAAACCCCTCAATCAGATGTGAGACAGTTCACCTTCATAGAATTCATGCTTTCAGATTACACATTACAAGTATGAACTGATAAGGCGCTTGTAATCTGACCCCCATAGAACCTTCATCTGCATTATTACCATGTCTTCCCTCTCACTACTCCTCTGCATCCCTATGTAATTTAATCCTATTTCAGTCACTCCACTCTGATGAAGGGAGCTGCTGCGCACAAAAGCTTGTGCCTTAAAATAAAAATAGTTTTCAAAAATGCTAATGTCTGATCTCTTCTTCTACAGTCATTTACGATGTCGGAGCCCTTTATTGGGTACCTGATGCTTTATTGTTAATGATCAGATATGTCATTACTGCTTTATGCTTTTTGTTTTACATATGTATTTATTGTTTTGCTTCTGTACTGTCACTTGACAGTACAAACCACCCGAGTCAGTTGGAATTGGGATGCATCTAGGTCTAAATAAATAAATAAATAAGTTTTCCCTCTTAAGGTGAAATGGTAAGTTCGTGATTCAGGGTTTAGACTAAAAAACATCTGTACTGCTGCTTGTAAGCAGTCTGGAAAACCCCTTATGACTCCAAAGTCTCTCACAAAACTGTATCACCAAAATTGGCAGCAAATTTCAATATGCTTTTCCAAGAAGAAATTAAGCACAGTAACATACTAAGTCACTAAGAGGCTTAACACGCTAATAGCAATATATTCAAGCCTTCACCAAAACTGAGTTCATTGCATTGCTATCATGACCATGGCTGCCAAAATGTTAACTTAGAAGTAGTTAAGCCACTAAATATAAAACGTTGCCTATCTCTCTGCTAAGCAATATGAGTCATTTCAGACTCTTTGAATACTTAAGTCCATAAGCTTTTGAATTGAAATGGAGAGCATGCTAATAATAAATGTGAACAAGGAAAATGGTCACATTTTTTTTAGTATGCAATGGTTCTGTTATTGCTGGCTGACCTTTTTCAGGTTTCCACTCCCTCTATATACACACACAGACAGACAGACAGACAGACAGACAGACAGACACAGACACACACTCCAATCATACTTAATTAGTGGTCGTGCACAATCTTTTAGTTTTTCAGCATTCCTTTAAAACAGATTTTGGGGTGTGTGTTCTACATAGGCAATATTAATTTTAAGTACACGAGGACCCCTTTCAAGTTCCTGAGAATTCTATTAATTTATATAATATTATACCACAACTTTAGGAACAGACACATATACACTACCACTTAGTAAGAGATTTTGCCCGGCTGTTCCTCTGATTAGTCTCTTTTGATTCTAATTGCTGTTTTACCTTTCCCAGTTGTGCCTTTGGGACTTCTTGCATCCTGCCCTTCGGCACTTGATTTAGACTTCAGTTTCTTTGACTGCTTGCAATTTTTCATACTGGCCCTTCCAGATTTGCCCATGGTATCCTTTTTAAAAGGCCTTATTTCTTACAGAGTGACATAGCTGATGTTCCAAATGACACGTCGAAGAACGATAAGAAGGGAAAAATTAATAATGCTAAAGCAAATGTTACTCCTCAAACTAGCTCTGAAGTCAGATCAAATCCCATTTCCAGTACAGGACCTGGTGCCGAAATTAAGAAAGGTAAGCAAGACTACTACTGCATTCGCCGTATCATATTTCTCTTGATTTGTAGTCAGAGTATCTATGAAGCGTTAAGGGAAAATATTTATCTTCTTTTGTAATAATCTGGATATCTTTTCAGCAAGTGTATATAATTCAATAAAGTGACATTGAAGTAAGTAACAATGCTGAAAATATGCTCATTCTCTTGTTCTTCCTCTCCATTTTTTTGTTTTTCCTCTCCATTTTTAAAGGTATAGATCTTATTCCTCAAATCAAAATAGAAGACTTAAAACAGATGAAGGTAAATCTATGCTTCAGTTTAGCAGTCTCTTGTTTGAGAATGACCTTTTTTCTGATGTTTTCCTTTGCGGTTGAAAATCCAAATGATCTTATTAAATAATTAATTAAGAATAAGATTTCATTTTTCTTGGCCTTTAATCCATTAAGGGTTTCATTTTACTCTAAGAAAGCCTTTTAACCTGTATGGAAGAAGCTGTTAGGATCTGGTGCCTGACACTTTGTTTTTCTCCCATGTTATGGAGTGTATTCTAAAATGACTGTAAAATAGCAAGGGAGAAAAGAACAGTTTCCATTATCATTAAGTCTGAGCGCACAGGAATTTATATGAAATCTCTGCACATTAACTCAAAGATGGCAACGTGATTTTTAAACCTGTTAAAAGTTGTATTGAGTTTTGATTTGATTTCCACATCATTCAAAGCTATAATGTGATTTCTTGGTTTTGGCTTCTTTCTTTGTTCATTTATTTATTTAATTTATATGCTGCCCATCTCACTGTCCCGAGTGTATGATTGAGCACTTTCTGAAAATCTAGCCATTGTGGCTTAACTAAATCATGTTTTCAGAAATTTTGACTTTACACATTGTGCAGAGTCAATTTTGAAATCAAGGCAACTGTTTTCAAGCCTTTCTGATTTAGCTGTTTTTAAAACAATTTCTTCTTCTTCTGGGGAACAGGCATATATAAAACATTTGAAAAAACAGCAAAAAGAGCTGACTGCTTTGAAGAAGAGGCATGCCAAGGTAGGGTATCTTTTGTTTTCTCTTTTCAGAGCTGAGGTACTTAAAATGGAGTACGAGTCTTTGCAAAAGCATATATTAAAATAATGTATGCCATTGGTTCTTAAATATGTTTCTGTTTTCATAGATAGCATCACTCTATGGAACATTACTCTGTTCTCCAGAAGAAATTTAAGAAGCAGTACATGACTTCTATTTCTCTGACCTTTAGGCTAAACTAGTGATGATTAGATATTTAACCAAAAATATTTGATTTGTAATTACATAACTTGAGAGCGACCATCAGTAGCCTAGTGCAAAAGGCATGCATAACATTTCAAAAGTTCTGAATCAGGAATTCATTTCGAATACAAGCACTGACAGTATATGTGTGTAACTCTCTTCAGCATCCATTAGCACAGAGTAAAAATATTTTGTTCTTCCTTTTTCAAAAAGAATTAGAAATTTAAAAATTTGCCTAGGAATCTCAAGATGCTTTCTAGAGATATGAAATGGCCCGGGGGGGGGGGACCATTTTGCTCCAAACTCAGCATTAAAAAGTCCTATTGTGAACATTCTGTTAGTATCCCATATACCAATTCAATAATCAATCTGTTTTAAGGATTTTGCACTTGGGAACTTGAGACCTACCCTGCCTTCCCTTATTTTTCATCTTAGAAACACAGAAGCAGCTGGATTAACAGTCCATTCTGGGAGCTGTCTATCATTTATTTGGGTGAAGATATCTATTTTTTAAAAAAATTAAAAACATTTTAAAATCCCTAGAGTGGACAATGAAAGCATCCTTTAACTAACGTTCAGTAGCTTAGTTTGCTGCCACAACTACCTAGAGGACTGAACTCCACAAATAAACAGGAGCAGTGAATTAATTCTTTGCACTGTTCATGGCCAATATAAATATACTTCTCTGCCTACAAAATTCCCCAGGCTATTGCATTTGCATCTTGAAAGCCCAACCATATAGCAGCACAGCTACTCTTTGCTTAACAGCCATAACTGCTACTAGAATTTTCATTGCTAAGTGAAGCAGTCATTAGGTGAAACATCATGTGTCCGCACCATGTACCACTTTTAGTAGTCCTGGTGTTGCAGTTGTTAGGCCAGGCCAGGACTGCACTGTCGTTAGGTGAGGACCTCACACTTCTTCTACCCTGCTCTGCTCACCTCCATTTCCGCTCCTCCACATTTTAGCCTTTTTGGCCACACTGCACTATGTTGTCCCTGCTGCCCAGGGAACACTAAAAGCTATATTGAAAGCAATATATTTTGTCCTTGGATTACATGTATATTATCCTGTTTGAAACTTACATACAACATTTTGTTTCAATCTAGAAGAAGTAAAAATGGGCATTCCGACCTTTGAATATTTCATACATCGTTGGTGCTTCAAATCAGAATGCAACATACATATACATATACGTGTGTGTGTGTGTGTGTGTATGTATGTGTATGTGTGTGTGTGTGTGTGTGTGTATATATATATATATATATATATATATATATATATATATATATATATATATATAGGGAGAGAGGGAGGGAGGGAGAGAGAGAGAGAGAGAGAGAGAGAGAGAGAATTCATTCCCTTCTAGCTGGGTTCTTTTCAGTATCCCTTTTCAGTGCCATCCTATGTGTGTTTATTCAAGATTATGGGACAAATAGTTGGGCAGGGTCTATGACAATTTGCCACGGCCAACTCACCATGGCCAACTTACCATGGCCAACTCATTGTGGGACAACTTGCCATGGCCACCTAGCTACAGGACAACTCATTGCGGGACAAGAGTTACACTAATATCAAAGAAATGGTGGAATAGAATCATTAAAGAAAGGATGCAAAAGGAGGGACAGAATGAATGACGTGTGAACGGCAAATATTAAAATATTTTTTTATTTATCTTAAATAATTAAATAGAATTGTTAAATTGTCCCGCAGCGAGTTGTCCCATGGTGAGTTGGGCTGTGGCAAGTTGGCCCATTCCTGGTTCGACATATTGATACCATTGTCCAGCAATGTTTAAATTTCTGAAATGTCAGAAGGTATAAAGAGGTTTTATTGGAACGATGTTTCATTTCCCAGGCAATAAAAACAACTTAGGAGTTGAAAAAAGAAAAACACTTGTTTTGCATTTACTATTTACACAATAGCCTTGGTTGCTTAGCAACAGTTGTGAGTTCTGAAAGGTGCAACTACCTGGACAGAGGAAGAGAAGGAAGGGAAGGTATGCCAAGGCAATTAGGGAAAGGAGTTGCTTCGATAACAGTTCCATTCAGGAGACTTTGCTGATTTAGGAGCATGATAGAATAAAAAGATGCTTGTGCCATTTTGAAACCTTTTAAAAGATGCTGTAGTGAGGGTTTGGGGGATTTTGTTTTTCTTTCTCTGTCTTCTTCTGCTAAAACACAAATATCTAAATTCTTTGATATGCAGATTGTAGCCTAATATGCCTTTTTCTCCCCCCTCCACTGCAGGAGCACAGTGTCATGCAGAAATTACACTGCACACAAGTTGACAAAATGGTAGCCCAGTATGACAAAGAGAAGCTAACTTATGAGAAACTCCTTGAGAAGGCGATCAAGAAAAAAGGGTACGGCCTTGTTTAAAAAGCAACATTTTTTGACAGCAGGAAAGAAAAATTTAGTTCCATTCTTAATACCCCAAGAGACAGATCAAAGTACCCTTGCACTTGAGAAATGTCATTCTAAGTGCGAGAATCCCCAGGGAAGGTTTGTGTATTTGGTTCAGATTAAGAGATTTAAAAATGACACAT
Organism: Ptyas mucosa; assembly: GCA_012654045.1. NCBI lineage: Eukaryota > Metazoa > Chordata > Lepidosauria > Squamata > Colubridae > Ptyas > Ptyas mucosa. Next base: position 29,914,808 of record WNWU01000017.1, read on the forward strand.
TCTTTTAAGGGGAAAAATGGGGGGGGGGATTAATAATTAATAGTAATTAATCTACAAAATCATTACACTGACCTCAATGGAATATTTAGATCCTCATCACATGAAAGCTAACAAAAGACCCAAGTTAGTCATAATAAAAGCTGGTACATATTTGCTCATATGTCTGTTTTCCTCATATCTCATCAGGTGTATTTTGGTTCTGAATATATATATATGTTGACCCTGCAAATAGTTCTGAGTATGTATTTAAAACCTATGGAATACAGTATGAAGTGCGGTTGTCAATGGATAGTGTGTTTTTCATGTCAGCTTTGTTGGTCTAACCAGGTTAACTGATCAGGTCAACATCTGAATGTTAATTGAAAAACAAAAATCTGCTTGCTATTACAATCAACACTTTTCTGTGTGGACACTATAAACTGAATGCTTCCTCTCATCAAAATTAGCATGATTTGCCTGGATTCTTTTTGGTAGATGTAACACTAGACTAATAAAAGAGCCTGGTGGCGCAGTGGACTAAGTGCTGTTAAAAGTAGCACTTAAGTTGCCCGCTGCCTGCAATTACTGCAAGTTCAAATCTCACTAGGCTCAAGGTTGACTCAGCCTTCCATCCTTTCTAAGGTGGGTAAAACGAGGACCCAGATTGTGGGGGCAATAAGCTGACTTTGTATAAATATACAAAAGTATGAAGGCTATTGCTTAATGCATTGTAAGCCGCCCTGAGTCTCCGGAGAAGGGCGGCATATAAATCAAATTTAAAAAAAGAAATGAGTAAAGCTGTGGTGGGCAGCCAGAAGCTTTAAAATTAAATTGCTGAAATACAATAAGATCAAGATGTAATTTTAATATTGCTCCTTGGGATTTTGTAAGATACAAGGTGAGGATCTTGCAATAGTCAACATCTCAACATCCTCTTAAGATTTGAATCATACATCACCATCATTATCATCATCACTGCTACCACAATACATCTATGCCATATCTCACCATACAGAATATCTCAGAATAAATCTGAAAAAGCTGCTGCTCCCAGAACTACACATTATGGGGTGAAAGCTGTTAAATTAAATATGGATGCTTATTAATACATGTACAGATAGCCCTCAACTTACTCCCACAATTGGGACCAGCATTTCTGTTGCTAAGCGAGGCTGTTTCTACGTGAATCTTACCTGATTTTATGAGCTTTTTTTGCTCCATTGTTAAGCAAATCACTGCATTGTGATTTTTTAAATGAATCGTGTAGTTGTTAAGCAAATCTGGTTTCCCCCACTGATTTTGTTTGTCAGATGCCAGCTGGGAAGGTTGCAAATGATGATCACATGGCCACGGGATGCTACAGCCATCCCAAATACATACCAGTTGCCAAGTGCCTCAGTATGACTGTGGGGATGCCATGACAGTTTAAAGTGTGAGGAACTGTTACAAATTACTTTTTTTCCCAGTGCCTTGTAACTTCAAATAATTGCTAAATGAATGGTTGTAAATCAAGGACTACTTAAAAATGCGGTGCTAGGTACATTCTAGGATTGTTATGATAAATCCTATTTAAATATAGGATGGTTTCCCTCCAGATATTCTTCTTAGTTTCAGCCCTCTCACTCCCCCATGGCCACAGGAGAGGGACAAAAACAGTTCTGGCCCAGCAGTATCTACATTATGCCCATTTTGATCTAAACCATAGCTAATTCCCAAATGGTACTTGTATCAATATATTGGAAAGGAAAGGTGGACATACCAGTGATGAAATTCATTTTTTTTTTACTACCGGTTCTGTGAGCGTGGCTTGGTGGGCGTGACAGGGGAAAGGATACTGCAAAATCTCCATTTCCATCCCGCTCCAGGGGAAGGATACTGCAAAATCCCCATTCCCTCCCCAGTCCTGGGGGAAGGATATTGCAAAATCTCCATTCCCACTCCACTCTGGGACCAGCCAGAGGTGGTATTTGCCAGTTCTCTGAACTACTCAAAATTTCCCCTACCGGTTCTCTGAACTGCTCAAAATTTCCGCTCTGTGGGCAGCCAGAGGTGGTATTTGCCAGTTCTCCGAACTACTCAAAATTTCCGCTACTGGTTCTCCAGAACCTGTCAGAATCTGCTGGACTTCAACCAGAGGTGGGGTTTCAAAACCTGTTGCTACCAGTTTGCTTGTGGGTGGGTGCACGCTTGCGTGCTCACACAACACTTCCGTGCATGCGCAGAAGCCTCCAGGAGTGTGGGTGGAGCCTCCCGCCGCCGCTACCGGTTCGCCCGGATCTACCACTGATTTCAAACCTGGGACATACGTTTATTAACATTTCTGAAATTCCCTGCTGAGTATCTATGGAGATTCTCAATCATCCAAGTCATGGTTGTCCCAAAGATGCTTTTTCCAAAAAGCAACTAGACTTTCTTGGATTTTTTTCCCCCTTGAAAACGGTTTGCTTCTCATCCAGGAAGCTTCTTTAGTTCTGAAAGTCCAGTTGCCTTTTGGAAAAAGCACATTTGGGATTCCCTGCTGAGTAGCCTATCTATTCAAAATTCATTGAGAAACATGGTTCTACAATCTGGATTAACAGGAAAAAGTAAGAAAGACCTAAATAGCCATTTGTCCTGAGCAGATCGTCATTTTTCTTTCTTTTTTCATCAAGATTAACTAAATGTAGAATGGTTTCACATTTCAGATAGGGGGGAGGGATGACACTGGGGAATGAATAGATGATTAAAATAGAATCATAAAGCCGGAAGGGACCTTTGAGATCTTCTAGTCCAACTCCCGACCAAGGCAGGGTCCTTATCCTACCACAGACAAATGATTGTCCAGTCTTTTCTTGAAAACCTCCAGCAATGGCGACAGACCCAAGTTGCATTTCTAAACATTTTTTTTCAAGTTTTGGTTCATCTTTTGAGGTTTATTTGAACAATTTAATTTGAAATGCTTACTTCAAATACTTCTGTTTTGTTTATGTTTAGAGGAAATAATTGTCTTGAGATGAAAAAAGAAACAGAAAGTAAAGTTCAAATGTTAACATCTGATCATAAATCAAAGGTAAGAGCAAAGAAGCCCATTTAGCAATGCATTTCAGTACGTGACTGTCATATGGTGAGAGTCATTTCTAGAAGTCGGAAATAGGTTTTGTTCTCCAGGAAATAAGAAAAGAAAAGACTGCAGGTTCTTTGGACTACTTTGAAAAACAAAGGAAGAGGGCAAGACAGCAAGTAAAAATACGATTTTTTTCCTCACTGAAAATTAGACTGGTGGTAAAATTATTTAGTCCACACCGCTGGAATTCCTTGCTGTTAGATCTGACAGCCCAGATTCATGCTGTGCCGGTCAAGGGCCACCATTTATAAACAAATATTTTCTTTATGCTCATAGATCTGTTTACTTAAACTTGGAGTTCAACATAGCACAACCTAAAACAGTGTCTTTCAAACTTGATGGCTGGGGAATTCCGGGAGTTGAAGTCCACACTTCTTAAAGTTACCAAGTTTGAAAAAATACTGGTCTAAAATATTCCATGTTCCATTAAAAGGGCCACAATGGCATGTTCTATTTTAATGTTTCCCCTAATTTTTCCAGATGCATACTTTTGTATATCTAATATACTTTTAATTTGGGGGACGGGAAGAAGGCACACAAAAAAAGGATTAAAATTAAGATTAATTTTAAGATTAGGTGGAAATAAGATTAGGTGGAAATGCCCTGAGGGACTGCTTAGAAAAGATTTGGGTGAACTCAGTGGTTGTTGAAATTGAGAAAAGATAAATCAATAGAAAGGACTCTGCACAACAACAGACGTATCAAAAGAAGTTATTGCTGGAAGAAAAAAAATAAAAGAAATATAAAAGCAAGGGAAAGGGGAAAAACCTCATGGGGAGTTTTGCATTGCAGAGCAAACTGGTTAAGGATCCACATTTAAGAACAAGTAAAAAGCGGAGTAGGGAAAGGCAATTGAGGCAGAAGGCTATTCCATTTTCGTAAGCAGAATGGGGCCAGCAACATCATTGGAGGGTTCTGGTTGTCAGACTTCCCATGTGATGTGAAGACTGAAACACAAACTGGAAGGCAGGAGCTATGACCCCAGTGGATGATTGTTTGCTCTTGTCATTAGAACTGCCGACTGTTGCCTTCGCTACAACCACAACCATTGCCATTAGAGGGAAATGGTTTGTTGACATGCTGGGAGAAGAATTGATGGGAGTATAATAGACAAGCCAAGTCAGTAATGGCTTTGGGACATATTGCCTAGGGCTGAGTTCGGTTCACCTGTTTTCAGTGCTGCTATTGCTGTGAGTTTGGGTGGTTTATGAGATGGATTATAGAAATAGTTGAAATGATTCCTACGTTTCTGATAATGGTAGAGCCACATTGGATGGAATAATTTTTAATGTCAGCCCCAAAACCAAGAATGATACATCATGATTCTTCCAAGCTAAGTTCTTTATTGTTTCACACCTATGGACAAAATCTTGGCACTCTGAGCACTCAAGTATCTATCTACAATACACTCTTGTGAACTAGGGGCTGTCTTCATCCCCTTTCTCTCATACATAATATATGTACTGCGTTGCCTCTTCCCTGGAATACATCTCCTCCTCCTGGGAATCCACCTCCATACTATATTCATCACATTGAACTGGATAATGGACTGCAGTTGGTCTTCTTCTCACTTTCAGTGGAGGGTAAGAAGAGGGCTGAAGGCTGTTGGTACCCAATTTATCCAACCAATAGGTAGTGGTTGTACACCACTTTATCTGCCTAGTGGTTATAAGGCAGAGCTGCCCATCTATAATTTGACAAAACCTTCCTCAAATAACACTGGAGGAATGTAGGCCTCCACCTTGTATTGAGGGGGGGACGGACAGTAGAGGACAAGATCTTAACTTCAAAGTACTAGTGTGGGGAGAGAGGGAATCTGGGGGAAGAGTTTGTAGTATCCTTTGAGCCCCTCCACTAGAAGCTGCCTTCCTTATGTCAGTAGCCCTTCCACATTGGCTGGATGTGGGTTAATGCTACAGCCAATCAGTGTTTGGGGAGATATTTTCTATGGTTCAGGCATTGTTAATAGCTTTATAACATTATGTTTACTTTTCAGCCACTTACGTTGCAGCCACTCATTTTTTCCGAGGATTGACTGGGTGTTGGCAGTCTATTAGCCAGGAGTGACTAGAGTTTCTGAATTCCCACCACATGGGCAAAGAGGGAAAAGTGCAGGGAACATGGAGTTTAGTATAATCCTAAGATTCTGGGTCGACATAAAACACGGATCTAGAAGTGCCTCCTGCATTATCCACTTTAAAAATCGTGAGTAGAAAAGACTGATCCAACTTTTCTTCCACAAAGGTGAAGGAAATTGTGGCACAGCACACCAAAGAATGGTCTGAGATGATCAACACCCACAGTGCAGAAGAGCAAGAAATGCGTGATCTGCACCTCAGCCAGCAGTGTGAACTACTGAAAAAGCTGTTAATTAATGTGCATGAACAACAGACACAACAACTGAAGCTTTCCCATGACAGGTCAGTATAACAGTATACTGTCATTCTATTATTTGTTCACTTGGAAATGGTTGAATTTAGCCTAATGTCGGAGTGTAGGAGATGAAAGTATTTCCCATCACCATCCAGGCTCACCTAATAAAAAAAAAATAGTCAGCTGACCATTGTTTTTAAAAGTGTATCCATTTCTCTGATAGTCCTGAGAATAATCTAATGTTGGTTGTATAATCTTGAGGACTGGCAGATCAAAGCAAAGAGAATATAGTCAGTGGTGGGATTCAGCCAGTTTGGGCTGGTTCGGGTGAACTGGTAGTTAAATTGCTAGCTGACCCTGCCCTGCCCCTTCCAGGAGTCCCCATGCACCCCATTTTTGCTCCCAGGAGACTGCAGTGAGGCCTCCTAGGTCCAAAACAAGGTGTGGGGGATGTGCTGCTCCCAGGAGTCTGCAGGGAGGCCTACTAGGCCTAAAACAGGGCACGGGATGATGTAGTCTGTTTTTGCTCCCAGGAGGCTGCAGGGAGGCCTACTAGGCCCAAAACAAGGTGTGGGGGATGCACCGCTCTCAGGAGGCTGCAGGGAGGCCTACTAAGCCCAAAATGGGGAGTGGGGGGGGAGTGGGGGGGAGTCCCCCCCGCAGCCCTTTTTTGCTTCCAGGGGGGTGCAGGAGGCCGAGTGCTGCCTGTCACACCTCCTGGCCATGCCCACCATGGCCACGCCCACCCAGCCAGTTATTAGGGCAGAGAACCAGTTGTCAAATTATTTGAATCCCACCACTGAATATGGTCCTCAGTCTCAGTTTAAAATTGAAATTTAAATGCCATAATTTTTCTTTTTTCCTTTTTTTTAGAGAAAGTAAAGAAATGCGTGCCAACCAAGCAAAGATTTCAATGGAAAACAGTAAAGCCATAAGCCAAGATAAATCTATCAAAAACAAAGCTGAAAGAGAAAGGTACATATTACATTGTTGATTATAGAATAAGTTTTCTTCAGGAAGATTCATGGGCTACTGTGTTTAATGTGAGTAGAATAACTTGCCTTCTGTGCCTTCTCACCTTCCCAGCAAATCATTATTACTTAATACAATTGGAACCCATCTCAAAAATGTAATGTGAATTCCATTATATTCAAGTAACATTCCTATAAACATTTGGCTGAAGGAATTAGGGGCTATTTTGTCCTGGAGAGAGAGGAGCCTTCCTGTATTTTTAAAGTTTATGTACTTTTGCAAAAATTGAAATTCTTCCAAGTGTTGTGTTCACTTCCTCTTGGGTGGGATTGATGATATTTTGACTATAAAAGGGCTAGAACTGAGAAAAACAAGATCTCAATTAATATGTATGATAGCTGATTGTCAAGCCAGATATATGATAAGAGTCTTAGACAATGAAATTAGCATTTCCTTGCTCCCCTCTTGTTTCTTTTTCCAGACCTTGTAATTGACCACTTTTCAAGATTCAATTACATGCATTCAGAAATATATTACTAAGAGTTTAAAGTCCGTGCACCATTGTCCGACTCATTCCATTGCATGGTATGATTTGGACCATATTCTGTTCTAACCAAGGCTTCCTTGGTAATTCAATTCAAGTCCTTCATGACACAAAACTTCCACTTCTATCCCCTGATCTATTATTTCAGAAAAGTTTATTATAATGGACAAGTTCATACAAAGCTCTTGCTAAATGCTAATAATAAAGAGTTATGGGCTAACCTTAGGCAGGCCATAGGTTACAAGAGACCTGGGTTTTTATTTGCCCCATTTACATACAGATACATTGACCTGTGCGGAAATGAGTGTCCTGGCCTCTCCCTTTTACCTTCCACTTTTAAGGGGTCACTGGATTTCTCATTGCCCTTGATATAGTGCAGCCGGAAAAGGAAGAACAGTCATACAGTCGATTCCTAGTACTATATACAGGCAGAAAGTACAGGAGAAGGCAGGCATTCACCCTATGAACAGATACATGGGTTCTTAAAGATAGGTTTTTAAATAAAGATACAGTACCAGAGTGAAGTCAGAGGCCCAAGAGAGATTTACTGATTTTCTTAAGCATAACTAGCTCCATTTCCACATGCACTTTCTCATTTGAACCCACTCAACTAGATCTATCTAAAGCCCTAGCTAAGGCATTGAGAGAAATGGGATCCAGAAACAGAAGCAACTCCTTTCTTGGCCTCACTCAATTTTATACAATGACTTGTTGTTAGGCAGATTCACAGATAGGTATTTTGTGCTCTGAGTTTAGGTACTGGAGAAATGAGCCATTTCTACGATTATCAGAATCTTTCAGCATAACCTGCTGATTCCCTCCCCCCTTTCTTTAGAAACTCAGATTTTGCAAAGCATGCCTGCGTAATGAAGGTTTAGCCTCCTAAATTTTGCATAAGCACTATTACTCCAACACTTCACTGGAATACAAATTGTGATCTTTCTACATTTCATATTGCAATCCTTGGAGATGCAAAAGCCAAAGAACCATTAAAATTAAGGTTATCTGAGGGACCGTCTCTTGCTGGTCACATTTACCCAAACCCTCAGAGCGGGGAGGTAGGAAATGCTGAACACCTAGTTTTGCCAGCGGGCCTGGGGAGCGTAGAGCGGGATGGAGCCCATTAAATGGCTTGTGTGATCTGCTGTCACCGGGGCAGGGGTGGGAGGTGGGGGTGATTTTTTTATATTCTAATATATTAAGTTATTTGATTCTTTTTGTTAATTTTTATTGTTTTAAATGTGGTTTTATATTTTGGGCGATGGGCAAATGGGCCATGGGCGAATAAGCAGCACTATAAATTCAATCAATCAATTAATCAATCAAATACTGTGAGATATTAATGAACAAAAAGGCTTTAACAGAATCAAATCAACCAATCAATCTTTATTTTGGTCACAGACCAGCAAATAGAAGTATTAAAACAACAATAATAATAGTAAAAAAAAATAAAATAAAAGACAGACTTAATAATATATTGCGATTGGTGGTGGATTAACCGTGGGCAATTAAAGTTTGCCTAATTTTACATACAGCATAGCAGAGTAGCAGAATCACCATTATTGTGAACTTGGAAATCCAACTTTAAAAAAAATTAATAACCAGTGTCCCTTCTTTTGGTCCATTTAAATGGCATGCCCTCTGCAATAATACAGGGTAAATTCAATGGTGCTCTAAATATCTGTATCCATATTTTTCTGGATTTTTTGAGCTATTGGCACATATTCTTTATTCATAACGTTTTTCCATATCTTTCATGTCAACTTCCTTTTATCAGCTTTAAACCCAGATTAGACATATAAAGTGACAACATTTGTCTGTGAGACCTGGGGCTATCAGGAATAAAGGTTGACTTCTATGCTTAGATTTAATTTGCCAGCACTGTCTGTATTTCAACCTTGGATTCTTCTTCATTTCGTTGCTTGCTATTTATGTCTGTTGGGTGTTTTTTCCTCTCTTCTAGCATGATTAATTTCAGATTTAACTAAAGAAACCAAATCTACAGTTTAATATTAATGATATAAATTATTGGTTTATTCCCTTTTATAGCCTAGATAGTTTGGTCCGTTATTTTTAGTCTATTTGTTTCATTTCACTTATTTTATACTGTTGTTCTATTTTCTGTACCATATTGCAATATCTGGTATTTATAGTTGTAATACCAATAAATATATAATTCTTATTATTAGATCTTACAGTAAGAAAGCGTATTAATTATCTATTAATAGTACCTATATTTTTGTTATCAGTCACTTATTCTAAACCTTAACTTTTTATTTCTGGAATAAGTGTATGATATATTTTATACTGGTCTGTGACTGAAGTCCAGGAGGAGGAGGAGGAGGGCTCTTAGCATTTTTCTCAGTGACATTTTGATATGTAATACAACTAGACACTACAGTAGTAAATATATCATTCATAGGCGTGTGAGGGAGCTGAATAGCAGTAACACAAAGAAGTTTCTGGAAGAAAGAAAACGGGTGAGTAGTTAATCATCTGAAATACCATATATATATATATATATATATATATATATATATATATATATATATATATATATTAATTGGTGAACTGTTTTCCAAGATCTGATGAAACTGAGTAGATTGAAAGACAGAAGGCATAGTGGAAATAGGAACTGCTCATGAAATAAAAACCATAAAGCATTTTTAGAAATCGTGACTTGGAAAAAGGAATATTTGAGGGTTTTGGGTCCACACTAGGACAGAAAAGGTTGTCTGTGACTATCTGAAGTCTGAAAGCAGATAATCTGTCCATCTTTTCTGCCCTGGTTCTGCTGGATATTCATTTGCATTTTATCAGTATCTGCCTTTCTGTAAGTACTTTCCTAATTTACAAAATCCTTCCCTAAATATAATATATGTGTGTTCTATATTTTATACTCTTCATTAGGTAATTGTAATGATATTTCACATTGTGAAATTCAGAAATATACAGGTGTCAACTTGAATTTTGATTTATGGATATGTTCAGAAAAAGCACATTGGTTAAATTTGTATCAAGGGATGAACAGAACAGACTTTTCCCCACCCTTTGTTGCTGTTGATTTCCCTGAGAACACTGTAATTAAAAGTACCTGAATAGGAATGTCTCAGAAGGAAGGCTGAAACAAATGATCTCTGTTGTAGACAGAGGAATAGCAGAATTGTTTGAATCCAGCCCCAGCAATCTCATCTATATGCATCCTGTTTTGGGGCATATTCTAAACATTTTCCTAATGAAACTCGAACTTCTTACTGATTAAAAGCTGAAGACACCAAATTCAGGATGAGAATGTATTTCACTGTTGCTCTTTTTCGTGTCACAAATATTTTAGAAGGTGGAAGAGGATAGTTTATATAGATAACACCCCTCCTTATCCAATAAGTAAATGATAAATCTAGTTACACTGTTTGTATTTGTCAATCAAGTGGTTGGTTTATTATACTTAATTTTTACCCAAAAATTTATTGGTACGAAAAGAAAACTATGGAAACTCAAAATCCTTCTCCCCATCAACCCAATGTTCAGACATCATTTTCTTATTATTCTTCCAGTTTAGCTTTTGGAATGTTAATTACACTGAAAAATAACCTAGCGCACTGCATGAACTCAACCTGTTTGCTTGGTTTATGATTTAGGGTATTATGAGGACACAAATAAATGGGTTGATCAAATAATCACGTTCTACTTGCTATGTTTTCTATGGCACTGTGTTTTGTATGTTTGATGATGTGGGACATTTGTAGCTTATGCAGTGACATGACTGAGTCCTTTTATTGCCCTTGTCAGAAAGCAATATAAGCCCAGTAGGGTAGGCAGTTCAGGTACATTGCACCCTGCCTTGATGTCATTTTCAAAGCACAGTCCTGGAGGAACATTGAAGTCTTTATAAGAATCGGATTTTTCCTTTGGGTCATTCTATCAGTACAAAGAATTAAGATGGTCTGTGGAATTGAATGGATGCTAATTAGTGGTGGGTTTCTACCAGTTTGCCCCAGTTTGGGTGAACCGGTAGCGGCGGTGGCGGGAGGCTCCACCCATCCACCCAGAGGTCATCACAGACACTCTGAACATGCACAGAAGCACCACGCACGAGTGAAGCAAGCACGCATGTGCGCTCACAGTTCCGAACCGGTAGCAAAGGTAAGTGAAACCCACTACTGATGCTAATATACTCACCCTACATAGATGTCTTACTCAAATTTTATTGAGAATGTTCTATCTAGCACAATAGTAATTTTATATACAGCACCTAAAAGCATAGGGTTTCCAAATGAGAAAGTAATCTCTTAATGCATTTCCTCAAGCTAAAGATCAGCTTCATTTAATTGCACAAGGCTCACATCACATGAAAGAGAGCATGGGAAGTTCCTTACTTCCCTTTTTTTTAAAATTATATTCCCTTGCTGTGTTTCACATGGCAACAGTTCTTTCAGAAAGCAATATTTTGGGGAGAACTACTTTGAAAAACCCATGTAACCCAAAAGAATGTGGTTATTTCATTTTCCCCCTTTCTGGTTTGGCTTACAGTTGGCAATGAAGCAATCAAAGGAAATGGATCAGTTGAAGAAAGTCCAACTTGAGCATCTAGAAATTTTGGAGAAACAAAATGAGCAGGTAACCAACACCTGGCTGTAAAAGGAAAGGGAATCTGGGAGATGTTACTTGTTATCTGGTTATTGATTTATTTGAGGCAAGGAATTTATGACTTATTTGGTTCATATGAGTATTAGACCAAGCCTGACAAGTGCTCTGTGCATCATTTATAATCTATAGACCAGGGGTGTCAAACTCAGGTCATCACGGCAGAGTCACTTGATGTATCTTTTTTCTCCTTCGCTAAACCGGGTGTGGACCTGGCCAGTGCGTGACACATCCAGCCCACGGGTCGAGAGTTTGACAGCCCTGCTATAGACTATGCCAATATATGAACCAGTACTAAGAATAAAGATAAAGGTAAAGGTTCCCCCGCACCTGCGTGCTAGTCGTTTCCGGCTCTAAGGGGAGTGCTCATCTCAGTTTCTAAGCCAAAGAGCCAGCGCCGTCCAAAGATGTCTCCGTGGTCATGTGGCTGGCATGACTAAATGCTGAAGGTGCACGGAACGCTGTTACCTTCCCACCAAAATGGTCCCTATTTTTCTACTTGCATTTTTTACGTGCTTTCGAGCTGCTAGGTTGGCAGAAGTTGGGACAAGTAACGGGAGCTCACTCCATTACTCGGTGCTAGGCATTTGAACTACTGAACTGCCGACCTTCTGATCGACAAGCTCAGCATCTTAGCCGCTGAGCCACCGCATCCCTTTCCCCACCCCCACTCCAAATTCCAAGCAGGCATATTTTATGTTTCGCTCCAAAGCATTATGTTAGCTGCAGCCTAAAAGAGCAGTTTTGAGCTGTGCCTGTTGGGATGCCATTTTGCGTCCCAATGGCATTTTGAGAGGTAATGAAAGGGCCCCAGTAGCTGCTTGCTGAAATGGGGAAACTAAAAGAGACGTGCTGTATTACTGGAAACTAATCTTATGCAAAGCAGACATTTAGACCGAACTGAAGTCGTTTCACCACAATCTCTTTCAATATCCACTCTGACATATGCGATGCTCCCTTAGTGGAAACAAAGCCAACCTACAAGCATCTTCACTGCTGCTTCTACTATTGCTACTATGACAGACAAAGGAGAAGCAGCCTGCTGCTCTTCAGGTGTTTATGGATTTCAGAGTCCCAGTTAATATGGACAATGGCAAGGGATGATCAGAATTTTAGTCTAGAACATCTGGGACATACAGATTGCCTACTTTTAAAAAAAATTGTAAAAAAAAATTAAATGTAGCTACTGGTAAGTTTTGTTATAGAAAAAATGGTGTTTTCAAGTTGAGTTATTGTGAAAACCATGCTAAGTGAACAAGGACAAATAAAGATCAGTTTTATCCTCTTTGTTGAATTCAGTATGGTGTAAACCATTCTTTCTTAAGTTAGGACATAAAAACATTGTAGGTTTGTCTAAAATCAGAATCTTTAGAAATTACTCTAGGTTCCATGTAAGTTATTTATTGAGCAATAATCTTATTTTCTGTCATATTCTATTACATGTAGAGAGGGCAGAGTGAATGAGCATGTGCTCATTTGGTATAATGTTACGGGGCTGGACTAGCTGCAGGGAAACCTGAATTCTAGTCCTAGTTAAGGCACAAAAACATCTGTGTGACCTTAGGCCAGCAGTCCCCGACCTGTGGGCCACAGCCCACTACTGGGCCGTGGCCTATTTGCAACTGGGCTGCATGAACAGCGGGCCAGTGTGCATGCACGCGCAGCTCGACTCACACAACCGGCAGGCCAGTGCACTTGCATGGCACGTGCAACTCAAACTGGCACGAGTCAAGCTGCGCACACGTGTGTGCCTGCTGATCCACCGCTCACGAGGCCCAGTTCCCATCTCTCCACTCCGCCAGCCAGGCCGCCAAACCACAAAGGTTAGGGACTGCTGCCTTAGGCCAATCACTCTCTCTCAGTTTTAGGAAGAAGGAAATGAAAAATCATTTCCAAAAATGTTACCTAGAAAATTTCATAACTGTGTAAATGTGTCCAGCGTAGCTGTTAGGAATTAACTGTGACTCAAAGATGATACAGTGGTACCTTGGTACTCAACTACTTTGAAACTCATTGAATTTGATACTCAACACATTTTGATATAAAAATTTTGTCCTGGTACTCATCGTTTGTTTGGTACTCAATGCACAAGCTAGAACTTCTCAGTGTTGGCTGCCTTTTGACTCACTACATTATTCCTTATGGGAAAAATTTGTTTGGTACTTGTTGCTTTTGGTATTCATCGCTCCTCCTGGAACCAATTAACATTGAGTACTGAGGTACCACTGTATAGCTATGTAGATGGGTATGATGCATTAACTGCTTTTCATAACTTTATCATTTCTGCTATAATTCTGAAAATTATTTCCACATCATTTCCTTCATTACTGACATACTCAAAAACTATTTACTAGTTTGGTTAATTTTTTCCTCTCTCATTTAACTCATCTTTATCAAGCTCAAACAAAAATTAGCGAATTGCACTAGAAATCTGTACCTTGAATATAGGTATACCCATTAAAGATTTGATGCATTTTTCTTTCTTTCATTTTGAAAATAAGATGAAAGTAGAGAAAGCCAGAAACAGACTAGACTAGAACAGAATAACCCTTTTTCTTGCATTTATATGTTGTTGTCATGTCACTTTTCATTCATTTTATTTGCTTCATTGTTTTGCTGAACTTTGATGTTATTATTTTTGTACAAACAGCTTTTGAAATCCTGCCATGCTGTCTCTCAAATTCAAGGTAGGATTTATGTACCCTGAGCCAGCTACTACTACTTTATAGATATCATTTGATGACTGATCCATATTGGCTTGATTTAGAATCAATTTGGTACTTGAGAAGGTCCCAAGAATTCTGTTGGCGTACATCATATTGCCCCTTGTATACATTACTAGAGACCCCCAAAAGCTGGAGTTGTATTTGTAGGCTTTAAATTTGACAGATGGCTAGTTTCTTATAAAATACATCTCTTAGTTTTGCATGTGTAGAGTCTTATTCATGTCTAGGGTTCATACAAAACAATTTGCCCACAATTATGAATCATCTAAACATAGGCATCATACATGAGTGACAGTTTCTTATACCGAATAACTAAGTGTGTGCATTGTAATTGGTCAAATTCTGCACGAAATTGGACTATATCAGTTCATTCAAAGTAGGCAATTCTCACTTTTTGTTGAAAATCAAATCAAATATATTGCTGGGAAAAGGGGGGGCGGGGAGATCGCCTAGATTCAGGAACAAGTTTTTTCAGGGACTCTTCAGTCATCACATTTTGGGAAAAATGTGTCAACGTTTTTGCTTGCAAATGTCATCCAGTTTCATCAACAATTTCAGTTTTCCATATTTCACATCTGACATGAATCCAGGCCAAAACGGGCAGCTTCTGATTTAGACTGATTTAGATATTTTTTATTGTATCTGAAGCATGTGATCAAACTATAAATGATTTATATAAGTAGCAATTGTTCCTTTTTTTGGAACCATTGTTTAAAACACTGTGCAACCTGTCTTACAATAGGGCTCCAAGAAGTACAGGAGGAGCTCCTGTTTTCCAAATCAGACCAGTCTAGTTTAGACAATAGGGATGAACAGATAAACCAAACAAAGTGAAAATCATTGTAATATAGAAACTTAATTCTCAGGCGCTGTCAATTGTTCATGAAAAAAATGCTACCAGATACATCATGTGACTGAAATAGTTTCGAAGCAGGCAGGTAACATCACCATTATTAATTTTATTAATGTTATTATTAACATTATTAATACAATAAACAGGAAAACTTGTGAAAATAAGACAAAATAACCTAGCACTGTCCGGTTCATGCTTTTCCAGAAATCAAGTTAGCGGACTAAACTGTTAACAAATTCTTTCCAACTAAAAAATAGATCTTTGGGATACTTGAAAAAATAGATTGTACCACAGTCAATTCCAAAGTGTGTTGGTAGGTATAAGAGTCCCACATTTCTTCTCAAAAATAACATTCCTGATGGAGAAGAGTTACCAGGAGCCTGGCTCATTTGGAGCCATACCAAGCATATTTTGTATCTACTAATTATTTTCTGAAAGGAGATCGAAACTGTGCAGTATGCTGGCAAAAGGGAAAAGGATATGGGAAAAACATTGAAGTAACATTCCTGAACACACAAAAAAAAGGAACATGAAACTTGCTATTGGACTTGGACGTAGACAGAGAGGTTCAAAATAAATACAGGTAGTCTTTGAGTTATGACCACATTTGAGCCCGAAATTTCAGTTGTAAAATGGGGCAAAACTCATTTAACAAATGTTTCACTTAAATGAGTTTTGCCCCATTTTACAACTTTTCTTGCCACAGTTGTTAAGTGAATCACTGCAGTTAATAAGTTAGTAGCCTGTACTAGTTAATACTGTACTGTTAGTAGTAAGTGAATCTGGTTTCCCCGTTGATTTTGCTTGTCAGAAGGTTCCAAAAGGTGATCACATGATCCTGGGACACAGCAAAGGTCATGACTATGAACCAGTTGCCCAACATCTGAATTTTGATCACTTTATAGATATCATTTGATGTCTATCCTGCAAAGATCATAACAATGAAAAATGGTCATAAGTCACATTTTTTTCAGTGCCATTCTAACTTTGAACGGTCACTAACTGAACTGTTGTAAGTCGAGGACTACCTGTATTCAGATAGGAGAAATGCATGGCTTACTCTGCCAAGGGTGGGACACTTTCACTGCTTGCTTACCTGTGCCACTTTGACAAAGGCAGTGGGTATGTGATCAGTTGGGTCCACGAGTTAATGTGACTTCTCATGATGATGTCATGAAACTGTGGACCATCAGAGCCTGTAAAGTATACCTGGCAATGTCATAGCATAATTGGGCTGCCCGCTGCAAAGAAATAATGATTGGATCCTGCCTAATGTGTTAAGTTTTAATTTGGACTGCAATTAAATAATCCTTTTGGATGCTGAACTATTGAGTGCCCTTTATTCTATTAATATGGTGAAAATCATGCCCACATGTAACTCCATCTTCAAGCAGTTCCTGAAGGCCTGGTTTACTTGGTCAGCGAATGGCTTTTAGCTGTAGGATCCCTGAATTCATTTGGAAAAATTCAGTTGTTTAATTATACCATATTGGTCAGTATTTCAAAGGAGGCTGTACTTTTTTGTCAGTGCATTATGTTCCAGATTTGGGCTTTTTCAATTGTATTTTGACTTGAAATGGGAATCATTTGCCATAAAAATATAAGGGGATGTTTTCCAAAAAGAATCATATTAATAGCATCGGCCCTAAATACTTCAATTTGTATTTGATCAGGGAAGAATTATATTTGCCTAGTATAAATAAATACTTTAGACTTGATTTATTCAATATCTCTTTGCCCATTCTGAAGCTGCAGGAAGCACCACAGAATATTGTATGGCTCCCTTATGTTTCTCCTTTGATTTGTGGGATGATTCTGAACGTTGGTCCTTTTTGTCACAACCCTCCCTCCGTAACACAGAATTACAGCTCCAAAGAACCTACAGTAGACTCAGATGTATTGTCTCATTCCTCTCCACATTCAATCATGCTAACAGCCTAATTCTCCTGCTTTGCAGGCCAAGGAGATGCAGCAGATGGTGAAGCTAGAGGCAGAGATGGACCGCAGGCCTGCAACAGTGGTATAAAGCTCCAATGCACAAACTGAAATCTGAGGCCATCTGATTTATTTTAAATTTTTTGGGTCTTTGCAATGATAATTCACTGAAGATTGGAAGATGGGATCTCTTCTGCTTAGTGTCAGGTAGCAAATCTCGGCTGAAGAGCTTGGATTTTGGGGGCGGGGGGAGGATACTGTACTTTTATTTTTCCAAATGAGACTCTCCTTCTCAGAAGAAAGCAAGTGATTTTAAAATCCAAGAGCACTGCCCTTAACATGATGGTTGTCTTTATCTGAATTATAAACACACCACTTGTTTCTGTTCTTGAAATGTTTAGTCTTGTTTGACTTGCCTTCGTATTTTATATTACTTTTTGCCTGGGCTTCCTTGACTTTGGAAAGACCAACAACTCTACTGTAATTTCCCAGAATTAATCTGCCTCCTGGAACAAGAACCTCTGAAGAATATTTCATAAGAGTTCCCTTTCCCTCCAAAAGAACCCTACCTTGTAATACATTTGATAGCATCAGTGGCTATCTTTCTATGAAATTTTGATTTTGCCATGAGGACTGCTTGGACTAAAGTGTTACCAAATGAAGTGTTGTCATGGAGAGTCCACCTTTTCCAGATGTTTGTTTCCCCATTCTGTTTCTCCTCTGTCCTCTAGTTCTTCATGTTTTCCTTCCAATGATGAGTCAGCATTCTATGGACATTTGTTATGCCCAGTCCTAATAGGGCTGTTTTAGAGGATATCATATCCCTTTGTCTGTATCTGTGGGTTTTTTCCCTCCAAAAATATTTTATACTCTATAAACCTTGACAATGTATAATGCCATTTTGGCTGCATAGAAACAGGCTCCGTAGAGGTATAACTTATATCAGCATATGATATTGGGAAACTCCCGTCTATAAACTTTGTAGAATAGATAAACGTTCATTATTAAAGCTGTGCGGGTTATTTCTGTGTTCAGAATTTCATCATCAGCAAGTGCCATGCTGGGCTGGATACGTCTGAATTAGAAGTGGTATTTTTTGTAAAATCCTGTTGAAAGGATTGCAAGGTAGCAAAAGACTGTTCCTGTGCCATATTGATCTATGATGCTGTAGTTAAAAATAAATAAATGAAGGAATTGTAATTTAGGCACTCTAACCAGAGTTTACAGACTACCTAAAGGTTGCATTTCAATTAACTTGTCACCAGTCCCAAATACTACTGTTTTTGTGTTCTAAGATTTAAATAGATTTTGGGAGGAGGGTATTCTAACTGTGATAATGTAAAGTATTTATACCGATTCAGTCACAATCTTGTGGAAAATTCACATTCCTGTAACAACATTGACAGTAGTAAACAAAACCTGCATGTGGTAACAAACACCAGTTCTGACCAATGAATATTGTATGGCCACACAGTCATTCTCTTACTGGTAAATAAATACAGAATCAATGTACAAAACAGAATATTTCACTCACAAAATATCAGTATAAATAATATATATATATATTTGTGTATATGAATTATGTGGGCATTCTTACAAGTCGAGTTGAAAAAAATTGTGTTAATTTAATTTTACACACTATATTTATGCAGATTTTCAGACTTTCATATGAGGAAATGATCCTTTTTATGTCTGTTAGATATCCAAATAATTTGCTACAGTATTAATGTGCACGTTCTCAAAGCCCACTGTAGTTACAATGCAGAACAGTGCACGTCAATCTTCTGCTTGGAAGTCTCCATGTTACCAACATAAGCAAGACTACGGGAAACGGGTAGTTTAGAACAAAATCAGATAACTGATTTCAGTAATACTCAGTACTGATCATGTTGTTATATATGCGTGTACAAACTGATTCAAAATATTCCTAAAAATGGCATATGGAGATAATGATGTAATTGTTCTAAATGATACAACTTTCAGATTCTCTAATAAAAACCCCTGAAACAAAGTTAGTATCTATTCTTGTGGATCAAATTATCATGAGGTGGGAGGGTGTGTATGTGTGAAAACATCTTCCTCACACAAATTTTTAAGTTTTTCAGTCTAACCTGCTTTGATATCCTTATGACTTTAAACCATGTTCTTTATCACATTGCAGATGTCTCACTAAAAAAAAAAAAACCAACTAGCTGGTTTTATCTAATTGTACTTTTTATGGAAAACCTCTTAATCCTGCTGAATCCTATTTGAAAAATACAATAAAAAACAAATGTTATATTCAATTACACTCGAAACATTCTTTTCTTGATGCTAACTGTGTCAACAAGTACTTACTATATGGCACATATATGGATCATTTTCCCTCCTTAATTCCTTCTCCCTTTTCCCAATCTTCATTTCTGTGATGTTACACAGCAGCTGTCCTTGTGACAATTAACTCTGCCCTGATCAAGCTTTAACAATTCTGAAACAAGTGACACTGTCTGACTCCCATTGTGAGGTCACTATCAACCTGTTTTATATTGTATTTTTTAATGTGAGTCACTGAAAGTCATTTTTTATTGTGGCAGCGTAAAAATATGCTTAATAAATGTTTCCTCTGTATGATTGCCACATTACATTAAGGGATTGAAGATCTCACATTCTATAATAATGGTGTAATTATTAGGAGATTTTTTTTCTCGACCAGACATAATTCAAACTCAGTTCCTGTTTTTAATAGACTATATTTTCTTATGCCAAAGATCAAATCCTCGAATGGTTGAGCATTCTTCAATTACCTCTTGTAGAAATATGCAGGAATTTTCTGTTTAAATCAGCAGTCCCCAACCTTTGTGGCTTGGTGGCCTGGCTGGGAGAGAAGAGGAACAGGTCGTGCATGCACACACAGCTTGACTGAGTTGAGTTTCGCACGCATTCACGTGCATGCCAGCCTGCCACTTATGCAAGTCCAGTTATGCATGTGTGCATGCGCCTGTCCGCTGCTTCCGCGAGTTGAGCTGCATGTATGCATGCCAACCCATGGCCTGGTTGCTATTAGGCCACGGCCCAATAGTGGGCTGTATTGGGGACCCCTGGTTTTGATGAAACCCAGTTAAGACTGTTGTCATAGTGCACAGGTCTTCCACTGAGAATTTCTTAAGAATTGGATCTGTGAGGCTATTCTTTTTTCTGTCTTCCAAAATTCCTGGGGAGCTGGGAGGGTCTGCCAAGAATAAGCTGTGGCATTAACTGCTGAGGGACTGAGGAATATTAGACAGTCACACCATCTGCAATCTTCTACTTGTTGTCTGATTCCCAAGATCTCAGCTCATCTCAACCAGCAACATTTCTGCTCCTTACATTCATTAGGGTGGGGTCATTTTGTGCAGAATTCAAAAGGAAATGAAATGTTTGAAAAATTAGCTTCTGCCTTCCCTATAAGTTAGCCATTTGTATTTGCCTATTACTATTAAACTATAAAATGATTCTTGTGCTAAACTCCACAAAGGTGTTTTTTGACACAACCTGGGTTTATATCTATTCCATATTCTCAACATGGCATATCTAACATACAGAGATATTTAAAATCCTCATTAACCTTGACTCTATTATATCACAAATATTCATGACACCCAAATTTCAGGTCGTGTCCTGAGTCAAAAGCCAAATGCTGGACAATTTAAAGGCTGGTTGAGATATGGAGATAGAAAAAAATGGCAATTCTAGAAAATACACAAATTTTTCCAAAAGGCATAATCTTTATTAAGAATATGCATGATTTGGACTTCAAAATAATTTAGTTGCTACGGTTTCTAAAGTGGCAATATTACCAAAGACAAGTTCATAATCCTGTAAGTTTGCTTTATAAATGCAAACCTCTCAGATGAAGATAATAGCAGTCCTTCTGTGAGTATGCAAACCAGGTACTTAATATTTTAAATGTATCACCATTTCCCAAAGTTGCCAGTTTCTGATCTAATATGATACAGGCACATTGCTTTTTCATCACTCATTATAGAGACATTGTCCACAAAACATCCTGCACTAACAGGGAATGCCACATTTTAGACTTGCCTTTTCACTCCTGTATTGATTATTGCATATTCTGTTTGTCGCTCCTTCCCAAACCAGCTTGATTATATTGTTCCTTTGTTTGCTAGAGAGACCCAGTTTGACCTGGTGACTAAGGCACCAAGCTAGAAACCAGGAGCCTATGAGTTCTAGTCCTGCCTTGGCATGAAAGCCAGCTGGGTGACTTTGGGCCAGTCATTCTCTTTCAGCCCAATCCAATTCAGAGGGGGGTTGTGGGGAAAATAGGAGGAGGAAGGAGCATCAGATATGTTCACCACCTTGAGTTTTTTTTTTTATAAAAATAATAAAGGTGAGATATAAATAAAATAAAAAATAAATAGGCATGTTATAGTAAAGATGTGTGGTTCTTACGTCTACCACCATAATCAAATACAGTGATAATTTTATCTGGAAAAAAATCATCTTATGTCCATTGCTTCCAAAGAAACTTAAAAACTACTTGCGTTAAACTGCAGTTTTGCTTGCTATAATGGTAAAAATCCATTCTTTCCGCCACTTTCTGTGTGGAGAAGACATGGAGACTTCTGTTCCACCCTATCAGTTTTGGAAATTAGATTGTAAATCACTGCTACCTTTCAGTCAATAGAAGCCAATAACCCCACTTACAAAGGCTGCATTCGGGAGCTCTGCACTGAGAGAAGAAATTAGAGCAGCTGCTCTTTTCTTTCATGAGCCCAAACCTTATCCTGGAACCAACTGCCACATTTAAACGTTACCCACTGCAAACAGCGTAGTGTCTCTCCCTAGTATGTCAGATGTCTGGATGCAGTATCCTACCAAGGACAGTTGAAGTGGATGTTTTGAAAAATGCAGTATTGTTCAGAGAAATCACACAAGAAATTGGAACAATGATTCTATGATGGTTTAAGCTTTGGAGATGATAGGCTTCATTCTACAAATGTAGGATGCTAAGGAATGAACAAAGGAATTTGCTTCTTCTGATAGCATCTTGGGGAAAGGAAATCTGGCTGTCATTTGAATTCATTAGAGGCAGAAAATACATTTGATCTGTCTACGGTAGTTTGACAGTTGTGTGAATTCCTGATTATTTGTCATCGGCTATTGCTTAGATAACGTGTTAACAACAATGAACAATCCATCTTCAACCTTTGGCAGATCTCTTAAAGTCATCCATGCCTCATTTTTTCCCCCCAACCAACTGGTTTGAAAATTTAATGACTTTTTTCCACAGCTCAGGGAAAATAGTCATTGGAAATCTCAGGTGTATACATTTTTTTGTAATCTCCTATTGCTCCATTTAATCTTGCTGTTGATTTACGGATGCAGCCCACCCCTCAACCTTGAGGTGTTTTTTTCCCCCCAGAACTCTGAATCCATTTAACTTACACTTCTTTGGTTCTAAACAGAAGTGTTTAAAAAGAAGGAGGAGGAGGGAAAAGAAGACATACTTCGTCATTCCTACCATAATCCAAGTGGCAGGAATTTGGAAGTGATGGAATATCTGCTAATTAGAATTGTTCTGTTAATTAAGATTGAGGGAAATGGGCAGTCTAAGAACACAACAAATAAATAATAAATAAATAATAAGATCTTTATATGTGGTACAAATAAATTTCTCATTTGTAAAAATCAATCAATGGTGCCAAGTCAATTGACCATTAGTTAAAAGGCTGTGGGTAGAAGAAATTGAGAACTACTTGAGACAAATAGGGGGAGAAACACAAAAGAGAGTGGAAGAATAATCAAGAATAAACAACATTTGCCACTTTTATTAGAGAAAAATTCTTCCAAGCTGTCTACTGAAAGAGCAGAGCTGAGACAGAACGTTCCCCAGTGCAGAGGTACATAGTTGACAATGAGCAATGAAAAGCTGATGAGGAATCCAGGCATGAATTTGATTAGCAGTTTGAAATAAAGTTTGTCTTGCCTTTTGCAGATGATAAAAATAATTATCCAAGGTTAATCTGTAATCGTTTAGCCAGAATCCTTTTCCCATTTGGAGCTGCAGACACTGGTTGAGAAAGCCTGGCTCACAAATATATGTTCACAAATAGCATATTGCATAATAAATGACTTTGAATGGTGGGTCTTAGCAAACAGATCAGCTAAAATAATAAGACACGTTTCTGCTATATATACATTGCTCCACGCTATACTTCCCCATAGCACACACACACACCCTCACAGAGAGAGGGAGAGAGAGAGAGAGAAAAAGAGTTGGTGAATTTATAATAGCTCTTATGTAAACTACATCAGTATGAAGAAAATGCAGGAAGTTTATTAAAGCGGCAGCTTCTTCTTCCTCTTCCTCCATTTCTTCTTTTCATCTGAGTAAAAACAAAGAATTCTTTAACATACATTAACCAACACATTAAGCAATTGCATTGCTTAAAATGTGTGCTGATCTGTAAATGTTTGACATTTATAGCTACATTTGGTTTCCTGCACCAAATGTAGCTATAAAAATGCTTTATTTTAATGGCCTGTATTTTTCCTCTGACGACATTACATTTTATACAGGGTGTGAGAACATTTATATTCAGAATCTGCTTGCAAATGACACAGGATGCTAAAGGAAGATTTATTTATGTTTTCTGCAAATATGAATTGCAATATCTTACATTTAGTTTGGTTTTGGTTAAAAGTATAGATTTTTGTGAATAGATCCAGATTTTAGTTACTTTACTTTCTTAACTAATCCACCATTAATATTAAAAAATATTCCTTCCCTTGAAAACAAACTAGAAGTGCACTAAAGAAAATGAAAATGAGAAGAAATTAATCTGTTCTTATCACAAGTGTTGTGATGCACATAAAACTTCCACTATTATCAACTTCATATCATATCATATCAAAATTGTTCATATCAAAATGAGGAATTCTAAGGGGTTTAACAACAGTAGTATCAATCCAGAGGTATTTTAAACTGTTGATTTTTTCAATCATAATATGTTTTGATATGAGAAAAGCAGGAAGCCTTCTTTCATTCTTCTTTAACTTATTACTTTCTATGTAGATTTGCTCCAGAGAGAGTTGAGATAGACTGAATCATAGGTGTATTATTGTGGTTGAGGTTGGACTATGGCACCCATTGCACCATCTGAAATCATTATTTTGGTCAAATCCTCTTTACATTAGAGGAGAGAAGCAGGTATCTCTTGAAGACTCAATCACTGGGTTTAAAAGAAACATGGCAATATTTCTTGGGTGTCCAAAGCAATCTGAATGCTCATTAGCGAACAGAATTTTAAATTTTAATTTTTTGAAGAAAATACGGCTGCTTTACTTGTTCTATTCCCTCTGTCATTTCTTCCCTTCAAAGAAAGGAATTGGCAGTCACCAAATTCCAACAAGGGACTGAAATCACTAAAGGGTTATGATATAATAATGGTTGTCATTCACAACAATAGGGTATGAAAGTACTGGTGCTCAGATGTGCTTCTCCATGGTTAATTTCCTTCTGTCCCATTTGCAGTATAAATTGGCACAGCTTGGAACATCTCTGTCCAGTTCTCTTTTTCAAAGCATCCTGACTTTAATAGTGAAGAGGCCTTGATATGGCCACCACAGTTTCAAATAGGAACAATGGTAGCATTTATTTACAGCCATTGATCAGTCAGCAGTAATATATACAAATGCAAAAAAAGTGACAATAGTCTAAGAAAATTTCTGGTTGCTTAATAAGTTTTCCTGATTTGTATTTTTTTCCTTTAAATTGTTAATGCTGTTTATTTCTAGAGAACTTACCAACAAAGTGGGAAATCACATTTTAAACAAAATCCAACCCTAGATTTAGTTCCATGTCATTTACAGAACTGCGCAATCCAGATGTTTAAGCAGTCTCCCAAATGGAATTCACAGAGTCAGAATGTTCATCCAAATACAGAAAGAGTAGCAAGGCCTTTAGACAATATTATATCAATCTCTTTGCAGTCATGAAAGCATTCCTTTGTTACTTGCCTTGTTGATTTTAGATGGATTTAAGAAATATCTACAGGATCAATAAAAGTTCCAAAACAAAATTACTATGTGACATAATTTTTAAAAAACAGTCTACTGCAGTATTTCACCATATCATATGGATTAATGTGGCCTTTCAAAAACGATACTACTAACTATAACCTGCCAACGTCTTTCAGAAAAGATGCATAGGCATGCAATATGCACAAAATGGTAACTGCTAACTGTAATTTGATCTTATAAAAATATGAAATATAGATGGTCAAATAACTTAAAATTAGGATATTGGACACTTCAGTTTTTGCTCTTGAAAATTGAATTTGCTATAGTTCAACCATGTGTCAATGTTTTTATAAGTCTTTTTAAAGAGAATATTAAATATGCTAGTATATATCTTTGCAAACATTTTTGATGCATTTCTGTTAAATTATTCATTTTAAATTCTGGGAAATCTTTCAAATAGAACTATTAGGGGGAAGAATGTCTGTTCCAAGATTTAATGCATGGAAAAATGGAAATAAAGAAAAAGCATCTGTCCTAGACATGTGTACCATATCGGATAACTCCTTTTTAAAAAAAAAAAAATCATTTAGAGTACCTGCATTCAGGACAGGGGGATTATGTTCTTGGATACAAAGTATCATAAGGTGATGATTATATCCCCAGGATAATTAACTGATTATTAGTCTTTCTCATTTATTGTGACACTAACTAATTCTAACCCATTATATATTTAGGATCAATGAACTTCAAAATTAATTGAACTGGATTGTTTTCCTGCATCTCTGGCTGCAGCAGATTTTAGCTTCCTAATGTCTGCTGCAAAAACACTCAGTGGTGAAACATGGGGGTGGGTAGAGGGAAATCTGGATTTGGTTTCTTTTTTTTTTTTACAAAATATAATCTTATTTTTAAAAGTCTTTAATCTTACTTTGGATTTTCACTCCATGCTAAATGTGATATTTATGAAGTGCTTGATTTGATGCCCTGATATAATTTTAGGCCTTACAGCAATTGCTTTCTACCAGCGGTGAATGCACAAACAAAGAACAATTTATTACACTCCAAAACTAAATATAACATTTTGTATTTCCCAGCGCAATCCTATCCATAAAAATGAATTCCACTGAGTTCAATGGCATTTCCTTCCAGGTGGAAACACAGCATTACTACTTACCTATGTACTATGTATTTGGTTAATTGGGATGCTCCCTAGGCAGATACGCATAGAAATGCAGCTTTAGAGAACTACATTTCAAATGCTATGTGCCTTTTTAAAATTCAAGGAAGTGCTCTACTTGGAGTGGAAAAAATTATTTGGAGATCAAATTATATACCTCTAATATATATGCTTTTGGCAAGTGGATATATTGCAAATTTAAGAGAATTGAAAAATATTAACAGTTAAATTCGATATTGAGTTTGCCAAAATATTTATTAGTAGTAATCACTAGAATAATGCTTTGATTCTGTGGGCATGAATACCTAGGTTTATACCCACAGGAGGCTAGGATATGAGTCGATTTAGGGAGTGGTCATTATGGGAAGGAGGAGCCACACTACTGAGCAAGGCTATCTATCATGGCTTACTCTGCTTCCCTGTGTGCTGGTTTGCTTCCACAATCACATTATCTTCCATCAGAAAAATCAATGGAGGCAACTCTCAAAAGCAGTGATCATACTAGTGCAGCAACTCCTATAAGTGCAAAGGCTGGCCTGGTGATGATTTTATTGTATTAATCATATTTATAATTGTCTTTCTGCTAAGGTGATTTGCGTTACATCATCCTTCACAGTACTCTGCAACAATACTGTAAGAAAGATTGTGAGACTGTGACTGGTTCAAAGACCCAGTGAGCAGCATAGTCAATTGGAAAGTTGGATCTGGGTTTGCTGGGTTCTAGTTTAAACCCCAGTCATGAGGTAGCTATGTTTATGCGTGTTCATTTTATAATAGATCAGAAATGCATCATCGCTGCAAGTGTATATGCAGTCTTCTGGCAATAAACCTTATTGAGCTCATACTCATATACTGCGGGTAAATTCCAATCTGAGCCAATCTGACACTTTAAAAGAATGAATGACTAGATCCCAAAATGTTATATCTTTGGAGCAATGTTTAAAGACTACAGTCTCCATTTAAATCAATCACTTGCACTGTCTTCTGAGTTTACCTCCTTTATTTCTCTCTAAGCTAAGTATATCTATCTGGCTAAGTAGTGTGTATAAGAAAGAGAGAGAGATTTGGAAGGACACCATATCCCATTTGGTTTCAGATCAGTGAGTATCTTTTCCCCCTCTACACATTATTTCCCTTTGTGTGCATCTTTGCTGATCTTTCAGTTTTTTCCTGTCTCACTAATATAAATTTTCTGCATTACTGGAAAATTTCATAAGCACGTTATAAGGTTATGTTTAAGGTGCACAGCCTCAAAATCTGGCTAAAGAACTACTGCGAGCAGCATTTTAACAGGCTTTTTGTACGTGTGTGTGTGTAGGAAGAGAGTCACTATCTTAAACAGGATCAGGAAAGAGTATTTTGAACTTCGCAATCTTGTGAAGTTAATAAAAGAGGCGTCCTCTGGAAGAAGAATGGAGGGAGAAGGAATGCGTAGTTGGATTTCTTCAAGACAATTGGAGCTGCCAGGCGAAGACAATGATCTGGGGGAGTGGATGGGCAAGGGAAGCAAAGACAGCACTGGCAGAGGTTTTAAGCCGAAGCAGGTGCTTTACCAGCCATCTCTGGCATTGGACTTTTGAAGTTCGACTTTCTGTTGAGCGAAGTTGCGGCAACTCACGAGCTGTGGGACGGTAGGCTGGACAGCTCTCTCTCCCCGGAACCAGCTGGGGAACATTTGAGGACCACGGTGGAGTTCAGTACCTCGGACAGCTCCCGCCGGCCTGCCACGTACCACCCCGCCTCCCCACCACTTACTCGGAGCTCGGAAAAGTAACCGAGGCGCATTCGCCTCCGCGCAGCGACGCTGCAGCAGCGGGAGCGGGCGAGGGGAGCCCATCCACGCGGCTTCCCGTCTCTTGCCTTCTTCCTTGCGGGCTCGGCTTGGGGAGCATGGAGCGGAGAAGGTGCGAAACCTCGGGAGCTATCCCGCGACTGCAGGGACTGCTTTTGCTTTTCCGTGAGTACATGCTTTCCCGCCTTTAGCGGGAATTCGCCTCTCATCCCGCCGATCCCGAAAATGTTCCGCGTATTCGCCTTTTTCCTCCCCCCAGCTCGATGTGGGGAAAGGGGGGGAAGAAAATAGCCAGAAAAAGATCGCGTGTGTGTCCTGTGTGTAAGAAAAATAGATGCGACTAAATAGCTTCCCTCCTCCAGTCTCCACCGTCCCGGGGAAGGTAGATCGCTGGAGTTCTCTGGAGAAATTCTAACTGATTTAACTTCGTGCCCAGAGCTGCCGGTAGAGAGAAACCCCCCTTTTCAGCAACCTAAATCTAAATCCTCTTGCTTCTCTTTCCCTATATTTTTTTCTCCCAACAGATGCACTAGCTGGTGGGCTGGCAGAACAAGAAGTGGAAAACCTTTCGGGTTTATCTCCAAATCCCGAAAAGGCTATTTTTGTAGTTCGGGAAAACGGAACAACCTGCCTCATGGCGGAATTCGCTGCGAAATTAGTCGTCCCCTACGAGATCTGGGCCAGCAATTTTGTTGATGTGAGATTCTTCTTCTTTTATCATCTATCTAAAGCACGAGAAGGATGGATTTCAATATTTGGGGGTTATCTGTCGCTTAGGCTTGATTTTGTGTGTGTGTGTGTGTGTTGTGTGTGTGTGCACAACAGGGGGAGAGACAGAGAAGAGAGGAAGATTCGAATTATTCTTAAATATAATCGCAGCCTTTTTAAAAGCGGCATGTTGCTAAGGCAATGCAACTTCGCTTTCTCCCCCTCCCTGTCAGTCACACGGGGGAACTGCAGCTAAAGCATCGCCACCCCACCGTGTACATATAGTTTGCAAAGAGTTGTCTGTCCTGCCCCCGCTCCTGTTCTCCTTTCGCTGCAGAAAATACTTTTTTTTTTTGAATCGTGGAAAGTGCACAAAGTTTACTTCAATCTTTTTTCTTTTTCATATGGAGGGGAAGGGAATGACAATATATAATTACTCATCTCGAGTCCCTGGGGCGCGGAGGTGCGGGGAGGATGGGGGAGCGTTCGTCTATTATGGGTAATTATTATTACATCTCGGGCGGTACAGTAAATAAGGTTACGTTTCCGTCTAACCCATTGTGGGGAGCTGAAGCTAGCCATATTTATGTTCTTATTATTTATTATATTGGGCAGCGGGAAATGGAAGGGGGGGAGAAAACTCACATTTTTTTCCCCGATGCTCTTTGTGGAAGTGTTTGTCGGGACCTAACGCGTCCGTGTGTTGTCTTGTGTTGTATTGTGCCTTCAGATGATCACCGAGCAAGCCTACATCTCGCTTTCCCGCGGAGCCGAGGAGCGAGGCAAATGCAGCAGCAACGAATCCGAGCTCCACATTTCGTGGCTCAACAGAGCTTACACCCTCAGCCTTTATTTTGTCAAGGTATCGGTGGGAAGACCGCCAAAAGGTCCGCCTCGAAGCAGAGCCCCGGCTAGTGGATGGGTGGAGGGTGGGAAATCCCGGGGAAGTGGATAGGGGCGCGGGGTGGGGGAGGCAGAATCACCTGCAGGACCCGAGAAAAACCAAAAGGGAAGGCAATCCCCCGGGGGGGGAAGGGGGGGGGGGGGGGGAGGGAAAAAAGTGGGTAGTGGGAGAGAGAGAAATAAAATGAAGAGACGCCCCAACGCTAGTTTGATATTATCATCATCATTATTATTATTATTATTATTATTATTATTATTATTATTATTATTATTATTATTATTATTATTATTATTATTATTATTCCGACCGTACGCCATCGCTAAAGGCGCCGTAGAAGGCAGCGGACGGATCAAGTCAACCTCCTCCTTCCTTCTGCCCCGAGGAATCTCCCGGGAGGGCGGCCGAGCCACACAGAAAGCTGCGAGCGCGGGAAAATAAATGTTCGCTTGGCCAGGCCGGCCAGCGAGGCTTCCTTTGCCCTGCCTTGACTTTGGGTCTTTTCTTAACCCTTCTCGACAGGAGACGCGTAACAAAAGTTCCGGCCCCGAGGCCTGGTGGAAAATGAACAAAGTCCAGTTCGTTTACGACAGCAGCGAGAGCACCTACTTCAAAGGCGCCGTGAACCGTAAGTGCGGCGAGGCCGAAGCCAGGCCTGAGGGCGGAGGGAGGTGGGGTGGGGAGAGAAGGATAAGAAAGGTAGTTGCTGGCAAGGGGTGGCCGGTTAGAAAAGCCGGGGGCTGCCTCTCGTCCGACCCGAGGGCCGTGAGAATGGCGAGGCAGAGGTGGGCAAAGGATAAGACAGAGCGAGAGAGCCGCCCGGGTTCACGGGCGACTTTGGCCTCCTTGCTTGCAAACCTCGAAGTCTCTGCAAAGCGCTGGTGCTGCGGCGGGAGGGAGCCTGAATCATTTCCAGCCGGTTCATACCCACCCCCGTTTTTTTTTTCCCACCCACGTCTCCCTCCAAACGCGTCTGGCTCAGGCCTGAGGCCGGTGCCGCCTCCCCTCCCCGGCCCGCAGTGCGGATAAAGCGGGCGGCCGCGTTTCCCCGACGGCTCCTCCTCCTCCTCCTTCACCCCAGATCCCCCTTCTCGATCCAGTCAGCCGACTCGGGCCTGGATTCTCTTCTTGGCCGAGCTGGCGGTGGGGGGTGGACAATGATCCCGCCTGAAGCGGGGTCCGGCTTGGCCTTTGGCCTTTTCCGAAGCTGGTTTTAAGAATCTGCGGATGGCCTTGAGCTTTTACAAGAGGGGGAAAAGAAGGGCATCCTTGCTGTCAACCAACCAACCATACCCCCCGAGGCCAGGCGCAGATTTGTGGCCTTTGGAACAAACTGATGCCTGGCCCGACGATCAGCCTGGATCCAGAGCAAAAAAAAAAAGCTACCATACTACCGGTAGTAAGTTGTGCTTAGGTTAAAATGAAGCTGATGGGAGTTATAGTTCATATAAAACAGTGTTACGTCAGGCATCGATGCCCAGGCACTGCCCTTTTGACATATTAAGATGGAAGCAAACAATTAAATCGATATAAAATATTAAAAAGCCCCTTTTCTATTGAAGTTAAAAACCTCCAGAATTTGTAAAAGAATAAAATCAGTCCATTCTTAGGAGAAAAACAGGACTATACCTTTTTCATTTCTAAGCATTATGAAGCAAATAAATCAGGATTAAAACAAAACCTTTTAAAAAAATAATCCCTGGGGGAGGACTACTTAGCTAAAGTTTAAAAAAAAAACTATTCGACCAAATGATGTAACAGTTATACTGCTTGTTAGGGGATGGCATCTGTAAATCATTTCTGATTATTGTAAACCCCTTTGTAATGAAGGAAGCATTCTGTACTCTAATCTTGGGCCCAGCACTTTTTAGTGCAGTGTTGGGTTTGGACAGTTATAGAAGGGAGTTTCATGTAATCCCTGAAAGGCAATTAGAATAACTTTTATGATTTTATTTTATGACTGCCTTTACTTGGATTTTGGAGTTGGTAATTCTTTTTTTGGGAGGGGGGTTTGAAAATTTAAGCAATCTAACAGAGAACGGATAGTAGATGCTGCACATCTCAATATAATTACTGTGCTCTAAAATATGACCACTTTCTACCTATTTGGGTGGTTTCTATTAATGGTCAGTGTTACCATTGCATTTCTTTGTGTTTCTTATGGACTTCCTCTTGGTGCCTCTGTTTGTCACTGGGCACCTCTGCAGTGCAGAATATTCTAGGGTATATTCTCTCCCCCCCCCCCCCCCACTCCCGTTGCTGCATTGAAGCATGCCCAAGGCATAGCCATCTGTATTTTATCTGTTCCTGAGTAATTTGGATCATTAAACCTTTGTCTATTTCTAAGTATTAATTAGGAAGAACAGTCTATTTTACATTAAAATAATGTATAAAAAAATGCTATGATATCTTTTCCGAGTGGCTTGAAATACACCGTCTCTTTCACATCTAACGCAGTAGTTAGTATTGGCCATTATATGTGAATGTATAGCTTAGCCAGACTGGATATGCAACAAAAATTGGATTTTTTTAAAAGTGTAATTCTTTACATTTGTATTCCAAAATAAATCCTGTTGAATGAATTGTGTTTACTCTTAGATGAGTGGTTGTTCAGGTGCAGTCGATTTTAACAAAAACAGGATATTTTGTTTTACTCTTTCTGATTCTAACTTTATTGATTTAAGATTTTCACATTTCTTTTCATCATACGGGTTGTTTATATTTTGAAAATTTGCTCCCATTTTCAGTTTTAAATGTTTGCATTATGCTTATTTATCCACTCGGTCCATTTTTCCTATACTTTGGAAAATTGATATTTTCTGTGAGAGGGTATTGGACAATACAGACCTTCACGATGTTTTCCCTTCTGATGAATCATTCTACAATTCCATTCATCCCCACAAGCATATACGTCTGACGAGTTGTGAGTTGTGATCTGCAATGTCCAGAGGTCATTCCAATAGGACTTGCCATCTGGGTTTTTTTAGGTCTAATTCTGCCCCATCAGCAGTACTTTGCGTCATCCAGCCACTCAGGACCCATTTGTGATGCTGCTCTGAAGGGGTTACATGTGACTACATGAATGGTGGAGCGTGATTCCCTGGGAATGTTATCTGCAAAAGGGTGGTGTGGGTTTTTTTTCCCAAACTGGATCTAGTCATAGAAAGCTAATAATAGCACTGCTGGTAATGCTGAATTTCTAGTTAGGACTTGCTATTCCTTGTGGGATCATCATAGCTGCTGTCATCAGAATAAGCCATTAGGTGTTTGAACTGTGAGCATCATTTTAGGATCCTAATGGGAAATAAAGCGTCTTTTGCTTATGCATTTAATGATTTTCATCACATTGTGCTATGTAGTTCTGAATACAAGGACTGGAGGAATGTCATGAAAACGGAAATTAAGGTTTTATGGTTCTAATCATGTACAACAGCACGAATGTTTCCTGACATGTATGAGAGAACATGTGTCTGTTCATCTGCATATTGTTCAGCTCTCTCTTGCTATCTAGTTCCTTCCAATATCTATTAGAATTACAGCCTAATTTGTAAGAGCACATAGTAAAATCTCTAAATATATTAGAAAAACTATTTTTCTTTCCTGCAAACACAGAAGACTGGGCAAATTCTTAATGCCAATCTTTACCTGATTTGTAAAAATAGACTTTTCATATTTATATTAATATATAATATTATATATATATATATATATATATATATATATATATATATATATATATAAAAGAATACAGTGAGAAAAGAAAAAAGTGAAAAAAGACTAGAAGTGAAAAAAGACTAAAAACATACAAACGTACAAAATGCATATTTACAGACAGTGTTGATATTCATTGTCCACGTTTTTGTCTCTTTAATAAAGGAAAAGGATTTTTTGAGCAATTTGATCAAATTTCTTGTTCTTTAGACATTTTCTGAAGTCTTTTTAATGTTGATGTTATTAAAACCTCGCAGATGTGGAGAAGGTATTTATAAAATGTATTAAATGCAGTTGGTCATGGAATGCTGAATTAAATAGTCATTTGGTCTAGAAAAAAAAAAGTATGATAGTCATCCAATAATAATATTTTCCTCTTGACAGCGGGGAAACACACGGTCACAACACGTCACCTCTCTGCTTTAGTCACCCCAGCTGGGAAGTCTTATGAATGTCAAGCTCAGCAGACAATCACCTTAAGCTCCGGTGACCACCAAAAATCAGTTGTTCTCTTGCTGTCAGAGGTCCGCCTCCAGCCCTTTGACATCAGCTCTGATTTTGTTTTCAGTGAAGGTAAGGGACCTCTGGATGCTGATCAATTTATAGATGCAATTTGGGAAGTCAATGGAGACTTTCTTGACTGAGGAAGCAAGCAGTTTTTGTGGAAGGTTGGGGTGGATAAAAAACAGGATTTTGTATCGTAGATGAAGACTTTCTTCAATGGGGGAAGGTTCCTTCTTTTAGTTTAAAAAATAAATGGTGTGTCTAGCGCACTCACTGGGAAATTTGATGTAAGATTAGTGATATTAGCAAGCCTTTGCCTTGAAAGAAAACATAGGGCAGAGGCTTGCAGTGACCCAAGGAAACATGGCACCTAATAAAGAGCAAACTATCTCCAATGGCATTCCACAATGCCTTCTTTCAAGGTTTATGTTTTTGGGGGTGTTTTGCTTACTGGTAGCTAGAGATTTTATTTCTCAGTAGGTATAGATTTCATCACTATTCTGGCAAAATGTTTATGATCCTAAAGTGAAAATTTCCACTGTCTTTATTTTACATAATACATACTTTTTATATTCCTCTGGCTCAAGGATGTTTTGGCAAACCATAGAGGATTTATTAAATGTTTGTCGTGTACGGGTGTAACAGTGCATGGATGTTATAATCCAGTGTGCATAAATAAGGATCAAGAATCTGAAGTTGTAAGAAAATCCCTGATAGATTAGGCTAAGTATCCAAATAGCCAAGCAGACTTCTTGCTATTCTAAATTCAGTGCTAACAATCCTGCCAGTTTTGTTTTTTTTAACGTCCAATGATAGCTGTCCAGAGATACTTTCCTTCTGAATAGGAAGAGCCTGACCCTCTATAAAATAGACATTTTAAGAATGAAGCAGATATTCTCTGTATTTCTAAAGGGAAGGGTAGAATCAATGGGGGAGAAATGATAGGAATGCAGATTTCATTCTCTTTAGAATCTCATTTAGAATCTCTTCAACAGTGGAATGCTGAAGGAGATGGGAATTTCTCTTGACAATTGGAAGTGATAGATTTCTTCAGAACTATGTTTCTACCATGATTAATAATAATTAGCCTATCTAATCTTCTGACAAGGGATCCATAAATTCCTAAGTAATGTATTGTATACAAAATCATACAGTTTGCATATTGTGGGTCTATTTTGTATGCTTTTTATTAGATAAGCAGAAGCACTGAGTAGGGATTTGTTGTCCCATTGCATCTTATATACTATCCTTGGTTTATGAGTATTAGTAAAGTATTAGTAAAGTCTAATCAACTTGCTTGGTCTTTCTTCCCTTTTTAAAATCATTCATTGGTGAGGTTTATGAAGTTCCACCTGTGTAGTAGCTGTCCTGCTGGTTTAATGTTTGTAATATTCTCTAGTATGGATTTTGCATTTTTTATTACTAGAGTGCTAAATGCTACATTGTTGATGGCACTGAAATTCCCATCATAACCCCTTGATTACTTTCATGATTATTCAGAAGGCAAAGTTGAGATTTAAGGAAGGTAAGCAGGGACATAGCAATGGGAACACGGAAGGAATGGAAAAGGAATAGAACATGTCATTAAAAGGGAAGGAAGTCATTGAGCTAGTTATCACCATGGTAAGGAGGCTAGTAATCATTTTGTAAATAATCTCAGGTTCAGGCTGGCAGAAAGAAAGAAAAAAAAGAAAGGAAGGAAGGAAGGAAGGAGAGAGAGAGAGAAAGAAAGAAAGAAAAAGAAAGAAAGGTGTCCTCTCTCTTGCATCAAGAGAGTGTGTAAAGGAATTAAAAATCTGTTTTGATTTGC
Organism: Ptyas mucosa; assembly: GCA_012654045.1. Lineage (NCBI taxonomy): Eukaryota > Metazoa > Chordata > Lepidosauria > Squamata > Colubridae > Ptyas > Ptyas mucosa. The sequence goes on from WNWU01000017.1 coordinate 29,950,541, forward strand.
CAAGGTAGCAGTTCCTATATGAAAGCAAAGTGCACTTGCTGTAATTTGTGTTATTGTTATAGCAATTTTTCCAAACTAATTTTGCTAATCTGAGTTTGAAGAAGTTAGTTCTTTGGATTAATTGTTTTCAGCATTCATTGTTGCTAAAGAAATCAGAAATTTGGCATCATAATCAACTGTTTGATCCAAGGTCTCAGGTTGGTTATGTTATAATTGTTTCCCCTGATTAATAATTAAAATCCATGTTCATCCCCACCTTAGTTCCAATATGTACCCATTTTATATGACAGTTAGATGCTACTTCAAATTATGCTGGTGGACTGCACTACAATTGCATCAATTTATGATAAAGGTTTTTAACAGGAAAAAATGTGATTTTTTGTGGCTTTTTCTCTTTCTCCTTTTTCCCTTCCCTTCCCTTCCTTTTCCTTTCCTTCAACAGTGGGAATTGCTGTCCACCTTCTGCTCAGTTGTTGGTCTCATTTTGAATTCTTGACATTAGTTCAGTTCAATTGTGATTTCATATAATGAACTTTATGTAGTTCTCAGTCTGTAAAATAGACACGTGCAACTTTGGCTTGTATAGTGGACTGACTCCTAATTGAAATTTCCACATATGCTTTCATGTCTCCTGGGCAAATTCTCTATTGCTTATTGATCCAACTCAAAAGCATTATCATTATAGTTTTTACTGCAAAACAAGAATAGCACCTCAGGATATATAGCCTGGCTATTTTAGCTGACATGTTAAATTATTCAGAAAGTGTATCCTTTTTTTCCATTTTGTAATACCAGAAATTCAAGAGTGGGGTAGCATGTCTTCCTACATTAAAAAAAAAAAAGTCTGAAAAAAAGAGTGAATTTTGGAAAATTTTGAGAGATGTTTAGTGTGTTGGCATTCTAATTTGAGTAAAGTATGCATTTTAAGCAGGTAGCTTTCGCAGGAATGTTGCAAGATATTTTTATACCAGAGGTAAAGGACAATATGTTATTTTTCTCTCTTTTTCTGAATTTTCCATCAAGACTGTAAAGGACTATAGCGGTACTTGAAAACAGCTTTGTCTTCTTTACCAGCAGTTTTTAGCATCTGTCCTGCAGCAACTGCCTCACACTGCCTAGTTGTGGGACTGACCCTGAGCTTTGGGCAAAAATGTCTACTACTTCTAAACTTTCTTGAATGGTGGGCCACAACTATCACAAAAAAAAAAACTTTGAGAAAAAATGTGTGGTTCTCTTCTATTTAGCAATATAATCAGTGGTGAGTTTGACTGAGTTCCAGGGCTGGATTTGTCTGAGTGTGTCTTCATTTTATTTCTCAAAGGCAAACATTTTAAATGAGCCTAGCCATTTATAGCTGTCCTGCTGGTCTTTCTCCCTTTCTGGCTATTTGAGAATTGTAAGCTGAATCAAAGCAGACAATGGGGGAAAAAAGAGGATTGCACCAGATAAGGTAATAACCTTTTACCACAACGAAGTCAAAGATGAGCATATAGGATCCAGCAGATTAAAAGACAACAGGAGAGACTAGATTTTGTCTGCAAGCTAGTGAACTCATACTGTTCTTCCAAATGGCTTCCTGACCTGAAGGTTTTAAAATCTGACTTCTTTCCCAAGTGATCACCTCATGATGAGGGTTTTCCTCCAGTTTGTCTTCTTATTCTCAAGTACAGCCATTATTTCTTCCGTGAACATGTTTGGTCAACAAATAGGCCTATTTCCTCTGCTCCCTGCAATCCCTCACACTGAATAGTTGAATTGCATTTACTTACTTACTTACTTACTTACTTACTTACCATATTTATGTATATAGCTGCCCATCTGACAAAATGTAATTTTGGGCTGTGAAAAAGTCCATAACAATCTAAAAACATCAAAATTAAATAAAATAAAACAGTTAAAATCCAAGACTGTGGGCAAACTAACATTAATTAATTTCACACAGCTACCTTGTAGACTCTCTCTGGGATCTCCCAGGCTGGTGAAAAAAAACATGTTTTAAATGCCTGCCAGATTAACAGAGATGAGGTTAACCTCATCTTGGGGTGAATGTCACTGGATCTTATGAGATGCATCTCCTTGGAGACGGGATCCTCAGCCCACCCCTCCTGCCTGACGTATTGGGATGGATAAATTAATTGGTTAAGAGTTGTTTCCCTCAAATAACCTATCACCATGCCATATAGGTCAAAGGACAAAACTAGAACCTTGAATTGCAACTGGAAGCAAAAAGGCAACCAGTGCAGCTCGCAGAACAAAAGACTAAAAAAGCATCAAGCTGTCATATAAAATCTGCACCCTCGTAGGTGCATGTCCACACAGCCGCATTCTGTGTCAGCTGATGCTTCCTTGAATGCTCTTCAAGGGCAGCCCCATGCATGTTTCAGCAATTTTGGGAATGAGATGTAGACTTTTGAGCAATTCAAGGGAATGGATTCAAGACACATTCTGATACTTTAAAGTTCAAGAATCCGGGGTGGAGAAAGGGGATAATAATAAGATAGGCTGAATCCTATCAAAGACAGCAGCTATGCACTTTGCTGAATTTAGGCATTTTCACACAATCGGCAGGTTACGTGATAAGAGAGTTCTGTCAAAGAGACTCTGTCCCTTTTATTCTCATAGGGACTTATTTATTTCTACATTATATTTATTTATAAATCACATTTGTATACCTGCCATCACAGATTTGTGACTCTAGGTGGCATATGATTAAAAAGGACAAAAATAAAAACAAAAAAAAATCAAGCAAGCACAAAGTTACTAATAACAAAATTGCAGAGAGAGTTTTTGTTATGGGCATTAAGATTCTTCCATCTCCATCGGAACTGCTTTATTGCTAGGGTTGTGCAAACAGCACTGGCAGCAGCTATCATTGGCACATGTGGTAATAAGCAGTGACCCATCAGCTTGAGCAGTAGGAAAGGATACAGGTACGGCAAGACTTACTGACCTAATGATTGAAGAACAGTGATTTGGGTTGCTTGCTTTGGATTCCTAATTGTTAGGCCTAAGATGACAGTGAGATCCAATCAAATGCAGTTCTATATTTGCTTACATCTAATAGACAGAATCTTGCCAGACTAAAGCTACAACCTTCTAACCTAATAGATACGCCCTGGGAGATTCTAAAGTGTGGCCAGTCTAAATGTTTTTTCCCCTCCCCCTCCAGTTCAGGACTGTGCAGTATGTTGTCTCGAGTCCTACTCCGGGATGTACTGCCGCCTCCCTTGGAAGCTGGGTGCGGTTACCAACATTTTCCTCCACTTCTTCACCTGCGCATTTTATCACACCCAAGCAGTATGCATCTCAGACTTTCAAGGGCATAGGGGGCTTGTGTTCCATTAAAATTGTCCTACTCCTTGGTTTCATACAGCACGACTTTAACACAATGGGCTAAATTTCACCTTAGGGCTGAGGAGATCTAGATCAAAATTCTACATCCTGAAGCCAGTCCATTTTCTTTTATTCAGCTTAATCGAACTCTCAGAATAGTTGAGAAGGTATGTGTATGTTGGTGAGGAATCTGTATATTGTCATGAAATCTTCCGAGGAAAATGAAAGTAATCCTTTGTTTTGCGGGAGAAATACCTATATGCAAAATAACACTTCTCTCCCTCTTTCCTCATTCTTCTCTTTTCTCTGTGCTGCAGAACATAAATGTCCAGTGGATCAAAGAGAACAATTAGAAGAAACCCTTCCTCTCATATTGGGCTTGATCTTGGGCTTGGTGATTGTGGTAACCCTCGGTGTTTATCATATCCATCTCAAAATGACAGCCAACCAAGTCCAAATTCCACGGGACAGATCGGAGTATAAACATATGGGATAGCTGGCAAAGGGAAGAGATCAGCTCAAGCAAAAGCACTTTTTTTCCTATAGGTCAGGGCCTCTTATACACAGTGAAATATACTGTATACTGACAGATGGAGGGGTGGGGGATGGGAGGAGGGATTGAAGGGGTGGGTGGGGTGGGGTGGGAAGGGAGGGGATGGAAGAACAGCCATTTCTCAATGCTTAAAACAGGGAAATAACTTCGTCTTCTCTGGAGAACTGACCCAACAGGCAATGTTCCCTACATTGGCCAAACATCGTTTCCATTCATGTGGTGGTGGAGGAGACGAGAATGGAAATGCATGTTTTGCTCTGAAAATGTATTTACCTCAATGGTGGTGAGGGGAATGAGGACAGTGACAAACGAACATGTGGGACCTTCCTTTTCCACGTTTGCTGGACTACAGTTCTCACCATTTCTATTTTTGCCTTGCTAGCTGCGGCTGATGAAACTGGCGCACCATGACATACGCACTAATTAGTTCTCCATTCACAATGTAAGCCCATGGCTTGGATCAAGGGGTCCAGGAACAGAGTTCCTGTTGTGGGGTCTTCACGGCTCACGGGAAAATTCTGATTTCTTTTTCCTTCTGCTACATTTAACATCCTTTGAAAAATCTGCATGGAATATTATGGGGACTTTGCACAATAGGATGAGAGCAGAAGTTCAAGGGAAAAGGGGAACTGACAAAAAATCCACCTTCCTTCTCCATACTTGGGGGTTTCCATCAGATTTCATCAGTTCCTCCGCTAGTGCTCCTTCAGTTTATGGAGTTGCTGTTATCAATCTTTTTCGAAAGCTCTAGGAACGGTAGGATTCTCTACTCAACTCTCACATATTCTCAAAGGAATAATGCCATTTGGGTAAATTAAAACAACACCCTCAGGACTTGCTCATACGATCCCGTCATCTCATTTCCAGTTCAGCCCATCTCAGTTTGAAATATATTTCAAACAGAGCCAAGATTAAGATTCTATGGTTTTAAAGCTTGGAGAATTTTATTTTGTATTTTTATTGCTTATTGAAATGCTTTGGCACCCAAACAGTTTTATGAACGTTGCTGCTCAAATCACAAGAGTGCTAAGCTCTGGTGTGAGAAATGCTTATGGGCTGTACACTTTGCATGTACTGTGACTGAAAAAAATGCCTACTGCAATGTAATGATTATATAAGATTATCACCAAGAAATGTTTATCTTACTATGCAGAAACCTTCAGGTGTTATAAATAACTGATGTGTAAATATAGATATGGAAGTAAACAGCAAAAACCAATAAATCCTAAACTATGTTGCTTAATGTGGAGTATTCTTAACATGGAGCATTTAGACTAAATATTTTATTGATATTAAAATATCTTAGGCAAAGAAGAAAGAATGAGATGCAATAAAATGCTAGAGGATTAAGGAAAAAGGAGTCTGCATGAGAGATGCCTCCAGCTAAGTAAAGGATAAGAGTTTCGGAAGGTCACAACCCTGATCACAGTCACTGTTTTGTGGGATGGTTCTTTAGAGAAAGAGGTTCGGTTTTATCCATGGCTTTCCATCCATCCAGTGAATTCAGTATCCCCAGACTAACGTGTGCAGATGTTTATTGGTGGCTCAGGATGGTTTAACTTTGGGCCAGGGTGCTGATTTATACACTGCACTAAGCCATAAAGTGGTTTGTTTGGCTTGGATTTAACAATATATGAGGAATTAGCCAATTTTACTTTATTCCACAGACCGCAATTAAAACAAATCTGACTTAGTTCAATGCAAGCATCCAAAAGAATGTTTATGGTGCATAAATACAGGAGTCCAGTAGAGTGCTTAAAGCTGGCTGCATCTATTCCTTACTGCAGGGGTGTCAAACTCGTGGCCCGCGGGCCAGATGCGTCATGTGCTGGCCCCACCCTTGTCCTGCTTAGCGAAGATGAAAAAAGTTTTGATATGTCACGTGACGATGCCATGACGACATGAGTTTGACACCCCTGCCTTATTGGAAAGCAAATTGCTTCAACCTCTGAAGTTCTGGTTATATTGTTCTTAGTATTGGTCAGACTTTAGGAAAGGGGGTGCTCCCTCTTTTCACTGCTTCCTCCCTCTCCCCCTCCCTCCCTCCCTCCCTCGGAGCTCGAGAATGATCAGTTTGCTAGAAAATGATGGCACCGTAGCATGCTGAACATAGGAACTGGTTAGGTAAACAAAGCTCATAGTTCTTATCACAGTATTCATTTCAGCATTATAAGTTAGGGAAGGTAGGAATACAGTTTGTTGGACTGTATTGAATAAGGGGAATCAGCGTATTTAGAAATCCAGATCTGATGGCTGTCTTATCTGCTGAGGGGTCGGATATAATGGTAAACTCTCCAGAATTGCTTCTGGTTTCATATAAATTGAAAAATGAGTAAATAAATAAATGTCAGATTATTGCAGCAGTATCCAGATCAGTCAAATGCTTACACTGATTTTTCTCTTCAAAGACCAAGGACAAAATACAGAAATGATTTAAAACAGGGTTTCATGGAAACAGATTTTTATAAAACAATACAACAGTGTCGTCATCACCATTAGACACACTCACACAGAGAAAGAGTCTACCCTGAATGGGGCACTGCTTCATGAAACAGTTTAGAAGGAGTCCTTTCCATGGACTTTTATTCAAGCTTTGCAGAAGTCAGAGAGTCTTCCTTATGGACTTTCACTCTGGAAAAAAATGATGTGGATCCATGATTACTTACAAGTATAGATTTCTATACATGGATTATCTTGGTAGGATTTATAGTTGTAATTGTCAAAGCTCTTTCATACGTTTTTCTCCTGCCATGATAAAGTTTATTTTTTCTTTCTGGTGTCAGGTATCTGGAGTATATTTTCTTCCTCTAAGTAGTTCAGAGCAACATTAAAAGGTCCAACATCACCTGCCCTAGGAAAAATAACTCTTATTTGAAATCTTGGAATGCAGTTACCACACAGTAGTATGGCTGACCTTGATCCCCCTTGATTTAAGGCATAAAACTTTTAATGCTGGGTTGGTTTAGTATTATGAGTAAATCTGCCACTGTAGTTCGTCCATCACCGTATCTGGCCTGTAAAGCTTTAAATGACCACTAGATATCAGCCAAGTCTTTTGTTTTCATTAGGCCTTTGCTGCCATCTTGTGGTCATTTTAACATTTGCATCCCAGTTATGGTATCTATAATCTTAGCATGTGGATGCATAATCCATGGCTCAAATACCATATGCCCTTCTCAACTTGGGCAACAGAAGTCCATAGCCCTTCTAGATTTCCAGCAAATACATGAAAAGAAAATTATACCAAATAATTGAGAAACCATTAACTGTATCTAACATTACAGTAAATCACTTAGCATCTGGCTTAAGCGCATGTTGATTTTGGGGTGTGCCATCCCTAGTGAACCATTCAGAGTAAATGTGATCCACAGTCTGAAAAAGATGGTGTCCTAACACTAGATGTGAAAATGAGTATAGCTTGTTCAACAAATCATGATCAGAAATCTTGTCACAGTGTGACAATATCTGAATAATTAGTAAGATGCAATTTATTACGAATTTACAGCAAAGCAATATACTCAAATATTATTTCAATACTGCAATGAGTCATCATCACCTGCCATATTTGGGACATTAATCTCTCTGAGGAAGGTTGAACAGTAGGTGGAGTAATGCATATAATTGTAACCACCACCCCTTCACTATTCTAGCCAACCCCAGCATCATACATATGGGATTATCAATCCTGAATATAAATTATATTCACCAGAATAGAGTTTTGAGAATTATCTAAAATAAAGATGGGCAACACAGAATTGCAGGACTTTATGTAGTGCCAATTGTTTATGAAATCCTAGTATAAAATTAGTTGGAAGTTGGATAACTTTTACATTGTAAAGGTTCCCCTCGCACATATATGCTAGTCATTCCCGACTCTACGGGATGGTGCTCATCTCAGTTTCAAAACCAAAGAGCCGGCACTGACCGAAGATGTCTCTGTGGTCATGTGGCCAGCATGACTAAACGCCAAAGATGCACGGAACGCTGTTACCTTCCCACCAAAGGTGGTCCCTATTTTTCTACTTGCATTTTTTATGTGCTTTCAAACTGCTAGGTTGGCAGAAGCTGGGACAAGTAACGGGAACTTACCCCGTTATGTGGCGCTATGGATTTGAACTGAACTACCGACCTTTCGATCGACAAGCTCAGCACCTAGCCACTGCGTCTTTCCTTTACATTGTGTGCATGTATAAATAAATATAATTAGCAGTAGCACTTAAGACTTATATATCACCTCATATTGCTTTACAGTTCTCACTAAGTGGTTTACAGACTCAACCTATTGCCCCCAACAATCTAGGTCCTCATTTTACCCACCTCGGAAGGATGGAAGGCTGAGTCGATCTTGAGCCTGGTGAAAATCGAACTGCTGGCAGTCGGCAGAATTAGCCTGCATCCTAACTACTGCACCACCATGTATTCACACCATTTTTAATGGGAAAGAAATGATAACTTGTGTAAACATTAAAATGGATTCCCTCTTAAAATAGACTCCACTCCACTCACAGAAGGAAACCCCAATCCTGTCTACTGTACCATGTAATACCGTTCATTTTTGCATTGTGACAACCTCCTTTCTTTGCCTCCTCCCATCAAAAGATTACTGGGAAACAAAATATTGTTCCCCCATTTCCCCCCCAATCCAAGATGTACTAAGGATAGTGCCTTAATTCTATGCACCTCTTAACGAAAGAGCTTGGGACTGAATGTACATTTGAAGAAAAGTAGTGCATCAATGTATACGATGTAATGTTGGGTTCCAACTTGAATTTTTAAAAAAGCGATATTCAGAATGAAAAAAAATATATATCTTCTTCATTAACCACTCACTCACAAATCAGCAACTTTCTAACTTTTGGGTTGGCTTCTCTTTTATTACAATAGGCATCAACCAACTTACTGATAAAATGAAAGCCCACCACAATGCAAAATGCTCTATCCAGAGACATTAGTTTTAGGATCAGACAGTTTTCTTCAAGTGAAATCAGGTGAAAATAACCCAAAACGAAAAGCAAAATCCAAGTTAGAAAAGACATGGCTTTCAAGTTATACATAATGAATAAATAAATAACCCCTTCCCACTGACTGAAATAATTATGGAGCACTTAATAAAGGCAAATCTCTCCAGGTCTATGGTAAACATGCAAACCTACCAAACAAGCAACATAAGATTAATTGTAGTTGCCATTGCTGAATTAACATTTCAAAGGGGTTTAGACAGCTTTTTCTCCTGTATGGCAAAACACATTAACCAAATTTTACAACACTTTGATTTAAACTCAGAAAACGCCCACTTAGTGGTTGACTTCTAAAGCCTGAATAAAAATAATGAAGACAAACGGGAGGCATTGGACTTGGCACGGAGTCAAATGAAGCAATATCCATGTTGCTAAGACTAAGCAGAGATTCTCTTACCCGCAGGTGCTTTGAATGGGGCGTCTGTCACACGTGAAGCTACAAAAGGAGACTCAAAGCTGGCATTATTGTGTGTGCAAGCCCAAGTGTCTGCTGAACTATTGTTGCTGCTAAACTCCAGCTTATGTACTTACAACTTGTGGGCAGTTCAGAGTGTTGGGCAGTGCGGGCGATGCAATGCCACGATGAAAGTCTGCTCTGTGCTATACAGCTTTCTGCATTCGGTAGCCTAAACTAGGAAGTGTGCGTAGGTCAGGCCCGTGGTCTGCCTAGCTTAAAGACTAGCTACAAGGACAGGCAGCAGCTCCTTGGAACGTCCCACTTTAAGAAATTCCAGAGATGGATGAAGATACTGGCTTTTCAGTACAGTATGCAATGGCAGCTGCATTTGCTTGGATGACCTCAGGTCACAGGACATGATGTTAGTCCACAAGAACAAGGGACAGAAGAGAATTTAGGGAGAGAAAGACCAGTAGTTCCAGGCACTCCCACTAGGGTGGTGTGATGGCACAAGGAAGTACTGGTAATGAAGCCACTGTTTACAGACAGCAAGGATGATGCTCTTAGTGCTCTGTCCCAACTCCAGGACGGGCGCTCAGATACATGGTGAATCATGGTGGCAACTTATAAACACAGGACAAGGAAGGGCTGCTGGAATTCAGATGGAAGCATAACCACTCAGCTGAAGTCATATGGAGTAAGCAACCCCATCTAACACCATACAGACACTGGTCTGCTTTGCAAACTGGACTCATTTTCAATCTGGCACCATCCAATGTTAGCTCTGGCTAAATCCATTGCTGGAATACAAGTCCCGTAAGTTTTGATCCAGAGCAGTTAGGTCTCTATGGGACAAGTCACTCAATATAGGCTGCACTAACCTGACACACATAACCTGGTTCATTAACTAACTCCCATTCACAAAGAAACTAACAAAGGTTAATGCCAGCAAGCTTAACAAGTGTAAATGTGACTGCTAGATCTTTCACTGACTTGTTTAAGTGCGTTGTAATTTCAAGCTCAATGTACATAGCCAGAAAGGTCATAGTTATTGGTGGCCAGCCAAATTTTTTCTTGATCAGCCAATTTCTCCTCTGTTGTTCTTAACTGATCATATGCTTACCACCATAAAAGACGTGATACTTGCATCCAATGAATACAGAATTGTGACACAACCTTTCCCATAAGCATGAATAGATTTTTCCAGGTGCTTATCGCTTCAAAACAACACTGAAATGTTGAAATTTTTGTGGAGGAATGGAGGAATGAATACAGCATTGGCCAGCAATTTGAACATTTGCAAAATGAAGCCATGTTTGCCTGGCACAGATAAGCAAATCTAATCAACATTCCGAGCTGCACGTGTGTGTGCGCGTGTGCATGTAAGTTTGTTTCTCTTCAAAAGAGATAAAAAAGTAGGAAAGCTCTCGCTCTAATACTTGCTAAGTAATACCGATCACCTCCACTAGCAACTATGACACCAAAGTACATAAATTATCAAAAGCAATGTACAGAAAATTACAAATTCATTTCAAAATACATCACACTGCTCTAACCGAGATAAAAAGTGCTTCTTAGGTTGTTTTTCTTTTCTTTTTTTTAAAATTCAGAAAAAAAAGTGTCTCTCTTGAAGCAGAAGTGTTGTTCTCCTTTGATCTGCAATAAAAGTTTGGCCTTCCATTGGGGTAATGCTGGAAGTACCCCCGCCTCACCCCAAAGGGGATGGTTTAAAATCAAATCCTCTTGCTCTGACTCAGGCCAAAAAAAATCCAACTCTGGTGCATTTCACCCAGGAGTACTAACTGTCGACATTGTCAGGAATTAGCCAAGTTACATCTTCACTGTGACTCCTTCATGGTGTGCTGAGCCATGTCAACAGTGGCATATTTCTCACTGGATCACTACTGCTTGCTGCTGATTTGGCAGCACCCAACCTCATTGCTTCCTGGAAAACAAATAAACGAATGAACAAAAGCAGCCAAATTTAGTGGTGCCGATATTGCCTCATGAGAGGCACTATGCAAGATGGAGGCCCAGCCAGTTTCAGAAACGGGTGCCTCAGGAGTTCTTGTGCTGATCCTCTCTGTGAAGGTTCCCTCACCAGCATCAAGTCTAAAAATCCACGGAGAACTGATGAAACCTAGGAAAGACCAAATGACACTGTGAGGACACTAACATCTAAACCACACCTCAGAAGATTGGGGCTTCCAGGCCAAAAGCAGCTTTCAAAGGTCTTACATTTAACCCATAATTCACTTGCTCTCAATCATACCATGACGATGATTTACATGGGGAGTAATTTAGCTGGCCCCAGGAGGAAACCTATCTGTTTCCCCAAGCTTTGAGTTGAACCTATGCCGCATTGTCCATATGTGTGTTTTTCAACAGTAGTTGCTGCTGTTGTTGCCATTTTATGTAACGCACGTGATTGATAGTTCTGAAACTCTTCACTTTCACTCTGAATTTTTGTATGGTTTTATTATTTAATTGTACCCTCTTGGGGAACTGCTATTAATTCAAAGGATGCTATTGGGGGAGGGGGAGTATTCATGCACACATTCTTATCGGGGATAATGCAGTTCTATGTATAAAAAATGTTTGTTTTCTTTATCAATAAGCAATAGGACAACTGGGGAATATAAGGTATAATTACAGTATATCAATGCAAAACCCTAAACATTCATCTTCTGTTTTGCATGGCTAACAGAATTGAATGCTACATATAGTTCACCTTTTTTAGAACATAAGAGAAAAAGAGTGATGGCTAAATGGAAGGAGAAATGCAGGTATATCAAATGTTTCTGCTCAGAACATTCTATATAAATATCCTACTGAAATATAAATTAATGCAGAGATTAAAATGAGTTTAAGCCTGCATTTAGACAGCTAAATGGGCTCAACATAATCTTGTGCATGGGGAGAAAGGAAACTTGCACCATCTCATCCTGTTTGCGTGAAACAGTGTTCTTGGTTGTCTACATGTTGAAGCTCTTCTGGGAATATAAACAGTGAGTTTGGGGTTAGTGTTGTTCTGGGGCCTCAGGTTATCCCCACCTATTTCAGCTAAGATGCTGGAGATGAATGATAAACACAAGATTCAAAGGAAAAGTGAGCATTCCCACCTTGTGTAGGTCCTTCACTCTTGGTGGTACATTGTCTCGGATTCTACGCATGGCCTGGAGAGGTGGCTCATTGAAATAAGGCGGTTCCCCATCTATCATTTCTATCACCATGATGCCAAGAGACCAGATGTCCACCTGCAACATAGAACCAATTACAGTGCAAATAAGCTGCATTAAACATACTCTTATACAGACGTTTAATTCCCTTGTTATTTTATCCTTAAAAAAAAAGAAGAGAGGTAATTTGTGGTTGGCATTGCAGGGCTCTGTCTTAAGATGCTGGTGACACACAACTGATTTCAAATTGGCCATACGTTTAACTTCAGTAGCTAACATTGCCTTTTTGTTCTCACCTGAAAGCATTTTCTACCAAAATGTTACCTTAAAAATCCTGTTTGGGCGAGTTTAACTATGGAAATAAAATTTATCCATTACTAATTGTCCTCATATCTCAAAAGTCCACATGATTGGTGTTGGAAAGTCTTTCTATGGTAACAAAAACCAACACCAATCTAGATGGAGCATAAGAGCTGTGGTGGCATAGTGGTTAAAATGCAGTATTGCAGGCTAAATTCTGTTGACTGCCGACTGCCAGTCTTTCGGCAGTTCGAATCTCACTGGCTCAAGGTTGACTCAGTCTTCCATCCTTCTGAGGTCAGTAAAATGAGGACCCAGATTGTTGGGGGCAATATGCTGACTCTATATATCCTTTAGAGAGGACTGCAAAGCACTGTGAAGCGGTATATAAGTCTGAATGTTATTGCTATTACCGTAATTTGCAGGACCCTCAGATTTCAGCTGCAAAGATCCTGGCAACCACTTGCTACAGAAAATACTAACTCCTTGCTGTTGTCTAGAAATTAGGTGGGTTTGCAGTCCAAATTGGAGAGTTCTACTAATATTTCATTGACTGCTCACCTTAAGATAGGCTGGCTGTTCTAAAGAATAAATGACTCACCATAATGGATTTAGAAGTTTTTCCGATTATGTTCTGCCTAATAATACTTTACTGGGTTCATCATAAGATAAGCACATCAACAAAGGAATTCAGGAACTTAGCCTGCCCCAGCAAATCAAACTACCATTGCAAATTATTTAATGAGAACAGCAATGATTGACAACTCTCAATGAATCACGGAGAGTATGATTAATTGCTTTCTGTATGCTGCTCTTACTGACAGTGGGTCAGATCTAAAACTTAGTTGTAAAATACCATCCTGGAAGTAGTAAAGCTGAAGTTAAATCACAGGCACTTGCAATTTCTTTTTTTTTTCATGCAGGCTCTATTTCCAGGAAAGATGGAGTAAAATACAATGCAAAACAGTAGTCTTATGAGTCTTTTTTGTAATGATTGTCATACAGCAGTGATAGCAGTTGTGGGACACTGCAGTGATAGCACAGATCATGAGTTCACACAATCCTCTCTTTGTGGCAAGATTGAAATGTCTCCTGTTATGCTCAATATGTCTAATTACATCAGTTGTTTTGAGAACTCAGAATGGGCCCAAAAATGCAGCGCAGAAAGAGATGGAAAAGGGCTCACTACAACTCTTCTTATAAATTCCTACTATCTGGAATGAGCTCCCCCCAGAGATACGGAGGATCCCGGACCTACGCACCTTCCGCCGTGCTCTTAAGACCTTTTTATTTCACCAGGCTGGCCTGGCCTAATTCTCCTCTTTTAAATAATACTATAAATTTTAATCTGTTTTAAAATATTGGGGTTTTAAAATTATCTACGGCCAAATTATTTAATTGGATTTTAGTGTGTTTTAAATGTTGTATTTATATGTTTTATTTATGGCTGTGCACCACCTTGAGTCCTTCGGGAGTAGGGCGGTATATAAATCAAATAAACTCGAAACTCGAAATAATGTTCTGTACCAGATCCTGCACTTCTTCAACAATCACCTGAAAACAACCATTATAACAGACAGGCACTTCCTATTTTAGCAAACCAGGATATTCAACTTTTTCTTTCTCCAAGAGTTATCATTTTAGCCGTTTGTTTTAAGAATTATTATGCAATTTTGAGGGCTATTTGCTTGATTCGCTGCTTCTCTCAAGCTGCTCTTTTTTTCTTTTGTGTGATATTGTTCAGACAGTGGCTGTGCTCCTACAACATGCAGATCCTGGTCACATAAAGACCTAGAAGATGCATCCATATATCATGCTAAGCAAACCTGGTGAGCCTTACCCTTGTTCAGGGGTTGTGTGCATGAATGTGCGACTGCAATTCAAGGCCACTTGTTTCTTTATGGATTAATGTATTGTATGAAGCCAGAAAATGAATAATTCAGTAACCAAGTTAAACGTATCATGTGAACAGAAGGACAATCTTATTTTTATCAATGTTATGGGAACTGCTCAAAGAGAATATTTCTTATTTGTTTTTTATTTATTTATAGCATTATATGGCCGTTAGGTTCAAAGAATGTGGCTCTGGATGATGTACAATAAACCAAAACACAACGTTAGCAATTACTGGCAAAAAACAAGAAACTATCATTAATTGCCTATCGGGGAGCATACATTTGTTGTGCTTCTCTGGACAGGAACTCCAATCATCCTGACTCAAGGCCCCAAGGAAAGAATCAGGTTTTCATTGTCTTCCTTGTGGAATAGTAAGAGTAATGGTGTTGTGTATGAAATAACTATCCCTGTCACTGCATTCTGGATTAAGTCCAGATGGTCCAATTCTAGTTCTAGACCAATTCCATCCAACCAACACTATCTGGACCCAAGCCTGGAAGGAAGAAGGGAAATTCTTTAACATGCCTCTTACTCGTAACTCCCTGAGTCCATCCAGAAAGATACCCTTGTTGATGATATTGTAAGTCACCAACAGCTCAAAGAGGAGCCAGGATGGATGCATTACCTCCATCCTGAGCCCACCAAAAGTCATTGTGGAATCAAATGCATCTCAGTAATATATCCCAGGCTGGATCCAGACTGGAAGAAATACATTCAAACTGAATTGCTTTAAATAAATGCCGTAAATATTTAAAAGAAGATTATTGCTTTCCAAAGATCATTTATGTTGCTGAATGGAGTGAGATCATTGTTTTGCTTACCTCGGTTCCATAAGGCAATCTTGAAATCACTTCAGGGGCCATCCAGTATGGAGTTCCAACAAGTGATTTTCTTTTTGGAACATCTTTTGAAACTTGGGCACAGAATCCGAAGTCTGACAGCTTTATCTGAACAATAAATAATCATGCGGTGCAAAATTAAACAAGCGGACAGTGAATAGTATTCCCATTTGTTGAGCAGACCCATAATTTAGATTGTTTAACACAGTGGTTCCCAAAGTGTGCGCTGCGGCTCCCTGGGGAGCCGCGCTATCCTCATAAGGGCGCCGCGAAATATTCCGCCCGCTGGGTCTAACGCTGATGCGCCATTTCTGAAACGTCTAGTGCGCATGCGCAGTTGCAAGTCGGATTGCTAGGGGAGCCGCGAACCGAAAAAGATTGGGAACCTCTGGTTTAACACATTTAGATAGGGAACCTTTTTCCCAGTGTAGGACAGAAACTTTGTATCAACTGGGATCGTTGACCATGGTTAGATGCATCAGCCACCAGCAATTAATGGAACAAAAGTATCACCTGGATAAATTTTCAATGCTAAAAAGGATATTTTTTCTTCCTCTCTCTGTGCTACCTCTACCAAGCAGAATAGAAAGCACTTGTCAGAAGACTATTTCAGGAACCAATAGCAGTGAGGTATTCAGAGAGCAGTTTAGGTAAAGGTAAAGGTTCCCCTCGCACATATGTGCTAGTCGTTCTTGACTCTAGGGGGCGGTGCTCATCTCCGTTTCAAAGCTGAAGAGCCAACGCTATCTGAAGACATCTCCATGGTCATGTGGCTGGCATGACTAAACACCAAAGGCGCACGGAACACTGTTACCTTCCCACCAAAGGTGGTCCCTATTTTTTTTCTTGCATTTTTTTACATGCTTTCGAACTGCTAGGTTGGCAGAAGCTGGGACAAGTAACGGGAGCTCACCCCGTTACGCGGCACTAGAGATTCGAACCGCTGAACTGCTGAACTTTCGATCGACAAGCTCAGCATCTTAGCCACTGAGCCACCGCATCTCTACAAGGAGCAGTTTACTAAGAGCCAAATGGAATTAGGTGACGATGATAAAAGTTGTTAGGCTGTAGGCTTTCCTTCCAATTAAATTATATCAACAGCTCATTTTCTACAATTTTAATACTTTCTGCCCGATTATAAACTTAATTGCATTGTCTTGCATACCTCTCATTTATTCTTATTAAGGGAACTTTTCCTCTAGTTTGTGGAAAGAATTATTTTGACAGGATGTTTCCTGCCACTCCTCTCCATGCGCAATTTACAGGTTTCAAATTGCATGCTCCTAGAATTAGTAGTTCTAGCAGCAGAACTGTCTCATAAAATTCAGGAAAATACAAATTTCACTTTATAACTGCCTTTTGGTTTGCAAATTGATTCGCAAAACATAAACTGAGAAATGCAAACATAAATTAGAATGCAAACTGAATAAAGATGTTCTTGTTTATTACTATTAACTGCTACTAGCTTCAGCCAACTTTCAACAGTTTGTTGTAATAAAATCAAGAGGATAAAAACTATCTCTAAGTAGCATTATGAAAAGTGTGAGATTTCCTCAATTTCTTATATTCTTTGTTTGAGGGCTGGGGGAGATGATGGCTTTAAATGCCATCAATTAATGTTATACATACATAAAAGTTTGCTTGGTTCATACCTGACACAAATGAAAAGGTTCCCTTTATCAACTCATGGCAAAAACAATCAAGACCCCCGCCCCCCCCCCCTTCCTGTGCCTGAAGCAGAATAATGATTGAGCCTTGAGTCATGGGACTAAAGTGGATTAGATCAGATTAGCAGCTCATTTATCATGTCAGGACGCAGTCTGAGATCAGAACAGGGAGCTATCAAAATAATTAATAAGGAAGCTTTCTAAATGTTTGTACGAATGGTGCCTCACATTTTATTTGTGGCACTGTTTATCTTATTTTGGCATTACTTTTCATGCCTTTTTTCCCTGCTTAATTCAACATTGATCAAATAAAAATTAGAAATGATGGTTACTATTTATAAAACCACAGCCTAGCCATCCATGGCATAAACAAAGGTTCTTTTTATACCATAAAAGGGAAACAAAACAATGGGTATTTTTGAATGCCAGATCAATTTTCCTTTATGGAGGAGCGGAGGAAACTTTTGCCCATCTTTTGCATGTTGAAATATAGAAAAGATGGTTTTAAAGTGGAAGGGGGCGGTAGAATCAGATGGTTATACAACCGTTCATGACAAAAATGTGCGCCGCAGACAATGAACATAATGAGGCATTGTGTGCATATTATTAAGCAAAGATCAGGGGAAACCAGCCAAAAAGCATTCAAAATGGTACTCTCTTCTTTTTGATGTAAGTTTAATATCCTTCCTGAAGGTATGCAATTTGCAAATCAGGATAGATGAATCTGTTCGTTTTGATTTTACTCAATTTTTATTATATTTTATTTATTTTATTTGGTGGGGCATTTGTTTCAGTGCATTACTGCAACACTTGGCAAATGTTGCAAAAATAATGAAATTGTTATGAAAATCTGCATGCATGTTTGTCAGCAAATCTCGCCACACAAAATAATAATAATAATAACAACAACAATAATAACTCTTAATTTGTTTATCTTTATCTTGATTTTTCTTGGTTTTACATGCTAGATGTTTCTAACATATTTCTCTGTGATAAGCACATTTGTTTGTTTCTTTTAATTGAAGTCCCAGTGCAACATTCTGAATTGTCAGGATTTTGATGCACAGTCTGATTTGGCTGGAAGTATGAACCGGGGCAGTTCATGTATAGATTCAGGCTGAACAAGTTTTCCCATGGCTCTTGGTAAATAATGGAAACTGCAGGCAAGCAGTGTACATTTCATGGACAGGTTGTTAACATGTTACCGAAGTCATCTGAACTTTGACAGTGGTCCCAATTAAAAAGAAAAAAAAAATCAAGGCCAGAACAAATGACAAATACTTACTCGCCCATCACTAGTGAGAAGTATAGAGTCACTCTTTATATCCCTGTGAATAACTCCTTGATTGTGAAGGTAGGACAATGCTCTTAGGACAGACAGACAAACAGTAGCAATCTGTTCTTCATTCATTCTGGAATTCAGCAGGTGACATAGGAAAAGAAATGTCATCATACATTTATTGCTGGGATACGTTTCCCCCCCCCCAAAAAAAACCCCATCACTACAAAAATTAACACTAAGAAAATATTTCCAATGTTTCAAAATAAACAATGAAAAACACTCAGCCTTTTTTTTCCTGAGGGGTTTCTTACAAATTAGAAAATATGTTACTGCTGATTTCAAAAAGCCGATTTGTCTAGTGGAGCAGTATTACCTTTGATTGGCAGAGATTTTCCCGATGTTGGGAAAGGTCTTGTCCATTACCATGCTATGTATCATAAAAAGAGACTGAACTTGGTGCCTTCTAAATCCACTCTATCTCTTCTGTAACAAATTCTCTAGATGGGCTCCTGAGAACTTGTGTATTTTTCCTTCTCCCATCTGCACATGCAAAGTTTTTGAGATGAGTGGCTGAAGGTCACTTCAGACAAAGCTGGTCTGGCAGATGCAGCAATGGTAGTTTGAGGTCGCAAGGTCATTGCACCCCTAAAAATGGGATGGGGAGTAGACCATGTCCAGTTGGAGCATAAGCAGGTATAAACGCCCAATGGGACTCATGTGGAAGTAGCTAATTATCAGGTCATGAATAGCTCACTCAGTAGGATTAACATTTCACCCCATAGCAACATGATGCTTATGTAAAAGTTGCAGATACTTTGATCAGATCTTCTAGGAAGGTCCTATAATGCTCAAACAGCAATCAAGGAGTGCATCTAATGAATCGAATCCTAATGACAGCATTTAAGGAAGAGTTTTCTGCAAACATCTGTTTGCAATTATACGCCTGCCAAAATATTGGCCTGGTGACTAATATTTCAGAAAATAGCCCTTAGCGAAAGCAAGGGGAATTTTTAATATGTGGGCTGAAACCAATCTTAAAAATAACCCTTGTTTCACAAATAAAAGTCATACAGCAAATGAGAGAAGGCCCCATTTTTAGAAGAAAGCAATTTGCTATTCAAAACTCAATATGAAAACTTCTGAATACATAGATGTATATCTGCCCAGTCCTGATGAGCTTTCCTATTTATATCTGGCCTTAAACTTTCTTAGCCTGCTGAGACTTTTAGGATGATTTTAGAATACGATTGATTTCAAAGTAGAAAATATAAGGCAGGTATCAAGCTCAACTACAGTGGTCATATGTAAAGGACTGTCTTTTATTTAATACAGCTGCCCTTTACATTTGTTTGTTTGTTTGTTTGTTTTCCTGGTTTAGCTCTTGAGTTTTTCTTTGTAGAGCAAACATAAGCAATGTTTTAATCCTTATGAAGCTCTTTTAGATTGGCTGCTCTTTCAGATTTGTCCTCTGCTTTTCAAGAATATAAAGCCATTGGAAGCTAGATAGTATTTTGTTAGATAAACAAAGAGACCAATTTAACTACTGGAAACTGTTTTAACTGATTTACTGGGATATAGGTACATTATGAAACAAACAGGAAGTATTAACAGGAAGTATAAATTATGCCTTCATCTTTTAAAGCAGTGTTTCCCAAAGCTCTTCCTTCATTATTCAAAATCACTTAGCAGAAAATCTTAGTGAAGTTCCAGGACCAGCTATAAGTTTCTTCTTTCAGCACCATCGTCACTTTGAACCGTCACTGAACGAATGTCCGTGACTCAAGGACTACCTGCATTATGTTGAATTTTAACCATCCTTGCCTGTGTTTTAAATTTCTATAGTCAAGTTTTTATGTTTTTAACATTTTATTTGTGTGCCGCCCAGATTTCCTCTGGGAGGGAGATGAGCTGTTTCTAAATTTGATAACTAAATAAAATAAAAACAATATAATGGAAAGATCTTTATGTCATTTCAACGAATCACCATTGGTAATTTTAACAATTTTTGTTTTAATAGGAAAACTCTGAGAGATTTTCAAATATATTTTAGTACATGTGGCCATCTGTAGGTCAATTTAAATATCCTTAGTGTGATGGGTAATGAGCTCATGCATCGTCAAAAGAAAAGAAAAAACATGTTAACCCAATTGTTAGTAATTTACCCAAATTTGGGAAGAACTGCTCTAAAGCATGCCAAAAGAACTTCATTCATGCATGTAACAGCATATTATTATTATTATTCAACAGAGGAAAGGTTGGACTTGAGAAAGATTCGGGATAGAATGCATCCACTTTGGAAATTAAACCTGTCAAATCAGCATGCATCTCTCCTTCATTATGTTACAGTTTTATCTGTCGATACTGGCACAAAATATGTTTAGTAACTTTCAAGGTTGCTATAGAAACAGTCGAGGGAATCAGTGTGAAGAACCAAAATGGGAGATGCCCAAGTCTGCCCTTCTCCCTCTTCCTCCTCCTTTGTTCCTGTCGCTGCAAAGGACGAAAGAATGAATGAAAGAGGCGCTTTCTGCCCTGCCTTCAGAGAATCCCCTTTGCACGAGAGGTCAGTGGGGATTCAGAGGCTGATGCAAGGCTCTGCCTGGGGGAAGTTTCATTTTTTCAGCAGAGAGAGAGAGAGAGAGAGAGAGAGAGAGCTCATCTGCTTCAGCTCCCTCATCTTACAGACAGTGCACTGGCAATGCTCCCTTGGCAGTGGTTTTCTGCAAAAGATCAAATGGCCAGAAGGCAGGACTTGGCCGCAGAACAAGCTTACCGTGTGTGAGTCACTATATCTGTCAAGGCACCGCCTTCCAGAAACTCCATCACCACCCAGAGCTCGTCTCCCACCAGGTAACTGTTGTACATGTCGACCACGTTTTCATGGTGATAGTCTCTCATGATGACAACCTGGAATAAGAGCAGAGGCTGACAGGGCAACACAGTCCAGGGGCTTCCCTGCTAATATACGCCAAAGGAGAGAGAATGTTCAATCCTGTCATTCATATTTGGATGCTAATTCTCAGTAGAATAATGTTGGGTTCAGACTGGCTAGAAATGAAATTCTGAGGTGGAAATGAGCCTAGGTAGAAGAATTATTCCTTCATATATAGAAATGAAGACCAATCTGGTAAAAAAAGAAAATGCGTGTGTGTATGTGTGTGTTTGTTTCTCCTACATGTACCGGTTGTGTAAAACTGTAATTTAGGACAGGCACAATCACTCATGCAGGAAAAAGGAAAACAGTCTTGTCAACAGCTATGGATGATAATAGGATCTTGACATCTGTTGACCAAATGATCAGCAAAAGCTTGCTGCACCTGAGCCTTCCTCCATTTGAACAAGCAGGCTTTGGGGGAAAGGTTGGCATATATTGGTCTTTGGAAGTGCACAGCACTGTTTTCTGCTGAATAAGATGATCTTATCTGAGCAACACGCTACAACCATGACAATCTGATACCATCGGTGGTCTTCTCTTAGTTCTGCAGACAAGGTATGCCTTGGAAGAGAAGTTCAGAGGAAGGATGCTGCTCTGGGCCTAGCAAACTATTTTACTTGCAAAGAGTCCCACTGAGGCCCAGATGTCTCAGGCATCTTTCAGGTAGGTCGGAAACCCTGAAGAGCTCAGTACAGTAGTTCATCAGTGATGGTTCCATCCAAATATAATCCCCCTCCCCTCCAAGAGGAAGGACTGAAGGTTTCCAAGAGGGAAAATGGCACAAGTTTACAGATTTGAAAATGGCAGCTACAATCCACGACAGATCTACATCTTAGAAGCATCAAGGCTGGGCTGATCTTTGTGTGTGGGTGGGGGGGGTTGGGGATTGTTATGTGTGTTGGACCTGGTCTTTGGGGGTTGAGTGAATTTCGTTGTATGGGTATACTGTGTATACATGTACAATGACAATAAAGTTGTTATTGTTGTTGCTGTTATTATTATTGTTGTTGTTGTTAAACAGCTGATGCCAACTAAACTGTATATCCCAAATTTGATTCTATTTTTTTAAAAAAATAATGTAAATTATGGTTGGTTGTAATTTACATTTGTCCAGTTTGAACATCATGTAAACTGTTGTTACTTTCAGCCAGAAACGAGAAGAGAATGTGGCTACACTTCAAGAAGGAAGATATATTTCATAGTTAGAACTAGCAAAACTATGTTCATTGGTACATTCCAAGTTCCAAATTGCCATTTTAAGTGTTCCAAGAATGTTGTCCCTAACTCAGAAAAAAAAATAGAAAAAAACAAAGCCTTTTCAAAGCAGTACTCTTTTGAATGTTCCAAGCCACGTAAATGGCATGTTGCTTTCTGGATAGACTAGCGCGGCTCCTTTTCAAATCCTTCCAGCGCTAGCAATTTTTTAAAACATGGTTTTTGTTTTCTTTTGCTGCTACTGCAGGTACTGCATTTGTTTGTTGAATATTGCTACCTGAGAAATTTGTCAAATGAAGACTTGCCCTTATGCATTAGAAAGAAAAAAGTCACAACCTTGTGACCATATTAACAGTGTTATATTGTTCATGGGTACTGTTTGAAGTGGCCACATAATACTTCCTCTCTCTCTGTCCATTCAGAAGACTCCAGAACTGATGCTGTTGTTGTGCTATTGGATTGGTATGAATGGTACTGACAACTGCTTTCTGTGAACTCTATAAAATTTGTAGTTGTATCTATGTCTGATTCTTTGCCATTTTAAAAAGCTGGACCTAAATATGTAAAATAACAAATCACAGACAGCAGCATGTTCCAGTTGGCCAAACCAAGGCATATTGACTTATATATATGTGATCATCCTTTACTTTCAACCCCATAATATAATATTTGCTCTGATACAGTGTGAAGATTAAATATCCCGGACAGTATTAATTAGTGTTCATGTTTATTCTTCTCTGCTCAGCCAACAGGAAAAACAAAAACAAAAGCAGAGTAATTACTGTTCTAAAATTTCTAAACATCCAGATGCCTGCTAAAACTATGGTGAGAAATTAAATGCTATCCATATCTGAGCTGAAACTGATACTTCAACTTAATTGACTTATTTCATTCATTTAAATCAATGTCATGAATCTGATTAATCCTTCTCTATTAATTAAGATTCCATTCTGCCACACAGAAACTTTCCCTTTGACGGCAAGTGTGTGGCTTTTCACTTTCAACTACCGGTATGTTTATTAAGGTTACAATTTGCTCTAGATATTAGAACAAATGGATAGTGTCTGCTCTAAATGTAGGGGTCAATTCAAAGCAAGATAAATATATCACTTTATTTATGCTTTTAATATAAAATGAGAATATGTCCATCTTCTGGGATATTTTAACATCTCAATTTTTATTCTACTACTGCTTTTCGAAGCAATTAACACGATTCTTCCCATTCCCATTTTATTCTCACTATCAGGGCTTACCCAAACCACAAACATTTTGTCATCAGAATCAAAAGCAAACTGCTTACCCCATTGTTCATCATGTAGGAAACTGACTGGATTGTCTGCTCAGTTTTTGTTTAATACTATTGTGGAACAATATTGTGAATTGAACCTGAAAGCGGTTGACTGGTTTAAGGATGCTGGTTTTAAAAAGGTTTTTTTTCTCCAGCTTCCCCCACCTGCCACCAACAGTTCATTCCTCTAGCAGCAACTTACAACATCTTCTTGAGTCATAGAGTCATTGTGCTAACAGTAAGGAGGACAGCTTTTATATGGCATCAGTGATGGTAGGGTGATCTACAAGATGTTGCAAGATGCTGTATTTTCATTAGTGGGATACAGGCACAGCGGTCTGCCTCACTCTGACTATATAAGAGCTGGTCTGTTCCCTAAAACTTTGCAAGGAAAGTGAGGTTGAGAGATAATGACTGACCACGGAATTCTGAAGTCGAGTGAAAATCAGGTTTTCCTGGTTTACAGTTAACAGTCTAACCCAGGGGTCAGCAACCCGCGGCTCTGGAGCCACATATGGCTCTTTCATCCCTCTGATGCGGCTCCCTGTTGCTGGTCAGCTCCACAATTGATAAGGCTTTCAGTTAGGACAAGTAGAGGAAAAAGGATGCCGTGCTAGGAGGAGACTCTATGGTGGGGGAACCAGACTTCCCTGTCGGCTCCAGAATTAAATAGCGGCTTCCAGTTAGGACCTTTGTGGCTCTTTGAGTGTTTAAGGTTGCCAACCCCTGGTCTAACCAGTATATACCATTAACATCGGTGCACTGAGAGCCTTCAGATTAAGGTATACACTAGTCCTTGACGTACGACCACAATTGAGCCCAATATTTCTGTTGTTAAGTGAGACATTTGTTAAGTGAGTTTTGCCACATTTTACAACCTTTCTTGCCACAGTGGTTAAGTGAATCACTGCACTTCATAATTAGTAACCTGGTTGTTAAGTGAATCTGGCTTCCCCACTGACTTTGCTTGTCCAAAGGTTGCAAAAGGTGATCAAATGACCTTGGGATTGACCAATGGTTATAAATGTGCACCAGTTGCCCAGCATCTGAATTTCAATCAGGTAATCATGGGGATGCTGCATAGGTCATAACTGTGAAAAATGGTAGTAAGTCACACTTTTCAGCACTGTTGTACCTTTGTACGGTCACTGAATGAACTGTTGTTAAGTCGAGAACTATCTGTACCATATGGAAAGAAATTAAGGGCGCGAAAGAACCTTCTTATGGTTCCAAAAGGACTTACCTCATTGAAGAGCAGTTCCCTTCTTTGCTGTTTCCTGAGATCCATCTTTTTCACAGCCACTTGCCTTCCCGTGTGCTTCTCTGTGGCGATGCAAACAATACCGGTGGAGCCTTCCCCGATCTTGATAAAGTTGTCCAAGTATTCTCGAGGATCCCCCGGGCTCACCACCAGTTGCAAAGCTGCTCGGAACTGCTCGTGCGATACCCTTGAGGGTTGTTGATCTGAGGAGGAACCCCAGCTCGGCGGAGGATAAGAACTTGAAGTGATGCTGGGGGAGCTTGGGTAAGAAGCTGTGGAAGTATAATGTGAGCTCGGCTGCAGAGAAGGCTGGTGGTTAAAGTGAGAGAATTTGTGATAGATAGCGGAGTACTGATAGCCACTACCTGAATAGGTGGCTTTGCACTGACTCTGAGGTAGCTTTGTTGGGCCTCGTGGATATGTGTCTGATCCAGAAAGGGGTGGACTTACTACTATCTGTGCTCGATCATAATCCAGCTGTGGAAAAAGGCACATCAAAAAGTTAATTTCGTCTTTGGTACAACCGTGTGTTCCTGAACTAACGAGGGATGCAAACATTTACTTTTTTAAAATAAAACTTTCTTCTTCAAGTATGTCATCCTCAGACTGTCTATTAGTTGCTTGGATGCCTCTAGAAACACATGTTCTAAAGGTATCTGGTTCAATTAGTACAATGTTGCCCCTTTATAAAAGGCTTACTTGTTGTCTTCTCAAGCAGGGCAGAAGACATTGTTCAAGGGTAGGAGAAAAACAACTGACCTCCAGAGAACTGGCTTTCAAAGCATGAATCTAAATCTTTTGATTGCCAAAACTAGGCAGCCTTTCAAGCACCCGTCTTTTAGGAACAGGGTATCATGGCCCACCAATCTGCTATGTTGAACAAATGGTTTGCTTGAAAAAAGGATTCCAGGTCTTTAAACCCAGTCTTTCTAAATCAATGGGATATTGTTTAATAGGAGGAGAATCCTTGGCCTCAAGCTTTGGAGAGCTGTTGATGGAACAGACAGTTTTGATCTGATTTTCAAGAGAATTGATTCATGTGGAAATCCTTGGCTGGTTCCTTTTCAAGATTTGTATAACCTCAGACTCCAGTCAAGTCAAAGAGACTTTCTAACCAGAGCAGAAGATATTGTTGTGGTCCACCAGCAGCCTGTGGAGCTGGCAGCGGAGTCGGACAGTGAGGAGGCTGGGGAGGAACATGGGCTGACAACAGATACCTGCTCCTGAGCTAAAGCGGTAGGAGGTATTTGAGGGCAGACTCAAAGAAGGGAGCAAGAAGCAGGATTAAATATCTATGGAGTCAGTATCAAAAGTGGACAAAGTCCAGGCAAAAACTTTTTTTTTTTAGTTTGAATGTAATGACACTGTCAATGCGTCTATTTCATTGTATGAAATACATTTATAATCATCTTCATTTAATGACCCCATAATCCCCGTGTGGGGTGGAAATTATCCTGCAGAGGATAATTAGAACTGCAGAAAAAACCATGGCTACCAGCCTGCCTTCCATTGAGGACCTGTATACTGCACGAGTCAAAAAGAGCTGTGATTTACATTTACAGACCCCTCGCATCTTGGACATAAACTGTTTCAACGCCCACCTTCAAAATGACGCTATAGAGCACTGCACACCAGAACAACTAGACACAAGAACAGTTTTTTCTCGAATGCCATCACTGTGCTAAACAAATAATTCCCTCAACACTGTCAAACTATTTACTAAGTCTGCACTACTATTAATCTTCTCATCGTTCCCACCACCCATCTCCTTCTACTTATGTCTGTATGACTGTAACTTTGTTGCTTGTATCCTTATGATTTATATTGATATTGTTTCCTGATTGCTTATTTGTACCCTATGACTATCATTAAGTGTTGTACCTTATGATTCTTGTATCTTTTCTTTTATGTACACTGAGGGCATATGTACCAAAACAAATTGGAGCCTTGGTAGTACAGTGATCTAAAGCACCCTGTTATTAACACCAGCTGCCTGCAATTATTGCAGGTTCGAATCTCACCAGGCTCAAGGTTGACTCAGCCTTCCATCCTTTCTAAGGTAGGTAAATTGAGGACCCAGTTTGTGGGGGCAATAAGCTGACTTTGTATAAATATACAAAAGTATGAAGGCTATTGCTTAGCGCATTGTAAGCCGCCCTGAGTCTCCGGAGAAGGGCGGCATATAAATCAAATTTAAAAAAAAAAATCCTTGTGTGTCCAATCACATTTGGCCATTCTATTCTATTCTATTCTATTCTATTCTATTCTATTCTATTCTATTCTATTCCATTATTAGCTTTAAAACAGTCTGTGACTCCTCTTGTCTCCAGTTTTGCTTGCCGACAAAGCCCTTTAAATTCATGTTTCCAAAGTCTAGCAGGAAAATTCAGTTCCTAGTCACTTTTTTTCACTGCCATTGTAACTTCGGTCACTAAATGAACTGTTGTAAGTCAAGGACTACTTGTATATTGTATGCTTTAAAAGACTGAGAGATAATTGGCTGATCACGTTTAGCAAGTGAATGCTAGATTAGAAGAGAATTGTGTGATCCAGCTGGGCTGCTCTTACAGCTGCACCGTCAAAGCAGAACAGCAATTGCCATGCCTGAGGCAGCCTGAGGACATATTAAGACAAGGCTCTGTGCAATGTATACCTCTAACATATACCCTGTTTTCTTCCATGTCAGGTCACATGGATGTCAATTTCTTTGCTAAGGGGACAGGAGAGAAGATTTTGTAATACTTCACTCGATAGGCTGCGATCTGAGGTAACCAAAAAATTCAGTAGTGGTGGTTGTTGTTCTCCCAACTGTTTGTCCACTTGCTTTTGCACCATGGGTACCTAGGCGTTACAACAAAGCTATCATACACAATGCCACAAAGGGTTTTGTTGATCAGCTGGCTTGATGCTGATCAGGGCTGAGAGGGAGTGATTTCCCCGAAGGTCACCCAGCTGGCTTCTTTGTGTGAGAGGACTGGGAACTTCTCTTTCCCTGCTTCCAGTCCAGGACCTTAGCCACTGCATCATAACCGGCTTTCTTAGCCAAGTAGTTCAAACAAAAATCCACCCTTGTCAGGAATAATTACCCGTAGCCAAAGGATAATTGACTTCTAGGCCTTGAGTTCTCTAGTACTTCCATCATCCTTGGTTTAATTTTGGAAGTGGGGATGAGACTAAGAAAAATTATGAAAAAAAGTAATAGGATTATATAGAATGCCCATAGCAATAGCAATAGCACTTAGACTTATATACCGCTTCACAGTGTGGTTTGTCGTGAATGCGACTGCTTGAGGGCTCTTGGATTGGAACTGAAAGGCGAAAGGGAAGCAGTATGCGGCGCCCTCCCATATTGGGGTAGACCAGGTGCTTTGATAGAAAAACACACACACACACACAAACACACACACTTTATTGTCACTGTTTACAGAGTCAGCAACAATTTGGGTCCTCATTTTACCCACCTCGGAAGGAGGAAAGGCTAAGTCAACCTTGAGCCTGGTGAGACTCGATCTGCCAAACTGCTGGCAGCCGGCGATCAGCAGAAGTAGCCTGCAGTACTGCACTCTAACCACTGCGCCACCGTGGCTCTTAGAGCATAAAACAGAACAAGTTATCTTTTTTTTAAAAAAAAAAACCCACTTTGCCAGATACTAGTATACTAGTGCACAGGAATGTGGACCTGCGTTTTCATATCAATATTGATTCCTGGCGATTGCCTGCTTTAGCCCTTGCAGGTTTTTTTCCTATAATATACTAATATTTATAACCAATAAAGGAGAATATTTGTAGCTCAGGGTTAAAATGAGGGGTTCCTTGGTGCTCTCTGAGCTTGCTTGTTTCCTTGCAGATGTTTCATTACTGTAACTAGGTAATATCGTTATCACTTAACTAGCACTGATGTTGTTACCTAGTTAGGGTAATGAAACATCTACAAGAAAAGAAGCAAGCTCAAAGAGCACTAAGGACCCTCTAATATTTATAACATTATTTAATTAACCATGGATGATAAAACCAAAACCAAGGTGTATTGGAATCTGGCTTCAGTAGCATTGAGAGAATTGAACCAATACATGAAAGAGAGCTCTACTAACAGATGATACTCCTAATGGTGGTAGAAAAACTCAGATTCAGTGCTAGTGTGTCACTTAATGCTAGTTGTTTGCAGACAAAAGCGAGGGTGTAGTATCAGCGACTACGGAAGGAGGATTGTGAATCACATGGTTCTTTGGTGTAATGCAGCAAGGCTATGCAAAGGAACCCAAGGAGAATGTATTGCATTTTTTTTCTTCCTAGCTTTTTTCCCCTCAGGTGGACAATCCACATTTTTGGATCATCTGAATGTTGATCCATTGGTTGCGATGGGAATTAACTGACTACATTGTCATCTGAACCTGATGTTGTAGGCTAAAAGAGAGTGACTGTCCCAAAGTCACTCAGCTGATGGGGGTAGAACTCACAGTCTCCTAATTTCTAGCCTGGAGCCTTAATCACTGGACTGGCTCTCAAAACTGAATCTGTAGTACTTCACTAAAATCCACGCCCCACACAATATGTCCTTTCAATTGGACTATTAATAAATTATACTAAATAATTTCTTTACTCTAAGAAAGCATGAATTATATTTTTTAACGATTTACAGCTTGATAAATATTATTTGGTGTCATAAATACACTTTCTCATGGACCTTCGTATTTGCCTTTGCAGGTATTCCTTGACTTATGACTACAACTGAGCCCAAAATTTCTGTTGCTGAGACATTTGTTAACTGAGTTTTCCCCCATGTTACGTTGTTAAGTGAGTAACTGCAGCTCTTAAGTTAGTAACATGGTTGTTAAGTGAATCTGGATTTCCCCATTGACTTTGCTTGTCAGAAGATCGCAAAAGGGAATCACACGACCTCCGGGACCCTACAAATGTCATAAATGTGAGTCAATTGCCAAGCGTCTGAATTTTCATCACATGACTGTGGGGAATGCTACAACGGTCGTTAAGTGCGGAAACTGGTCATAAGTCACTTTTCATTGCCACTGTAACTTTGAATGGTCACTAAATGAACTGTTGTAAATTGAGGACTACTTGTATTGAGTTTGACTACTGATCCATTTAGTTCCATTTTTCCAGTTTGATTATAACTGATTTTTTAATGTCTAAGCCAGCCCTTTTATCGAAGAGTACCAAAAAGTGGCTTTGACATGGATCTAGGATTCTGCAAAACCCACTTTTCCTGGAGTTTCACAATATTTTTAAATTTAGGCATCTGACTTGATTGCACTAGGATTGAGAAATAAGTAAATGGCTTAAAATATGGGGCCAAATTGCAAGAGATCACCTCGAGTAAAAAGGGTGGAAACTGGAGCTATATATAACTGGAAGAAGTCAAAATCAAATTAAATCAGATCTTAGAGATGTTAACGTGGAGATAATTGTTCCTGGTAGACAGCTTGGAATCAGCAAAGGAAATTAGAATTGGGAACCTCCAGCAAGACAGAGGATCTATCTCAGAGGTGTCAAACTTGTGTCATCATGGCAGCATCACGTGACATATCACGACTCCCCCCCCCCTTCGCTAAACCAGGTGTGGGCGTAGCCAGCATGTGATGCACCCGGCCCACAGGCTGTGAGTTTGACAGCCCTGATCTATCTGAAAGAATAAAAGGGAAGAAATGGAAATAATATCTGAATAGTATTAGGAAACATGTGGCAAAACTGGAGAACTTTACTCTGGAGGGCAAGGGTGGGCTGTTGGGGGTTCGCAGGGGTTTGGGAGAACCTCTAGCTAAGATTCTGTGCAGTTCGGAGAACCCCAAATCCCACCCCATCCCTCCCAGGAGTCCCCTCGCGGTCCGTTTTGGATGCAGGTAAGTGCAGGGCGTGCACAGAGGCTTGGGGAGGGTGAAAAATGGGCCTACTGGAAATCCAGAGAGTCTTTGGAGCCTGGGGAGGCTGTTTTCGCCCTCCTGGAGGCTCGAGGAAAGCCTCTGGAGCCTGGGGAGGGCAAAAAGCCCCCCCTGCCGTGGTGCACGAGGCTGACTAGGCCACATCCACCATGGCCACGTCCACCCAGTGGCTGGGCAGAGAACCCCTTGCTAAAATTTTTGAAGCCCATCCCTGCTGGAAGGCTATGGCAAAAAAAAAAAAAAAAAGAGGAAAAGTTTACTCTTGAATTGGGCAGTATAAAGAGAGAGAGAGAGAGCAAATAAGAGACCGAGCTTCAGTGAGACAGAAAGACTACTTATGAGTAGAATGAAAAATAAAAACACAAGGCTTTCCACCCTGCAGCTAGCAGAGTTAGGGTTAGCTTTGAGAGCAGGAAGGATTCAGGAATATCGTTTGGCCACTTGGCCAACTGTGAAGTAAGGGACAGCATCAACAATGAGGGAAATTGCACCACAGATCTGACTGGAGAAGATCCCTTGAAGAGTTCAGAAAGCAGACTGTATCCAGCTAAGCTGGGCAGCAGAAGATCCAACCAGAAGGGATTAAGCATCCAGGAAAAGAATGAAACTGCTGCGTGTGACTTTTGCAGAGACTGCTGTGGACATTTTTTTTTTTTTTGCAAGGAAGGGGAGGAGAGCTGGACTGTTTACATATGTCCTGTTCTTTTGAAAAAAAAATTTTAATTTATATTTATATGCCGCCCTTCTCTGGAGACTCAGGGCGGCTTACAATGCATTAAGCAATAGCCTTCATACTTTTGTATATTTTATACAAAGTCAGCTTATTGCCCCCACAAACTGGGTCCTCATTTTACCCACCTTAGAAAGGATGGAAGGCTGAGTCGACCTTGAGCCTGGTGAGAATTGAACGTGCAGTAATTGCAGGCAGCTGGATGTTAAATGCTGCCTTAGTAGGAGGCATTAGCCTCCTACGCCACTCAGGCTTCATGTTCTGTGAAGAACTTTTAAGGGAATTGTTGTGGGTAAATTGCTATCTGGGCAGGTCTGTCTGGGGAGCATTAAGGAGATTATCTCATGGCGTTCAACAGTTTGCCTATTTCTTCCACCTGCATGATACTGTCTATATAGTATGTGTTGTTTTCCCAAGGCAAGTGATAAAGTTGCTTTTGTTAGTTTAGAACCATGGCTTAAATGTTTTTTCTTAGGAGATGACCAGGAGGGAGTCATATGCTGTTTAGAGCAGACCCCACCTTGACCCCAGAAATCTAGGTAAGGTAAAGGTTCCCCTCGCACATATGTGCTAGTTGTTCCCGACTCTAGAGGGCGGTGCTAATCTCCGTTTCAAAGCTAAAGAGCCCGTGCTGTCCGAAGATGTCTCCATGGTCATGTGGCTGGCATGACTAAATGCCAAAGGCACATGGAACACTGTTACCTTCCCACCAAAGGTGGTCCCTATTTTTCTACTTGCATTTTTTACATGCTTTTGAACTGCTAGGTTGGCAGAAGCTGAGACAAGTAACGGGAGCTCACCCCATTACGCGGCACTAGGGATTCAAACTGCTGAACTGCCGACCTATTGATCGACCAGCTCAGCGTCTTAGCCACTGAGCCACAGCATCCCTGAGAGATCTGGTAATACGTTTTATCTAAAGTGAAAGTCATCGAAATTAAAGATTTCTGTTTGGAAGACCTCTGAAAGAGCCATTTCCTCAAACCTTTGCAGTTGCTGGGTTAAATAGGAGCTATATTTATTTACAGATGTTTTTTAAAAAAAAAAATTAATTGGTCAATACTATTACTAGTCTTAATGTTAGCCTAGTAATACCTTAATATAACTTGATAAGCATACAGTAGATTGTCATAAAAATCAGTGAAGGTAATCGCAGCTGACAATTTTTACTGATCACTAACTCTGAAACTAATTTATGTATCCCCCAATGTTAGTAAGATTGAATATCTGCAGAAAATTTACAATATGGGAATAAAAAAGAAGCAGCTCACCATCTCCAGTTCTTACACAGCAGCATTATTTTAGAAAGATATAAAATAAGATGCTGCCGTTTCCTAAATGATCTTCTAAAAACGATTATTCAGAGTCCCCAAATTGATTCTTTCTAATCTACATGAGAATCAGTCTTTGGGAGAAAATATATATATATGAGTCATACTCTCCACAGCAATATTTACACAGTTTTTAATCCAATTTGCTTCTGAACTGGTACGGTTCGCTCCCATAGAGAGGGGCTCCTCTGGGTGCCGTCGGCCAAACAATGTCGACTGGTGGCCCCCAGGGGGAGAGCCTTCTCTGTGGGGGCACCCACTATCTGGAACAAGCTCCCCCCGGAGTTACGGAGGATCCCGGATCTTCGTGCCTTCCGCCGTGAGCTAAAAACTTTCCTGTTCCACCAGGCGGGCCTGGCCTAATTCTTCTCTTTTTCCCTTCTTTTGTAAAAATAATTTAGAAATTTTAAATTGTAAATATTTTAATATTTGGGGTTTTAATATTTTATAATTGGGATTTTAAATATTGGGGCCATTGTTTAATTCGGTTTTATTTGGCTTTTAAATTTTGTATGTATGTTTTTTACTTTTGGCTGTTCACCGCCCTGAGTCCCCTCGGGGAGAAGGGCGGTATAGAAATCTAAATAAATAAATAATAAATAAATAAATAAATAAATGAACTTCCGGAATTCAGTAGTCTTTATGTCTCTTGCCCCTCCCCCCTTTTTTACAAGTCTTGTCTCATTTTTAAAATCTGCTAATACTTGGCATTCTCAAATATGTACCTATGTAGATGAACGATTCAAAAAAGAAAAGCAGGGGAAAAAAGAATAATAAGCCTTTTGTGAAAAGAATAATTTTCAGCACTGTGCAAAGCAAGCGAGCTCGTAACATCTCCACAGTGGGTGGGTGGGGGGGGGGGTTAGAAACAGACTCATGATGTAGCACAATTACAAATAATTATAGCAGTGAATTTATTTAATCAATCAATTTCAGTGGTAAAGCGCAGGGCAGGGGTGGACAAAGCAGGAGCTCCGTTCAGCGTTTAGTTACTAGTTTCACTGCTGGCTGCCAGCCAGAAGTCCTCTGATCCATGTTAGTTAAATGCACATTAATCTGAATTTGGCAGTGTAATCAAGGACCCAACTGAACTGTGAAATTGAATTCTGCAGTGGAACTTCGTTTGACCATTTTATGCTAAGGCTGCAGGGAGGAGCGATGGGGGAAGCCTACTGCAGCATCAATTTATCTCCGTAGGTTGCTGCACAGCGAGGGAACAACCGAGTTCTACCCAGTGCAGAAAAAGAGATGCACAGCAAGAATCAGCTCTGTTTAACCACCTCTGGAGATTCCTTCACTGGCTCTTCTTCTTCTTTTTTTTTTTCCTTACTCTCTTGGGAAGTTTTGATGAGAAAAGGATTTCCCTGGTTCTTGGAAGCTGTTCTGAAAGCTAAAACCAATGGGTGTGTTGGCCAGTTTATTTTAAAGACCGCTCATTCATTAGTTCCAAAACAAATATGCCTATTATCTTCTAACTATATCTTGGAGCAGCAAATTTCTGGGGCATAAATAAACTGGGAATGAAAAACAGATGCATATGATAATTGTACGTCAATTCAACCTTTTAGGAAGAGCTCAGAAAAGGGTAACAATAGAGTGAGTCTAAGACAGGCCAAGAATTTTATCTGGGCTAGGAGAAATGAAGCTGACTGGCAGTGAAGTCTTGATGGCTTGGTCTGCTGACACCCCTTTAAGAACAATATTCCAACTATATATTTCCAAACGGCATAATGTCTTGGTTCCATAAACAAAAATATTTATTTACAATACTTTTTTGATCTCATATTCTGTCACCATGAATGAAAAGCACTACATTGAAAACTAAACAATGTCAGTTTGCTTGTAACATTCTGCTCTGGGTTGGAGGGAAATACTACAATTAGGTATTTTTAACAAAGCTCCCAGATTACCTAGGCATTACCATAGTTTCCAAACTACTCTCTGTGACCATAACTGGAAGTCTGGAAGCTAAGGTCCTGAACCTGCATTGCATAGTCATTATCAAATATGATGGAATCTATACTTAAATATATCACACAGCAAGACACTACAACTTTTTGCTGCTTCAATAACGAAGACTGTGGGAAAGGACACCTTATCAAAAGGAAGTTGTATATTTATTTATGCTTTTGGCTTCTGCGGGATTGCTGTGTCATATGATTTTGAACTAGACTTTCAAATACTATTATAGTATTTTTGTTTTGCAGTGTGATATATATATATATATATATATATATTTCTTTTTCCTTTT
>WNWU01000017.1:29986012-29996062 GCA_012654045.1 Ptyas mucosa
ATATATATATATATATATATATATATATATATATATATATATATGTGTGTGTGTGTGTGTGTGTGTGTGTGTGTGTGTGTGTGTGTGTGTAAGGGATAAAGCAGTTGTCTGATTTTTTCCAACCTTGCTCATTGCATTACATGCAGTTCTGTATCTTAAAAATCAACGGTTGTGCAGCTTAAGAAAACTAGAATATAGGGAACAGACTGGATTGTGTTCCTTCTGCCTCCTCTGTAAAAGTCTTAACTCTTGGATCTCATGAGATAGACTGATCAAGTCAATCCCTCTGCCCATTAGTAGTCTGACATGTAGTTTAATAAATATCAGAATTATTCTGCATCAGAGTCTTCAGGAGAAAATAAAAAGCTCCTGTTGAAATACTCTCATTCATGTATTTTACACATACGTTATTTTCTGTAATGTATGCACTGAAAAAAAACTGTAAATAACCTAACAAGGTCCAGGCACAGACATCTGTAACACTGGCAAGTGTTAAATATAACATGCACTATATTTATTGAATTTATATCCCACTGAGAGTGATGAGATCATGGCGAGATAAAAATCAGGCAAACACATAAAATTATATACCTTTCTAAGTATAAAATAGAAACAGAAATTAATGAAACCGCCCTAAGGAAAAGATAAGAAAAAGTGAAAAAGAATCACTTCCTCAAATCCAGGTCAATGAAGCAGATTAAATTCTGACAAGACATCCATCAAAGTCACAGCAGTGAGACGGAACATGCTGCTGCAGAAACAGCTGTAAGATTTGGTGTTAAAGGAGTTCAAATGCATCTGATGTTCTCCTTGGCACAAAGGCTTTCTCAGTTGCAATTCTACATGAGCTGGCCGCAAAGTAAGTCTCATAGAATTCAGTAGCACGTCCTTGTGAGTAGAAGTGCACAGATTGGCCCTGCTTAGTTGGTAAGCGGTAGCTAGGTCCCTGGTGCTAGAATAATTCCGGGTTTTTGGGGGGCTAGGTAGGGAAAAACATGGATAGGAAAGCAGAAAGAAAAGCAACACATTAAGAGACCTCAAAGGAATAAGGTGTGGGAGATGCCCGCAAAAGAACATGAGCCATGGCAGATCCTAACACAAATGAAGCACTCATCCGCAAATTTTAGCCAGTATAAATTACATTTCCTCACACTGGACTGAAAAATGGACAATGGATGTCAACTCCACTCAGAGCTGACTTGTTCAATTAAACAAAATTAACTGCTGCTTTTCCCCCTCCATAATGGATTCACACAACTTCCTCTGGGGCTTGACAGAAAAGAAGGAGCATGTTCTTTTTGACTTACTGTTCTGCCTATGATAAAACATGGCTAGGTTCTCTATACTTCATTGCAGGCTCAGCTGAAAAATGAACCCGACTTAGAACAGCTCAAAAAAAACTAATACTCTGTACAAGTCGTGACAAAGATCTGGGATTTGCTGTCTGATGATGTGGGACTTGCTGTGGGCTTAGACAGCTTTAAAAAGGAATTAGT
Source organism: Ptyas mucosa (assembly GCA_012654045.1). NCBI lineage: Eukaryota > Metazoa > Chordata > Lepidosauria > Squamata > Colubridae > Ptyas > Ptyas mucosa. The sequence goes on from WNWU01000017.1 coordinate 29,987,509, forward strand.
CAAATACCTCAAGGGCGAATGTGTCTGGTGCTATCAAGAGTTATTAGCCATGGCAGCCAGATACATGGGTTGAGTTTTGACAAGAAAGTACTTCTTCAAATTCCAATCAGAAAAGTAAATCTGCCAGCTTTCAGCTCTGATCATGCATTTTCTGAAGGTATCAGAGCAGCCCTGTTGGAAACAGGTTGGCAACTGTATCATAGCTTTGCCATGTAAGACTGCAGGCCACAGATAGTGATTGACCAAATACTTCAGGTGAAATTCCACAGAGCCCTCCAAGATGCTTCCACCAAACACATCTTCTGTGAGATGGAAGGGGCAATTATTAGACATATAGGAGTGGGGGTTAAATAGGTTAAAGTTAAATAGGTTAAGGTTAAATACCTTAACTGTATTTAATTTTGGAGTGTAGGTCTTGGCACACCACAGTAAATGTAGCCCTTGAAAACAGTTAGCTAGCTCTAAGATTGTCTGGATTTTTGCTCTGAAGATGAGGTTCCTTTTATTATTCTTTGAGGTGGCATCAGCTTAGACCAGTGATGACTAACCTTTTACGTCACCGTGTGCCGGCTGCGTGCCAGAAATGGCACGCGAAACCATCCCGTGAGGAATGCACGGCCCCACTGGCCTTGGCGCATGTAGGAGCGCTGATACCTGGAAGAGCAGCGGTCCGTCGTGCATGCGCGAGCCACCACCCAAACTTCCAGTTTCCGGCACGGATGCGCACCAGCTGGCCATCACGCATGTGTGTGACATAAACCCGGAAGTTTGGGTGCCAGCTTGTGCATGCATGACGGAACACCGCTCTTCTGGGTTTTACTGCTCCTGCACACGCGATCGCCAGCTGACCGGTGCGCGTGTATGCACAGGAATGTGGAAGAGGAGCTAGCGAAGCCACGTATTCGTCGTGGGATGGTTTCATGTGCCGCTTTCGGCACACATTCCATAGGTTCGCCAACAGTGCCCTAGACTGAATCAGATAAATCAGCTCTGGAAAGATTCCATTGAGTTCAATAGTATTAACTCGAATGACATGAGATAACAACATGAAAAGCTTCTTCCATAGTCTTATCTACCTGGCTTACAGGGATGCATTGATAATTATATCATCAAGTATAGCAATCACCAGCAAGCATATACTTCTGCTAGCAAGTAAGTGTTCATTGGTTTAACATTTATTCTGTGACATTGTCTGTGCCCGTTCTGATATTTTGTGGGGAAAAATTAGTTTCAAAATAGAAAACTGTCAGTATGATGGTGATGATGATGTTCTATTGAAAAATGTAGGGGTAGATTTATTGATGAGGGTGTAGAATTGTTGAATCTTTTTAGGAAGGTGAAATCCAAAATGAGCAGGACAAGTAAATCTTAATGAGTTGAAGAAGTATGGGACTTGTCTGCTGTTTAATAGCACACAAAATATCATCACTAGCTTAATTTCATTTCAATATTCATTCATGTTCATTCCTGCACAAATCTTTGTGTCCAAGTAGAAGCCTAGTCAAAGACTGGTTGCAATTGTCAGACAAGACTGAATCAGAAGTAGGTACTTTATAAAATGATATCCCAATGTGAGATTGATTTGGTAAAAAGATTGTGTCCTGAAGCCTTCCACTTGTTCTTTGTTGAACAATGCCTCACAAAAAGCAGGATGTTTGCCATAGGTAGCATCTACACGCTAAACTAAACAATTCAGCCAATTTTGCTATGGCGGTTGGGTGCTTATTATAACAAGGGATGTTATGGAAATCAGGTAGTTTCACATTTACAATTCCCCTAAGTTACCCACCCACCTTCTTTCTGATTTTATCCAGACTATTTTCTCCTAAGAAAATGATTTTATATGATTGTTTGTGGAAATGCTTCCAAGAATTAACTATGAGGGAAAACAAGAGAAACAGTCATTTTGTTTACACCAGTTGAACATTTCAACTCTTTATGAAACATATATTATGTATTATCTGCATCTTAAACCTCATCCGAACATAAACTAAGATGCACAACTAAGCCTGCAGCAATTTGAAAACAAGATAGCTTAAAAAGCATTTACTCATGTACTTATTGGCATTTATAACTGGTACCAAAATACAGGGATATTTGAGGTGCCCATGAAGCTATTAACCAACGAAGAAAAAATATGAGAAAATTGCTAGAAATGGACTAGCACATATTTCTATTGACTATCGTACTATCTTCAACTAGATATTTCTACTTAAGGTAAAGGTTCCCCTTGCACTTATGTGCTAGTCGTTCCCGACTCTAGGGGGCGGTGCTCATCTCCGTTTCAAAGTCAAAGAGCCAGCACTGTCCGAAGACGTCCCCATGGTCATGTGGCCGGCATGACTAAACGCCAAAGGCGCACAGAACGCTGTTACCTTCCCACCAAAGGTGATCCCTATTTTTTCTACTTGCATTTTTTTTTTACGTGCTTTCGAACTGCTAGGTTGGCAGAAGCTGGCACAAGTAACGGGAGCTCACCCCGTTACATGGCACTAGGGATTTGAACCGCTGAACTGCCGATCTTTCGATTGACAAGCTCAGCATCTTAGCCACTGAGCCACTGCATCCCTTATTTCTACTTAGTACCTGTATTAATCTGATTTGACTTCTGACCCATATTTAGAAGAAGCAGGAATACTGCATCCTGTTCATTATATCACAATGACAAAGGTTTAAAATGAGAAAACTTCCATGCTAACTCACGTCAATTTTCTGGGACACAAACCCTCTTTAGAACCGAGGCACTGAGGTGGTTACCAAAGAGAAACACGGTGTTTAAATATTGAAATTATAGTAAGGTTGAAAATGTGGACCTATATAAATTTACCTTTGGAACGCCTGCTGCTGTTTCCGACAATCGCGGGTAGGTGTAGGAACTATAGGAATACCCTTGCTGATTGGACTTAAAAGCACTTGCTCCATAGGGCATGATTGGCTCTTGAAGGCCAGACCCTGATCTTGACCTTTGCCTCATGGCTGGTTGAGGACTTGCCTGGTTCACATAGGATGATTTTGGTCTTTTGTCGTAATCATCCTTGGACCACTCACTGTCACTGTATTCTAGTCCTTCTCTGGAGTATTGACTGTGAAGAGAAGTTCTAGAGAGAGCATAATGAAAAGGCTCTTTATAATCCAGAGAAGAGTGGCTAGGTGCCCTCTGATATTCCAGCTTCAGGCCACCATACTCATTCAGTTTACTTTTTGTTTCCAAGGAAGTGCGATAATCTGGTAAGAATCTAGAGATGTCAGACTTCAAAGGCTTGGCTTCAGAAAAATACATCTCACTGGGTTTCAGCTTGGCCAGGTGTCCATTTTGCTTTGCAGCACAGCTCCCTTGGGAGTATCTGTCTGCTTCCTCCCCACGAAGGCATCGGTCTCTGTACCTTTCAACAAAGAAATCAGTCCCTGTTTCCGATTCGCTGGAATACTGGGAATAGGTGACAAAGCCATTTTCTTGCTGGTGGATTTCTATGTGGTTGGAGGATCTCAGGTGAGGCGTGGGAGGACTCTCCTTCCGAAGTGAGTTGGAACGGGTCACGGAGATATTGTCAAATTCTTCTAGCAAGCCATTGATTGAAGCATCCTTGCAAGGTTTATTTCCTCTAACGATGGTCTGGGAACAGAAGATAGCTTTTGATTAAAGGCTGCCTTTGATTTAATGCCATAGCGATAAAACCATTCAGCAGAGTCATTTCAGCAACATTGCAAAGAATACAGGGACAGTCCGCTATATCCTTTTATCAGGTGGAAAAATTTGGGGACAAAATGTCATCCCCCCCCCCCCAAGGTGCATCATTGCATACTCTTGCTAACTCTGTTCTCAACAATACTCTTATAAGAAATTACCATTTGATTTAACCTAGGGATTTAACATTATTTCCTAGGATACTGAGAGAACAGGTTGTGATTCACTTCTGTAGGTCATTCTATGGAAAGGAATAACTAGACAAATGGTGCATTACTGGTATTTCATTCTTCCATTAAAAAGGTCATGGAAGGTACCACTATCACAGGTGTGTTAGAGAGAGAGAGAGAGAGAGAGGGAGAGAGGGAGAGAGAGAGAGAGAAAGAAAGAAGAGAGAGAGATTGCTCTGCACTACCATCATAGTATCCTAAACTAGATTAAAACCTTCTTTTGACTTTGATCAAAATTTTCTTTTTTTTTTTAAATTTGATTTATATTATTATTATTATATTATATTTATATACCGCTCTACTCCCGGGGGACTCAGGGCGGCTTACAATGCGTTAAGCAATAGCCTTCATACTTTTGTATATTTATACAAAGTCAGCTTATTGCCCCCACAAACTGGGTCCTCATTTTACCTGCCTTAGAAAGGATGGAAGGCTGAGTCAACCTTGAGCCTGGTGAGATTCGAACTTACAGTAATTGCAGACAGCTGGTTTAAATCACTATGCTTTTAGTCTGCTGAGCTAAACCAGGCTCCATTTTGACTTCATTGAGAAGAATTTTAGTTTCTTAAAGATCGGAGTATAAATAACATGCAGCTATAGGAAATTATCTTGGATTAAACATGTAGTATATCCAATTAGGGCAGGCATCAGAAATCCACGATTTTCTAGATATTCTTGGATTTCAACAGCTTTCTGTCCATCCTGCATGCAGAAAGATCAGGAATTATGGGACCAGGGGTGTCTGCAGAGAAGGCCAACAATATCAAAATTGCAGGTGTGACCAGACACTGAAAGCCCCATTCCTTTTGATGTGATGCATGAGATCCACATTTCAAAAGCTTTGACTGCTAGTCACCTCCATCATTTTGATGTTCTTGAACTTCCCTGTGGACACTTCTGGATGGAAGTTACCCTTTAATAATAATTAGAGTGGTGGCACAGTATTGGAAGAAACAAGAGTTACCTACGATTCAAGAATGGACATTAAAAGTAGTGCATTTGGCAGAAATGGCAAAAATCTCTGCATATCTTAAAGATTACTCAAATGAAAGATATATAAAGGAGTGGAGAAGATGGATAGATTATATTCAAAACAAATACCGGAATAAGAAATTTCAATTAGCTTATGAATGAAATATTTTGTAGAAATTGTTATATTATAACATAATATAACATTATATGGCGGCATATAAATCAAATTAAAAAAAAATTATGTAGAATATTGTTGTTTTATTACTAGGAGTTAAAGATCAAGGTTAATAATGATTTATTATATTGTTAGCTAATTATAGCTTTGAGTTTGTACATGTTGTACCCTGAGCTAAGTCAAAGGGGGGGAGGGTTGGAAGGGGAGGGATGGGGTGGAGGGGGGGAAGAGGGAGGGTGAAGGGAGGGATAGGGAGGGGGGAGGGAAGACATTTTTTTTGTATAATTTGTAAAACTTTTCAATAAAAAAAATAATAATTAGAGTTCCATAGGTACTGCACATCTGACTCACAACACTGATAACAAGACTTTTATCCAAGACCTCAGCTAATTGGCTAATTAGAGCTGTGATTGGATTCAGTATATTTATTTAATTTATTTATTTGTAAAATTTATTGGGTGCCCATGTTGCTCTATGGTAACTCTGGGTGGCTTTACAATATTAAAAGATAAAATTGCACGCTTTATTGGTAATATAAAACATAATACTATAAAATCGACCTAGCTAAAAAGATAGGGGGTGGGAATATGATGCAAGGAGGAGAGGGTGGGATCTCTTGTTAATCAATCCACGACCCATATGAAGTCGTTCGTGAGAAAATGTAACTCTCTTTTGGATAAAGTCTATACAGTTTATAGTTAAATAGGATTCCAGCCAACCATTCTTGGAGCAAGCAAACTCAAATGTACTTCATGGCTACCTGTGACTTTCAGTAAGAATGGGGTGGGGGGGGTGGGGGGTGACACAACAATGTGTCTAGTATTTCCACCCTTTTAAGGTTTTTTTTCCTTGGCAGTATATAATTTTTTAATTTTTATCCATATGGTTAACCTATCAACCAGCTTTTTTTTTTTTGAAAATGTGAAATTGGCAAAACTTTTTACTGAATTTCAGCAACATGATCTTCGTGCATGGGCTTCAAAGGGATGTAGATGGTTTAATAGGGCATATGGACTGCAGATTGCCTGCTCTGATGTAAGATGAGCAACAACTAATGCATAACACCTAGTTTATTTCCCCGCAATCCAATTCCAGGCATAGCTTCTTAGACTTAATTACTATTGAGTTGCATGGGATTTGTCCCATAGTAAGTGGCACTTGAGAAAGTAGTCTCAAGATCTTGACAGAGCCACCAAAATATTTCACTGTATTTATAGTTTGAATAGCGTCCTTAACATCAATATCTTTCCCAGAAAGAATCTGCCTATCTAACCTAGATGGACAGGAACCATCTACACATGGGGCTCACCTTGGAGGAACTGTTCCTATAACACAGCTCCTCTCTTACGGAACAGTATGCTTCCCTAAGCGAGAATACATTCCCATGGTCCTCAGAAGATGGTAAAAAGCTTGTTCTTCTAGTAGGTCATGTATACAGTATATCACAGAAGTGAGTACACCTCCTCACATTTTGTAAATATTTAAGTATATCTTTTCATGTGACAACACTGAAGAAATGACACTTGGCTACAATGTAAAGTAGTGAGTATACAGCTTGTATAACAGTGTAAATGTGCTGTCCCCTCAAAATAACGAAACACACAGCCATTATTGTCTAAACTGGTGGCAACAAAAGTGAGTACACCCCTAAGTGATAATGTCCATTGGGGCCCAAGTAGCCGTTTTCCCTCCTTGGTGTCATGTGACTTATTAGTGGTACAAGGTCTCCGGTGTGAAGGGGGAGCAGGTGTGTTAAATTTGTTGTTATCGCTCTCACTCACTCATACTGGTCATGGCAATGAACGCTGCAGACCAATTTGATGCAGCGTTTCAAATTGCAGTATTTAAGCATATACTTAAATATTTACAAAATGTGAGGGGGTGTACTCACTTCTGTGATATACTGTACCTCAGGGGGTGCCTTTGAATCAGTCTTGACTCCTGGAAAGTACCTGGACAACTCCCTACACTTTTTTGGGCAACGTTTTTCCAGAAATGATTTGCCACAGCCTTCTTCCTAGGGCTGAGAGAAAATGATGGACCTGAAACCAGCCATCTTAGGCAGGACTAAAATTCACAATTGCCTAGTTTCTAGTCTGGTGCCTTAACCACTGCATCAAATTGTCTCTCCATGTACACATATTCCCATTAGTATCTGTACTTGGCTTTGGGTTCTAGTGGGCTGCAGTAATAGATGAATCACACAGATACACACATAAACAAACAAATAAATTCAAATAAAATTATCAACTTTCTGCTTCCTTCACTTTCCGCTTCCTTCACTTTCCGCTTCCTTCACTTAGGCTATTTGTTTAGTTAAAAAGTTTCTCTCTTGTGCCCTTGACTATTAATAATGATGCTAGTGATGGCTGTTGAATAATACTGACAAAAATGAGTTACGCTGTGTTTCAATACTAAATATGAATTTAATATGCAGCTTTGGAGTAGATAACAATGGAACAAGGATATAGAGATAATTTAGTGGATATGATCATCGTGTAATAATAATAGAAACTCTGAAGTCTTAAATGTCTCTGGGAAGGAGACTTTTATGAAAATTGTCCTTGTACAAACACAATGCAATGACTAGCATGCATCTCAAATAAAAGGGCAGTGTGAGCCTCAATAAGATCTGATATCTGTTCTCGTCTCAGCCAGACCCTTCAGAAGAGTAGTAATAAAACAAAACAGAACCCGTGTATTGTTTACATAACCAGTTTTGACTTGCAACCCATCTTAAAAACGTTTGAGCACACCTGCTCAAAAAAAGGAGCTCTTTGTGGTTAATGGGGCTTGCAACCAGTTGCAAATATGCAAAGTCTCATTCAATCACTGAGGCTCAAGTCTCACACTTGTATAGGAGTAAGGCAATGCTGAATTGTGTAACTTAGTTCTCAGTAAGCGAGTACAGAACGAAATTATTAAGGACTTACAATACTCCAGATTTAATCATATTCTGATTCGTCTGGAATTAATTTGGTCATGGCAAAATGAAATCCGTTATTTGACATTGTATGCTCAGCAGGGCATCCTCTGCTTTGGCTGTGGCTCAAGCCACTGTACAGTAGCTTGCCATCAGAGAAAAATCTCATGTAACAGAATGCAAACTACATAGTGTATTCTTTTAGAACAATCCTTTATTTAATTTTTCATACCTATGATTAAGGGAATTCATAGGTTTTTTTATTTACTGTTAATGTACTTGGGTATATGATAGATTTCTCAATTCATTCGGTATGTATGTGTGTCCTTCCTATATAGCCGTGATGGCGAACCTATGGCACGGGTACCACAGGTGGCACACGTAGCCATATCAGTGGGCATGCCAGCTGAGCTCTGGCCCACATGTGCGGGCCGGCCAGCTGATTTTCAGGCCTTCTGGGCCCACCAGAAGTAGGGAAACAGGCTGTTTCCTGTCTCCGGAGCGGCTGGGGGTGGGTGGGGAAGGCCCGTTTTTCTTTCTTACCTGGCTCCAGATCCTCTCTATTTATC
>WNWU01000017.1:29996462-30006500 GCA_012654045.1 Ptyas mucosa
GATAAATAGAGAGGATCTGGAGCCAGGTAAGAAAGAAAAACGGGCCTACCAGGCCATCATGTGCCAGAAGCAGGGGAGTGAGAGGGGAAGTTGCGCATGCATGCACAGGGAATTATTGGTGTGGGCACGCGCGACTCTCCCCCGCCCCCCCCTCCTGGCACGCGATGGCAAAAAGGTTAGCAATCACTGCTATACAGCATATGGTATAGTACAGCACAGCAATGTAATGTTATGTAATGTAATATAATCAGTGGGTTGGACTAAAAGATCTCCAAGGTCCCTTCCAACTCTTCTATTCTGTATTCTAGATAATATAATGCAGCATGGCACAGCACAGTATAATATAATAACATAGCAATTGTATCACAGCAGGTTTTTTTGATGCATTTCATGCCCACCTCCTATGTAAGGTCATTATTACTCTTTTCAGTAAGTTGGAGAACCGAAACATAGCATTTGAAAAAAAAAAGACTATTCAAGCATAAATATGCTGATTCAAAGAAATAAGAATTTGCTACATTGCTTACAACGCAATCTGAATGGCTTTCCTCTCCTGTCCCTGGCATTCAAAAGATGGAATCTGTGACAAGCCACCTTCCCCGATGAAGGGGAAGCCCATTCCTAACAGAATGGATGCGCTTCTGAATAAACAAAGCAATGGATGAAAATGGCACGGAAAATATCTACATCATGTATAGTGAAGAGTAAAGAAGGTGACCCTGATGGAGATGTGCAGAAACCATTACCTAAGCAAAAGGGGATGAAACATTTTTTTAAGTTCAGAACAACAAAATTATATGTGGACAATGTTCAGGCAGACACCTTCCTAATTCAGTTACCTATAAGAAGAGGAAGAAGGTACAGTACAATCAGACTGGCACAATTGGGTTGAAGTAACAATAACAGAGTTGGAAGGGACCTTGGATGTCATCTAGTCCAACCCCCTGCTTACACAGGAGACCTGTACTAGGGATTCGAACCACCGAACTGCGGAACCTTTCTGATCGACAAGCTCAGCGTCTTAGCCACTGAGCCACCTAGTCAGGGTTAATACCATCTCAATCAAAATAGTTTTAACCTTCCTCTGGAATTGATTTTGTAGTCTGGTTTACCTAGGAATGGAGAGGCTGACATGATTACGGTATATAGCATATAGTTATTAAGCCTGAGGTATTTGCATCCCCAGTGAGCCATTACTTATCGGTGTTGTCAAAGAATATAACATAACTAAAAACCTAAAATAGTTTGGGTGGCTATTTATGCAATAGTAGGAAAAGCATTCCACAATTCTGATTACTTGAACACTTGCATATGTTCACTGATATAGGTGCATATTTATAACTACTCTAGATCATCGCAATACGGGCCATCTGTTTGTAATTAAATCAACTGCAAATGGATGATCTTCTAAGGCAGGGGTGTCAAACTGGTGGCCCACGGGCCAGATTTGTCATGTGCAGGCCACACCCACCCCAGCTCCGCGAAGGGAAAAACATCGCAAAACATCATGTGACGGCAACATGACGCTGCGAGTTTGACACCCGTGTTCTAAGGCTACTCAGTTTGTCCTCCAGAACTTTCGGCCTTCAGGCCTTCCACTTGGCCTCTGACCTCTGGCTAAATTTGGGTTATGCAAACCACAGTAAAGAGGATTCTAATGAGGAAAACCTGGTCTTAGCTTGTGATCTTCCAGTGTTCGGCTCAAACTATGAAAACAGTCAGCACAACCAAAGCCAAAACTCTTTGACCTCTCCACCTTTTGTACCAATTACTATCTGCCATTTGGAATCTATGTCATTAATCTTGTGTCAGTAAACTCTAAAACAATAGAGAAAGTTATAAGCATGCTTCCATTTGTCTTGGAATCAGACATCCAGTGATACAAATATGTTTCGTTCTGTACTTGTCTCCCCTTAACAGTTCTGTTCTGGGTCACTCATATTTACCACAGCATGGAACAGCATGATTGACAATGAAGTGCTTCATAATTTAATGAGCCCCTGAAGCACCCAGGAGGCATGGTGCCTTCCAAGTGCAAATGTGTGGCTCAAATCCAAGTGTAGCTTTAATATTCTCTCTGTCTCCTCTGCGGCAGAACCTCATTTTTATTTTTTTTTTAGCTAGGAGATCCCCTCTGGTTGTTTGAGCAAAGATCATCCTTTGGTGACATAAAGTGGCTCTGCATATAAAACCATAGTTTTTCTCTGAGGCATGACTGTTCTTCATGTGTTACAAAACCAGGATCTTAACCTCCTCATATTCCTAATGCTCCAGGCTTTTTCCTTCCCTCCTGAGCCAAAATAAATATGTAAAAGCCTTCTGGTAGATGAGGTGGACTTTTGTTGATACTCATTCAGGCCAGCTGTTAGAGACCTTCTATGTAGGGGCAGAATAAATCTTGTCCTCCACTTTTCAACCATTTGGCAGGTAATTGACAATTTCCAAAAATACTTAAGTCACGTTCAGCTTATTATTCATAGAGAAAAATGGAGATAATATGGGGCCCAGATATGAAAATTACAAGGGATTTCTCCTCCAAGAAGAATCCAAGCCCAGGTACTACTTTCCCTGCAACATCAAAAAGTCAATGTGTAATTAGAAACTGAAAGTACTAGCAATTATCACAGCATACTCTAAGGATTAAATGGTTCTCATTCTAGAAACAAGAAGTATTGTAGTATTTGAGGTATTTAAAAATGTATTATTAAAGCACAGGTAGAGATAGAAGGTACAGAGTTAGAGACTTCTGTGTACTAACAGGCAATTAATTTGTTATCTATTATGGAAGGATACTGTACCACAAGCTACATGTTGGTGATCACCTTTAAAGCTCTCCATGGCTTAGGGCCGGGGTACTTACGGGACCGCCTTCTGCCACCAATTGCCTCCCACCGGCCAGTTCGCTCCCACAGAGAGGGCCTCCTCAGGGTGCCGTCAGCCAGACAATGTCGCCTGGCGACCCCCAGGGGGAGAGGCTTCTCTGTGGTGGCGCCCACCCTCTGGAACAATCTACCCCCAGAGATACGAGTGATTCCAGACCTCCGGACTTTTTGTCGGGCTCTTAAAACCTATTTCTTTCAATTAGCTGGGCTGGCCTGATTTTACGTTTTACGTTGGTTTTAAAATTGATATTGATTTTAATTGAATGTTTTAAAATTATGGGCCAAACTTTATTTAATTATCTTAAAATTATTTTAACTTTTCTACACAAATGTTTTATTCTGGCTGTTCACCGGCCTGAGTCCGAAAGGAGAAGGGCGGTATAAAAATTCAATAAATAATAATAATAATTTTCTTCCGTTCTTACAAGGGCCTGTCAGAGTTTGTTGCAGAAATCAAATCCAGAAAATACACACAGATAACTGATTCAGCAGGATTCATTAATTTCTCTTTATACATAATATAACACATGAAATAAATATACCCGTAATGGCGAACCTATGGCACGGCATAGCCATATCAGTGGGCATGTGAACTCAGCTCCAGCGCACATGCATGCACGGGCCAGCTGATTTTCAGGCCTTCTGGGCCCACCAGAAGTAGGGAAACAGGCTGTTTCCTGCCTCTGGAGGGCCTCGGGGGGTGGTAGGAAAGGCCAGTTTTTCTCTCTCACCTGGCTCCAGAGCCTCTCTAGGAGTCTGGGGAGGGTGAAAATGGCCTTCCCCACCTCCCCGGAGGCCAAAAACGGCCCGTTTGTCAACTTCCGGACCCACCTTCTGGAGCCGGACCCACCCTCTGGAGCCAGGTAAGAGAGAAAAATGGGCCTACCGGGCCATCACGTATCAGGAGCGGGGGGAGCAGGGGGGGGTCACGCATGCATGTGTGAGGCGCATAGAATTATGAATGTGGGCACACACGCACATGACCCCCCCTACCAAAAGCAGAGGAAAGAACAGTTTTCAGTTTCAGTTCAGCAGAGCAGACTAGTTTGCAGCTTTAGAGCACAGAGCCAAGCCCACACTCCTTCCAGTTTCATTTTTTTTTAGAATTTTTTTTTAAATTGAAATTTATTATAATACAATACAGTACAATCAGTCAGACAGTGTTATTTTTCTACACAGGTTAGATTGATTCTTCTTTTACCTTTCATCTTAATATAACGTAATTTACATATGCATCTTAAGATCTATATTAACTTTTATCTATTCTTTATCCTATTGTCAATCCACCTGTACCAATCATCCCACACGGTATAATATTCTGAGTCTTCTTTCTCATTTAATTCTAACGTTAATTTGTTCATTTCGGCACATTCTAGAACTTTCTGAATAATATGTTCCTCTGGTAGTGTGTCCTTTCCTTTCCAATATTGGGCGTAGGCTATTCTTGCTGCAGTGAGCATATGTATGATTAAATATCTTTCCCCTCCCCCCCCCAACATTTCGTCTTTAGTATTCCCAGGAGAAATGTTTCAGATATCAATTCAATTTTTTCATTGGTTGATTGTTGTAGCCAATTTTGAATTTTTCTCCAATACCTCATCGCTTCAGGACAGGACCACCACATGTGAAAGAAGGTACCTTGGTGACATCCACACTTCCAACATTTGGGGCTTACATTTGGATAGATTTTTGCTAATCTCGCGGGCGCTAGGTGCCATCTATATAGCATTTTATATTGGTTTTCTTTGTATGTTGCCGCTTTTGTTAATTTATAGTTTCTATTCCAAATCATCTCCCATTCGTCTAAATTTATATTATGTCCAATATTTTTGGCCCACACTATCATTGGCTCTTTAACTACCTCTTCCGCCCTATCGAATTCTAATAAGTAATTATATAATCTAGATAGTACTTTTTTTTCTGGACCTATTAGTAATTTGTCTGTTTGTTTCCATCTCAATGCCAAATTCTTCCTTATCTTTTTTGTACCTAGATTGAATCTGTAACTATGGCCACCAGTCAATATGTATTCCCTGTTCGCCTAGCGATTGATTGCTTATAAGATTTCCTTAATTATCTAGAAGCTCTTTATAACTAATCATTTTATTAATCTCTAATGTATTTGGGTATATCATGGCTTCCATCGTCGATAGCCAATTCGGGATTTTCATGTATTGTTTTCTTCTAATTTCCTCCCATACTTGTATTAATACTTCTCTTATCCTGTGCCTATGGAAATACGTTTTGGTCTTTTTCTTTTTGTCCCACAAGAAGGCGTGCCACCCTTTTTGTAGATCGTGCCCTTCCAAAATTAGGATTCTTTTGTTTCTTAAATTAACCCATTCCCTTATCCATACTAGGATGGCCGCTTTATAATATACTTCCCATGCTGGGAGTCTGAAACCTCCCCTACTTCTGTTGTCTTGTAGTGATCGCAAATTAATTCTTGGTTTTTTCCCGGCCCAAATGAATTTCCTAATGATTTTGTTGATTTCTATCAAAAAAAATTTGTCCAAGATGACGGGTATCGTTTGGAATAGGTATAGTAACTTGGGCAGGATATTCATCTTTATCAATGCTATCCTGCCCAAGAGTGATAATTGCACTTTCTCCCATTTTTCCAAATCCTGTTTTATTCTTTTAACCAGAGGTGTATAGTTATCTTCTTTCAGACCTGAGCATCTAGCTCAGTGGTTCCCAACCTGGGGGTCGCGACCCCTTTGGGGGTCGAACGGCCATTTCACAGGGGTCGCCAAAGCCCTCTCTCGCCCCCCCACGCCTTCACTCACCCTCACCCTCTGTCTCTATTGGAGGGCTGCATATCCCAGCTTGCAACGCGGTGCCTCATGCTTTAGTAAGAGAGCGGAGAGAGGCTGCGTGCGTTAGTCACGTGCATGCATGTGGGTGTGCGCACACGTGATTAGAAAAGATTCTAGTGCAGAAGTCCTAGGGAGTTCAGGGGCTCCCTGCTGCTGCTGCTGCCGCCACTATCCCCGATACCTGCAGCTGTAAGAGCTCAACAGAAAAAGTTTGGGTGAAAAAGTTTAAGTTTAAGTTCAGTGATTCCTTGCGCCACCGAGCTGTCTATGTCTGCAGCGGCAAAAGCTGCAAGGGAAAAGTTTTGGGTGAGCGAGTTCAGGGATTCCCTGCTGCCACCCCACCCCTGATGCCTGCAGCGGCAAAAGCCACGCAGGAGAAGTTTTGGGTGAGCGAGTTCAGGGATTCCCTGCCGCCATCCCAACGCCGATGCCTGCAGCGGCAAAAGCCGCACAGGAGAAGTTTTGGGAGTGCCCCCTGAAGCTCCCATTTCAACCCTTGCCTCTGCCTGCCACAGCTTGAAGCTCCTGTTTTGGGTGCAGGAGAGAAAGCAGGAAAGGAAGAGAGAGAGAGAGAGAGAGAGACAGAGACAGAGACAGAGACAGAGAGACAGAGACAGAGACGGAGAGGGAAAGAGGAAAGGAGTGAGAGAAAAAAGAAAGAATGAAAGAAAAAGAGACAAAAGAGAGAGAGAGAAAGGAAGGGAGAGAAAGTCCTTGATTTATGACCAGAATTGAGCCCAAAATTTTGGTTGCTAAGCAAGAGCATTGTTAAGTGAGTTTCACATTGTACTCAATCCATGATCTCTCCTGGTTCTAACGGTCATATGCAAGTTAGGGAAGAACTATGCCATGTATCATCTTTTGCATTATTAAACCTATGATTAATTATTATTTTCATTAGAAGTTAAAACTGGATTCATATTGTTTTTGTGATTAATCACAATGCTTTAATTATGTTCAATTTGTAACAATAAAATACATCCTGCATATCAGATATTTACATTACGATTCATAACAGTAGCAAAATTACAGTTATGAAGTAGCAACGAAAAATTTTTTATGGTTGGGGGTCACCACAACCTGAGGAACTGTATTAAAGGGTCGCGGCATTAGGAAGGTTGGGAACCACTGATCTAGCTGATAACCATATCCCTAAATATTTAATTTTTTAAACTATTTGTAGGTCTAATTCCTTTTTTAATTCATTCTTTTGCATTTCTGTTAAATTTTTGACTAACAATTTAGTTTTCCCTTTATTCAATTTAAGTCCGGCTACCTCCCCATACCTTCCTATTTCCTCCAAAGTTCTTGGGCCGTTTCTAACGGTTCCTCTATGATGAGTACTATGTCATCCGCAAAAGCCTGGGTCTTATACTCCTCTCCCCTAATCTTTAATCCTTTTATTTCACTGTTTTTCCTAATTCTATTTAATAGGGTTTCTAGTGTCAAGATGAATAGCAGAAGTGATAACAGGCATCCTTGTCTTATACCTTTCTTAATTTGACATGAATTTGTCATATCCCCATTTATTATTATTCTCGCCCTTTGTAATTTATAAATTGTTTCTATCATTTTCTCAAAATTGGTTCCGAATTTTATTTTAATTTGTTCAATCAAAAATTTCCAATTAAGGTTATCAAAAGCTTTTTGGGCGTCTAAAAATACAAGAGCCATTTGCTTCTCCGGGTGGACTTCATAATATTCGAGAGCATCCACAACTATTCTTATGTTATTCCTTATTTGTCTATCAGGTAAGAAGCCGTTCTGATCCGGGTGTATAATGGAATTTAATATTCTTTTCAGTCTTTCCGCAATTATGATCATGAAAATTTTATAATCTGTGTTTAAAAGAGAGATCAGTCTGTAATTTTTAATTTGTTTTTGGTCTGTACTTTCTTTCGGAAGTAGTGTGATATATGCTTCCCTCCACGAATCTGGTATTTTTGCTTCCAATAGGGCTTCATTGCATATCTCTAATAGTTTTGGTGTTATTATTTCGTCAAATTTTTTATAAATTTCTCCTGGGAGACCATCCGGACCTGGTGTTTTGTTATTTTTAAGTTTTGAATTTGCCATTCTTAATTCTTCAATTGTAATTTCTTTGTTTAGCCTTTCTCTCTCCTCCTCTCCTATTTGTAGTAATATAACACATGAAATAAATATACCCATGATGGCAAACCACAGGTGGCATGCATAGCCATATCAGTGGGCACATGAACTCAGCTCCGGCGTGCATGCATGCGCCAGCCAGCTGATTTTCGGGCCTTCTGGGCCCACCAGAAGTAGGGAAACAGGCTGTTTCCTGCCTCTGGAGGGCCTCGGGGGTGGTGGGGAAGACCCATTTTTCTCTCTCACCTGGCTCCAGAGCCTCTGTAGGAGTCTGGGGAGGGTGAAAATGGCCTTCCCCACCTCCTCGGAGGCCGAAAACAGCCCATTTGCCAACTTCCAGACCCACCCTCTGGAACCGGACGCACCCTCTGGAGCCAGGTAAGAGAGAAAAATGGGCCTATACTGGGTCATCACGTACCAGGAGCAGGGGGAGCAGGGGGGTCACGCATGCATGATGGGGTGCATAGAATTATGAATGTGGGCGCACGCACGCACGACCCCCCACCCCCTCTTCTGGCACGTGATGATATTGTATATTTCAGTGATGGCTATCACTGAAATATACAATACAGAAGCAGAGGAGAGAACAGTTTTCAGTTTCAGTTCAGCAGAGGAGACTAGTTTGCAGCTTCAGAGCACAGAGCCAAGCCCACACTCCTTCCAGTTTCAGTTTTCAAACAGTCCTCATTGGCTGACTTAGTTGCTATGCCTATTCATTGGCTGACCTTGTTACCATGCCCTATTCCAGTTCATGAATATTCTGACAAGGCCTAGTAAGTTCATCCTTACTAGGAGAATGCTTAATCATTGTCTTAAGGCTATAAGACTCTTTTTTTAAAAAAAAATATCATATTCACAAGAGACTTTTATAGAATATCTAATTTCTAAGCATGGATATTGGATTGGTTGGATACTGGCATGTCCAGCCACCCCTTGTAAGAATAATATGAAGGGCTTCCTCAATAATCCAATCAATCAGAATAGAGTTGGAAGGGACCTTTGAGGTCTTCTAGTCTAACCCCCTGCTCAAACCTGTACCTTTTTAGACAAGTGACCATCCAGTCTCTTGTTAAAAACCTCCAGTAATGAAGCAGACCCACAACTTCTGACCGCAAGCTGTTCCACTGGTCAATTGTCCCCACTGTTAGGAAGTTAGGAAGTTTCTCCTTACAAGCAAGTTTCTCCTTACAAGATCGTGAGCTGCACAATCTTTACTTTGGCCTCATAGACAAGAATGTCATTATGTTTGGTAGCAGATGGCTCATCATAGTCACTTTATTGATCTGGGACTGCAAATAAATAATAATCATATCCATATCCCCTGACAACATCAGCATTATTTCCCAATGAAGGCTCATTGGGAATACTGATTCTAAAAAATACCATTGTATTTCCTAAAGTAGTGACTTTGGAAAGTAGCCTGTTCATTGTGCAAAGGAAAACCAGAAATGACATTTATCATTCAAATCCTCCCTTCCTTGATGCTAACTGCATACATTAACGCCAAAGAAGGGGCTCCTGGGAGAAATCCATATCACTGCTGGGAGTTATGGCTTGCCTTTGTGTCATAGTAATTCCTCGTACATTAAAATCAATGAAGCCAATCTATTTGAGTTAATGTCCACTTCTCTCCAAAAGCAGATCTTTTCCTTTCTGAGGAGTTCCAGCATTTGTTCTGGCTGGTGGTGACAAGAGGCATATTTCATGGTGTGATGTTCCTGGTCTGTCCTCTGGTGATAAGCTATAATGGATCTGTCGTAAGAACAGCTGTCTCACCGTGTAACAAAGAGGAGATGAAAAACAGCTTCTCCTCTAAAACCACTGTATTTCCATAGACTGTAATGAAGTAGGTAATTAACTGCTTTGCCCCAGGAAGACCCGGCGTTAAACAAATAATTCTGTATTTTATGCCTTTCTTGAGAATGCCCCTCCCCCCCCCACTCCCTTAAAACAGGAGTCTATATCCAAATGTTTATTTAAATACTATGTAATAATAACTGAGAAATACATTTTAACAGTCTGGCTAAGATTAAACCATACATCAAAGTAATGTATTTCTTATTTTAATGAAAAAGATTTTAGAGGAAAAAAATCAATGAGAGGAAAGAATTCTTTAAAAAATTAAGTATATGCAAGTATTTCACCATTCATCCATATAAATATATATATATATATATATATATATATATATATATATATATATATATATACATATACACACATACACA
>WNWU01000017.1:30006600-30090932 GCA_012654045.1 Ptyas mucosa
ATACATATATATATATATATATATATATATATATATATGTATGTATAAATCCACTGTCCATTAATATAGAAAGTGTACTAACAAGGTGTTCTATGATAATAAAAAAAACATATTGAAGACATAGTCATTATTATTCTGCAGATGAAAATCATTGTTCTAATCCATCCTTTTGTTTGATTTTATTCAATGTCCATGTTATTAATGGGCACAAATTACAACTAAGTGTCCCAAATGATTGAGAATCTTCACAGACTTACAGCTGGGCGCACAAATTAATTGCAAGCAAGAGAGAATAAGCAGGAATTTTAAATCTATACAGCCTACTGAAAGCAGTGGACAGCTTCAACCTTAGGCCAGAAGGACATAGTCATGGCGTCAAAATGAAAGATGACAGATAGACAGACAGACAGACAGACAGACAATTGGTTTCTACGGCACAGACTTTTGGAAACACCAGTAAAAAAAGTAATCATTAAAAAAGTGGCGAAAGATGAAATATTGTATTTTCAAAAGTGCTCCGTGAATATGTCCCCCCCCAGTAGTATTGGAGTGTGTGTGTGAGTGTGTGTGTGTGTGGGGGGGGTGTTAAGTATCTTGCCATGAGCTCTGCCAGATTTTGCTCTAAGCTCTGTCTTTTTTGTATATGTTGTGATGTCATATGCACATACCGTACAAAAGTGCTTGCCTTACAATGGCCTAACGCTGCTGTTGTCATTTCCATGAAAGCAGTGGATCCTGCAATGCCTCCGTTCCATTTGCTTTTAATGTGATCCCTTGGGCTTTTTGATCTTTTTAGTATTTGTGAGGTTATTCCCCCCCCCCCTAAAAATTGCTTCTCAGAAGCTGTAGGGTGACAGGTAGGCCAAGAAAAGAGGGAAAAATAGACCCTTTTCGGTTTGTTGCACTTGCCTTCCACCTTCGAATATGCCTGTTTGACCAAAACAATATTTTTATACTGAAAGTATAAAAGTTTTACTGCAGACAGTGGAGGTGGTGCAATGAACACTGTGATGAAGTTATATAATCCTAGATTGAGTCAGCAGTGAGTTCTTCCTAAGACAATTTTGTAATTCAGTAGATTTTGGAAATCTTGTAGTTTTGTTGCTCTGGAGCCCTCCTTCAAATACTAAGTAAATCCCTAAATGTCAGTTCCAGAGGCTTATGCTGACAGCAATCCTCAGTGTATTAAAACATATAGATGAGATTACCCTATATAATATATGCCTTTTTAAAAATTCTGCTTCTGACTGGCCCTTGTTTCTCTTCTTAAGCTAAACCTGTGTTTCCACCCAAAGAAGAGTCAAATAAACAGTCAGAAAATTCAAATCAAAGTTAGAGCATCCTTAAAACTTACTCATTAAACCAGCAGCCCTCCCCAACTGTGCAGCCAAATTGGATGTCTGATAAAACTGGTTTTGGCTAGGGGTGAAAGGATAAACTAGGAGGAAAACAATTAGCTGAACTGTAATCTATTATTTTCCCTATAGATTCAATCTGCGTACCTTTTCTTTAAGTTTTTAGGAGTCCTGGTGGCGCAGTGGGCTAATTCACTGTTATTAAGATCAGCTGCTTGCAATTACTGCAAGTTCAAATCCCACCAGGCTCAAGGTTGACTCAGCTTTCCATCCTTTCTAAGGTAGGTGAAATGAGGACCCAGATTGTGGGGGCAATAAGCTGACTTTGTATAAATATACAAAAGTATGAAGGCTATTGCTTAACGTACTGTTAAGCCGCCCTGAGTCTCCAGAGAAGGGCGGCATATAAATCAAAACTAAAAAAAAAAAAGGCACTCAAAGGTTTTATTCTGTAAAAAAGAATAAACTTTTCATATCCAGAAAAGTTAGACTTAGCTAACAGAAGGGGAACAATTTTTTCTGGCTCCTACAACTTCTGAAAATTTGTCCCCAAAGGATTGATGACCTTCTAGGACACTAGTGTCAAATTTGCAGCATCATGTTGCTGTCATGTGATGTACCACTATGTTTTTTTCTCTTCACGGAGGTGGGCGTGGCCTGTGTGTGACGCATCTGTCTCGCGGCCCACCAATTTGACACCCCTGTTCTAGAAGAACATGGAAGGGTCAGTAAAAAATCCATAAAGTACTGAGTCTTCTCGTCTAGATTGAGAAGAGGAGCAAATGGTGCTTTTCTTCAGTCCTCCCAGGGTGACTTCTTTTGCTATGGCAATTAGAAATTTTTGGGCTTACATGTTAAGGGCCATAGAAATTGTTTGCAGAGGCGATTATACTATTTCACACTGTGAACGCTCTGTGTTAACCAGTGCAGTGTAACATATTTCTTTCTGCAACTTGTTCTATGTGATTTATGAGGTTTTTGTCTATGGTAAAAAAGTGATTTGGTACAGTACAAAAGGTAGCACAAGGGAAATTAGCCAAGAAGAAGCCTTGATGCAAGTTAAAAATTAGAACTTACTAAATATATAGGAAACAAAAAAAAATATTGAAATCATGTAATAAAAACACAAACAGAATGCTGGCAAGGAAGAACATTACATGATCAATTTCTACAAAAGATGGAGGGGAAAATGGATAACGCCAAAACCTGGAAGTGGGTTATAACTGGAACATTGAAAAAGAAACTGAAAGTTTGATTTTGGCTGAGGAAAAGCAAACTATTAAAATTAATGCAACCAAGACAAGAATTTAAAAATCATCAAATGATTCAAAGTGTAGTTTGTGCAAAAAAGCAGAAGAAACAATAGATCATATACTCAGCTCGTGCAAAAAAGATCACACAAATTAATTATAAACGATGTAACACAATCACCAAAATGATTCACTGGAACATCTATAAAAAATATCATATTCCAATAATGAAAAATTGGTAGGAACATATAGTTTAAAAAATAGTTGAAAATGATCAGGTTAAAATGTTGTAGGATTTCCAAATATAGACTGATAAAATCTTGGCTTATAACAAACCAGATATAATTGTGGTTGAAAAGAAAGTGTGGATAATTGTTGTGGCAATATCAGGGAATAGTAGAATAGAAGACAAAGAATTAGAGAAGATCACAAAGTATCAAGATCTGAAAATCAAAATTGAAAATTATGACATAAATCAGTTGTGATGGTTCCAGTTTTTAACAAACTGGATGCCATACCAAAAAAATTACTGGATGGCACTAAAAAATCTGCGCATTGATAAAATTTCCATCTGTCAATTGCAAAAGGCTTGGATCCACACATATATCACAGTTGTACCTCGGTATTTGTCCTTAATTGGTTCCAGAAAGTGTGACAAGTACTAAAAAGGATGAGTACCAAATAAACCATGTGACTTACCACCTGCCCCTTTGTTTTGACTTCCTACCTGTCTCTTTTCCTGTTAGTGACCTTCCCAGCATGGCTGACTTCCTGTCTGCCCTCTGTGACTGTCCCCCACTTCCTTTTGCAGTGTGTCGAGATGATGAGTACCAGGACATTTTCGTGTCAAAATGCATCTAATACCAAATTCAACAAGTTTTGAAGTACCAAGTTACTATTGTATGCCAATATATTAAAACATTCTAGGTTTTTGGAACGTGATGCATATGAAGGCCAACACTAGCTAAACAACTGACAGCTGTAATTTCATATTGTTGTTAGCAGATAATAATACATATTTGACCTACATGCAACTGAATGTTGGCAACAACATAGAATATTCCAGCCGCTTGAAAAGACTAATGTTGAGGTTGCTATACATGCCTCTTTAGCTGTAATAATTTATTTTAAATGCAATGGAATTTGCTTCTAGGTAGAGAATTATTTTCAGAAAACCAAAGATAGGACTTTGTAGGAAGATAACACAGCTTTATTATTTGTCAAAGTTCACTGAGATTTCTGTAGTCAGTTGTCATAACAACAGGAACAACAACTTATTATAATCACTTTTGTTCTCGTCCTTTTGACTTCCTTAAATATAGTAAACAATAAACAAAATATCAGCTTTGAAAGCTGAAGTCAGGCACTTCAACCTAATTGAATGCATATGCCTTAAAACCAGTAGTTTTCCAATGCTTAGAATTTACTCATCTATTTAGTTTTATTTAGTTCCATCAACAAGTGATGATATTTCATTTTTAAACAAACATTTGGAGAGTGTATTTTTTATACTACTTTTTAAAAGGTTTTACCATTCTTTTTCCAACTTCTCTTTTTGCGGGGGTGGGCTGCTGGGGGTTTGCAGGGGTTTGGGAGAACCTCTAGCTAAGATTCTGTGCAGTTTGGAGAACCCCCAAATCCCACTCCTGGCTAGCTCCGTCCACCCGACCCCTCCCAGGAGTCGCCACGCAGCCCATTTTGGATGCAGGAAAGTGCAGGGCGCGCGTGGAGACTCGGGGAAGGTGAAAAACGGGCCTACCGGACGTTCAGGAAAGCCGGAAACGGGAAGGAAGGAAGGAAGGAAGGAAAGAAGGAAGGAAGGAAGGTTGGTTTGGAGGAACAATTGTGGAGTGAACAGTTAAGTGTAGTTGTTTAATTAGTCAAACTGTTGTTAATTGTATCTGGATTTCCCCATTGATTTTGCTTGTCAGAAGGTCGCAAAAGGGGATCACATGACCCCTGGGACACTGCAACCGTCATAAATATGAATCAGTTGTCAAGCATCCAAATATAAATCATATAACTATGAGGATGCTACAAAGGTCATGGGTGTGAAAAATGGTCATTAAGTCATTTTTTTCAATGGCATTGTAACTTCAAACGGTCACTAAATGAACTGTTGTAAGTCGAGGACTACCTGTATATTAAATATTGTTGTGAGAGCAACAGCCTGGAGCCTGTTTCTCACAAAAATGTTTTTCTTCAAGTTTTCAATAGGTTATGATATTCCACAGCAGGATTAACTGGAGGAAGGAAGTTTGACCCCAAATAAATCCAAAACTCTTTTGGTGTTACAACTGGAGCGTAAATCAGGTGCCACAATAGAGGATAATAATCAGTGAAAATCCAAAAGGCACAAACCACCCAAGGAGACTATTCTAAAAAAACCATAACAACAACAAACTGTGGCCAAATATAGTAGTAGAACGTAAAAAATATATACATCCAAACTGTTTAAATTTTATAAACACACCACACCACAATATTAAAATCTCTCTCAGATCAATGATGAATTATTTTTGGCTAGGAAAAAAAGAACAGTGTTTTTCCAAGTAAACAAAATGTATCTCACTTCAAACACATTCTGAAGTAGGCATATCTAGAAAAACTCAATAAACCCAGTAAGTCTTGTTTTAGAACCATAAGTATCCTCAGCTTATGCCATTGGTGAAGGGAGCCATAGTCCCTCTCAATAAATTTCCCAGATTCTAACAAAACTTCCTTAGGAGGCCCTTTAAGGACAAATCTACAAATAAATCATAAAGCCAGCAGCTTTATATGGATGTTTAAATTTAGAGGGAACAAATGTTGTGAAGTGAGCTGTAAATTCCTTGATTTATGTCTGGTGTGAGATATGTGTATTAATTGAAAATAATCCTTTTTTTTCTGGGGGAAAGAAAACAAGGATCTTTTTTGAGCTATTGACAAGGGCATAAAATAAGTTTCTTTTCTATTTTTGAAGAAAATCCCTGTTATAATAAACATCTGGGACTGCTTTAATGACATTATTGGGTAATTATTGGGTACCCCTTTCAGGGTATTTATTTTACTGAATGTGATTTTGTTGTAAGTGGAAGTCTCAGTGATTTTACAGCAGACAAATATAATTGACAACTCTAACAATCTAAATCAGCACTTGTTGTTTTGGGGGAACTACATACTGTATTGTGTTGCTATTCTGAAGTAGGAAAGTAACTCCTTATACTTTATATGGGAATCGTGAAAATATTAACACGATGACCTTTTTTCAAAGACTGTTGTGCAGATTAACTAGAGAGATAAAGCTTTATCATCTAATTTTCAAACTTGACAATATTAAGATGTGTGGTCTTCAACTCTCAGGTTAAGGAGTTGAAATTCACACATCTTAAATTTGCCAAGTTTAAGAAGAACTGATCTAAATGCTGAAATATTCTTTACTGCCACCTTGTGTTGGGTCCCTCCATTCTACTTTCTGATAAAAAATGAAGCTAACACAGGATATTATTCTCTTTCTAAGCTGTTCTCTGGAAAATGAAGACTTATTGACTGCAGTCCCTGAAAATTACAGGCACAGCCCCCAGAGCATCATTTAAGGTTGCCAGCAAACTTCATTTTTAATGGAATGGCAAGAGAAAATTGCTAAAAATATGCTTTGTCCTTTGTCCTGGAGTTTCTTTTTTTGGGGAGAGCAGCCTCTGTATGCCACAAGATCAACTGCAGCTGTGAGGCAAAAAATAAGTTGTATACATCTGACTTGTAGTATTAGACCAATTTATAGCAGAGCAAATCACTGTTAATCATCATTAACAAAAATGGAACAATGAATAGTTTAAAAGCACAGTAAAAAAAAAACAAAATGCTACCTAGGAGTTTTGTTTGGACATGTATCATAGCTCCATTATGGACAGATTTTAAAATATATCAAGACAGCAAAGCAACAAACCAAAACCCAGAATTTTAGAAAGTCACTTTAAACACTGGATTTAAAACACACTGGAGTCAGTTTTTGAACACTTTATCTCCTGATTTTATGAACATTTATTTGGAGCAAGCAAACCCCCATTTCCTGTATTTAATATAGATTAGTTTTTAAGTACAGGTAGTCCTCGACTTAACGATCACAATTGAGCTGAAAATTTCTGTTGCTAAGTGAGACATTTGTTGAGTGAATTTTGCCCCATTTTATGACCTTTCTTCCCACAGGTGTTAAGTGAATCACTACAGTTGTTAAATTAGTAAAATGATGGTTACGTAATCTGGTTTCCCTATTGACTTTGCTTGTCATAAGGTTACAAAAGGTGACCTTATGACCCCGGGACATTGCAACTGTCATAAATATGAGTCAGTTGCCAAGTGGCTGGATTTTGATCACGTGACCACGAGGATGCTGCAATGGTTGTAAGTGTGAATTTATTTAGTGTATGGCGTACAGTGTCGGAGAAATTCTATACCCGATAGACACAATGCAGTCCTGACAAGCCTAGATTGCTAATTCATTCTGTTTGGCACTTCCTTGATTCACCTGGGGAGATGAACTAGCTTTATACCGATTAGCTATCGGCGCTTGGGTTGTTGCTCTTCCACCAATGACGCCTGCGTCCGGCTAAGTCCAGCACCAGCTTCCACTCTCCATATACACGAACGTGGCTAGGTTTTTTCCCCACCAAAGTGATATTCATTTTCTATTTCTATTTTATTTATATGCCGCCCTTCTCTGGAGACTCAGGGCGGCTTACAATGTGTTAAGCAATAGCCTTCATATTTTTGTATATTTTATACAAAGTCAGCTTATTGCCCCCACAATCTGGGTCCTCATTTTACCCACCTTAGAAAGGATGGAAGGCTGAGTCAACCTTGAGCCTGGTGAGAATTGAACTTGCAGTAATTGCAGGCAGCTGGATGTTAAATGCTGCCTTAGTAGGAGGCATTAGCCTCCTATGTCACTCAGGCTCCTTATATATTCATTTATCTAATCAATTACTGCATATATTCGAACTGCTGAGTGGGCAGGAGCTAGGGATCAAGTGACGAGAGCTCATTCCATCTCACAGAACTGGGCTTGAACTGCTGGAGTACAGACCATTTCTGGCCAACATTTCCGGCGTTATTAAACCACTGTGTCAGGGCATCCTCTGTAAGTGTGAAAAATGGTCATAAATCCATTTTCCAGTGCCATTGTAACTTTGAACTGTTACTAAATGAACTATTGTAAGTTGAAGACTACCTGTATCTGGAGTCCTGAAATCCAAACTTGCCATACATTACAGAATAACAGAATAACAAAGTTTGAGGTCTTCTAGTCCACCCCCCGGCTTGAGCATTAGACCGTATACCATTCCAGACCAGTGGTTAATTGTTCTCACTTTAGGAAATTTCTCTTTATTCTAAGTTGCTTCTCTCCTTGATTAGTTTCCCTTGTTTCCTGTCTTGCCTTTTGGTGCTTTGGAAAATAGGTTGACCCCTATTCCTTGTGGCAGCCCCTCAAATATTGGAACATTGCTAACATGTCTCCCCTAGTCCTTTTCACTAAACTAGACAAACTCAATTCCTGAAATCTTTCTTCATATTGACCATTAGAACAATTAATCAGTGGAACAACTTGCCTCCAGAACTTGTGAATGCTCCAACACTGGAAGTTTTTAAGAAAAGATTGGATAATCCTTTGTCTGAAGTGGTGTAGGGTTTCCTGCCTAAGCAGGGAATTGGACTAGAAGACCTCCAAGGTCCCTTCCAACTCTGTTATTCTGTATGTTTTAGCTCCAGCCCACTAATCATCTTTGTTGTTATTTTCTGCATTCTTTCCAAAGTCTCAACATCATTTTTACATTGTGGTGACCAAAACTGGATGCAGTATTCTAGATATGGTCTTACTAAGGCTTTATAAAGCAGCATTAATACTTTACGTGATCTTGATTCTATCACTCTTATAATGCAACTGTTGGGTTTTTGTTTTTTTTTTCTATTGGATGGGAAGTGAAAGAAATCCAGGGAATCTATTAAAACTTCTCTCACATTGGCAACGTAAGTATAGTACAGCCAGGATCCAATGGAGGAGAGAGCAGTACTAATTATTTCAGCATACTTTTTAAGCACGGAGGGAAGAGGAGTGCTTTGACTCAGTTTAATTTTCTGTTAGCCTTTCCTTTGGTCACTAGATGGAGCACAAAGTCTATTGCTACGTAACTTAGAAGAACCAAGATTTATATGAAGAACATCTGATGCATGCAGGAGAGGTGGATGTTTCTCTTAGATTTCTTAACACTCTGCATAGTTCACAGTATGTGGTTAATCAGAATGTATTTTTATTCAATTTATTATCCTCTCTGAGACAAAGTTACTTTTGTTTTCAATTCTAAAACACGATCATCATTCTATTTTAAAATTTTAGGAGAGATGGACAGGATTTCTCTATTGTGTTTGGTTTTTTCCACCCCTTGCTATGACCTTACTGTGAGTGGGCTTGATGCATACTGAATGGAAGCCTTAATGCACAAATAGAGACAGAATAAAAGTTACTACATATTGCTTGGCTGAAGTCCAGTACTGAACACAATGGTGATTAGGGAAGAGCAAAAATAATGCTGCAGATCTGGTGATTCTTTGTGGCCTTGGGTTTAAAGTATTAAAATTTGCTTTTTCTAAAGTGGATGCTGATCTAATGGTTACAGAAAGTATGTCAAGTTATTTTTAAGCATGTCTTTCTTTTTCTCTCCCTTGCGCTCTCATCTCTTTTTTTCCTTTTTCGTTTAGGAAAATTACAACTGCAAGTTAATGAACTGCAAGTGCTTGAGGTGGAAAAAAAAGGAAACTTGGATTTTGGGTTTTACTGATTAGATTCAGGGGTGGGCTGCTGGGGATTCGCAGGGGTTCAGGAGAACCTCTAGCTAAGATTCTGTGCAGTTCGGAGAACCCCCAAATCCCACGCTTGGCTAGTCCCACCCACCCTGCCCCGCCCCTCCCAGGAGTGCCCACGCGGTCCATTTTGGATGCAGGTAAGTGCAGGGCGCACGTGGAGGCTCGGGGAGAGTGAAAAACGGGCCTACTGGAAGTTCGGGAAGGCCAGGCCCGTTTCCAGCCTCCAGAGGGCCTCTGGAGCCTGGGGAGGCCATTTTCACCCTCCCAGAGGCTCAAGGAAAGCTTCCAGAGGCAAAAGCCCCCCCATATGCTGTGGTGCAGGAAGTCGACTAGGCCATGCCCACCTTGGTCACGCCCACCCAGGAACCGGGCAGAGAACCCCTTGCTAAAATTTTTGAAGCCCACCCCTGATTAGATTGATTTGTTTTTATAGAAATGGCTATATTTCTTTTCTGTATTATTACAGAAAAGTAAAAAGCTGAGGTTTGTTGTTAATGCTTTATTTTATTGCAACAGGGGGAGTCGGAAGCCAACGCCTTTTCTTTTCTCCTCCTCCCCTCACTTCTCTTTCCCCTTCTCCGCCCCCACCGTGTTTTCCTATTTGCTTTTTTATTTTTGTATTTTATTCTATAATCTAATAAAATGTTTAAAGGAAAGTTAATGTACTTCAAAGATTACAATTCCATGATGTAATGAACATGCAAAAATAACCTTGCCAAGGAGACTAACAATAATAAAAAAAGACCCAGTGGAACAAAATGGTAGAGCATCATTGTACAAAATCAAAACATGCAATCCAAACTAAAAGAAAAAAAAATACTGTCATAAGAGTTTCTTTTCAAAGACAATAGTACTGCTGTAACTTTAAAAAAGAATATCTAAAACTTGCTAAGGAAAAACAATTATTGTTTCAAAATGACAGAATTTTTTAGTCAGGGGACAATCACTGAAAAATATCCCAAGTCCCTGCTTTATCTACTGTCCCACTGAAAGGGACCAGAAGCAGAGCTTCCCCAGTTGGTATCAATGAATCAGTTGATGGAAGTCATGCACCCAAAGTCCTTTGGGGCTTTGTATGTTCCACTTTTGCATTTTTATCCTATTTAAACTGGATTCAACAGCTCACAGACAACCAGTGTGGCATTGTTAGCATTAGCATCATATGATGCTCCTTACTGGGCCCAACTTAAGTGATTAGATGAGTGTATTCTGTAGACTATGGTAAAAGAAAGTCCACACAGAACTCATTTCAGGAAAATAATCAAGTGTGGCTGCTTCGATCCAGATAGGGCTCTCAGGTAAAATCCAGGCATAGGCTCATCTTGTCATTGAAGCTATATGATTCCAGAAACAGCTTTAAATCAAGCAGGATCCCTAAACTTTACCCTTATTGCTTTGAAGGGATGGCTTGCTTTGGAGGAAATGATGGGTTAGGTTATAGTGTTATGATGGGCTGTTAAGGTGGGTTCCGCCCCTTCAGGAGATGCTCACTATTGTACTACTATTACATTATCTCAGTGTAATGATAAATAGCTGTCAACATCGTGGTTAGAACTATAAAGTTATTGCTTTTATTGTACAGTGGTACCTCGGTACTCATCATTAATTGGTTCCAGGAGGCACGATGAGTACCAAAAACTACAAGTACTGAACATATTTTTCCCATAAGGAATAATGTAGCGCGTCACAAAGCAGCCAACGTCGACAAGTAGCTTATGCGTTAAGTACCAAACAAACAATGAGTACTGGGATAAAATGTTCGTGTCAAAATGTGTTGAGTACCAATTTGATGAATTTCAAAGCAGCTGAGTATCAAGATACCACTGTATTTCATTTTGTATTACTCATAAGATAGCAGAGACTGGGGATTAGGTTTGGGGTAGTGGTGAAAGTGCTGATCTAGAAACCAGGAGACGGTGAGTTCTAGTCCCATTTTAGGCATGAAAGCTGACTGGATGACTTTGGGCCAGTCATTCTCTCTCAACCCCACTCATCTCACAGGGTGTTTGTGGAATATTAGGAGATGGAAGCATTGTGTATATTTGCCACTTTGAGTTCTATATAAAAAGGTCAGGATAAACATCTTTAAAAAGTATTATATAAATTGAAATAAATAAAATACATACAATGAAACCTATCCATAGCTCCTCCAATTGATTGACCTTCACCTAACTACCATTGCTTCCCAGAAACTGTCAAGAACCTTCCCAATCTCTCCCCATTTAGATGGAATAGAAATATGGAATTGTGTGACTTTGTGTCACAAATTCACAAAAGACAGCAATTTCATAAAGGGGAATTTCCATTCATGTAACCTATCTCTTGATTGGATGCTTGAGTTTGAGGCACCTCTAGGGAACTAAGTTTTTGCTCTTAAGATGAGACAACCAATCTTCATATTGGTTTATAAGTGGTACGTTTATTTTAATACTGTTTATCTGTACTGTATTTTAAGTCTGTGAATACTTGGGAGAGATTGCCTATGTCTGTCGAATTGTACAATGGATTGAATTGGTTTTCCCAACATCATCTGGCAGTCTGCATTATAGTTCATTGTCAAAATTCAGCCATATGAAATTTAGTATAATTCATGTGGGTTTTAGCGCATCTTCCCCATCTAAAGATATCATGAGGAAATGCTGTACAAATTTAAATTAGCTAAAATATGCCATTTCTACTATTTTTCACCTGACCAAATGTTATTCATGGATGAGCACACAAAGTATCTGAACATCAAAAGCATACATTCTGTCTCCCTGCCTCAACCACACACATTGAACTACCCGTACATATAAAACTCAACAAGAAAAAGTCCACATATACTGTATCTGAGCAATAAAAGCCACTAGAGGGCAGCAAATGCTAAGACACAAAGAAACTGCTATCTTTGGTATTAAGTCATTTTTATTAGCTTTAATATTTTAATATTTCTGAAATTACTATAACAGTACATTACTTCCCCCTTTTAATTATATAGGATGAAGACCTATGGTACCTATGACTGAATTTTAGATAATTTGAAAAGCTATCAATGGCAACAAAGATGATTAAGAGACTGTAGGCTAAAACATACTAAGAACAGCTGCAGGAACTGGTTATGCCACTAGGCGCAGCGCCTAGTGGCATAACCAAAGAGGGGGGGCGGGGGTTGAACCTATTCTCCAAAGCACCTGAAGGCAGGACAAGAAGCAATGGATGGAAACTAATCTAGGAGAGAAAGAACCTAGAACTAAAGAGAAATTTCCTGACACTTAGAACAATTAATCAGTGGAATGACTTGCCTCCAGAAGTTGTGGGTTTCCAACAGAGGAGGTTTTAAAGAAGAGATTGGACAACAATTTTGACTGCAATGGTATAGGGTTTCCTGCTTGAGCAGGGAGTTGGACTAGAAGACCTCCAAGGTCCCTTTTAATCCTGTTATTCTATTATTCTGTAATTGTGATTCTTGAAAATGTATGGGTTCTCTAATCCCATAATAGAGATGCTACAGCAGATACCCCAAATGCCTGTTTGAAGTAACAGTGGTGACTTCCTGTGGTTGCATTTTTAATATGATCTTTTGATTTGTATTTTAAATGTTTTCCAGAGTTTTACACTTTGCAAACTGCTGACTACAAATTTGGGCCACCCAATTAATGGTGTAGGATGACTACTGCAGGATTAGGATAGTTGTGCCCCATTAGGCCATTCTATAGGCTTTGGATTCTCTTTGTGAGGCCCAGCCCTACAGAGATCTGAAGAACCACAAAAAGATTCCATCTTACCATTTTCTCACCCCAAAGGAGACGATGATGATAGTGGTGGAAGAGATCTGTTTTCCCACCTTGGGCGCTGCTCTCTGAGAAAAATAACCTTATACGGTCATCAGGAACCACCCCAGAAGTCAATGTAGCTCTCTGCCCATGATTCTTTCTTATATCGGTCAATTGTCTCTTCCAAACTTTTCAAGAGAAGTCATGGGATCTACCAACAAGCACTGGTCCTATTCATTCATTGTCCACCTGTGCATTGGTTCCAATAACACAATACATTTTAGTATGTTACTGCTCCTTTGCACGTCAAGCAGGAAATGATGAGGCCATCACCAAGATGCCCTATGAGAACAATCAGTATTCTCCATCCTAAGTATTAAGCTGTCAGTGTAGATGCTATGGTGAGGTACAAGGTGAATAGCAATTCCTCTTTTGCAAATGAAGTACACTTGGCTGACCTTTGGAAGTTAGTTTGGGCTACAAACCAACCAACCACATGGATGGAAACAGAATTGTTGTTCTGAACTCCAGGATGTCTGGAGATGTCTGGAGAACTCCAGGATGTCAGAATTGTCTCAACTCCAGGATGACAGTTGTTCACTTAAACCTCTCTGTCTTTAAACCCTCAAATTCATTAGGAGGACTGGATGAGAATGGAAAATTGTATACACTGATTTCCACACTTGTCTAAGAAATAATTTTTATTTTAGTGATGACTTTTGAAAAGGAACAGCTACTAATTTTGAGCTGAAAGGATGAAGTACTACATAGCAATAACACTTAGACTTATATATCACTTCACGGTGCTTTACAGTCCTCTCTGTGTGGTTTACAGAGTCAGCATATTGCCCCCAACAATCTTGAGTCCACATTTTACCGACCTTGGAAGGATGGAAGACTTAGTCAATCTTGAGCCGGTGAGAATCGAACTGCTGGCAGTCAGCAGAATTAGCCTGCAATACTGCATTCTAACCACTGCACCACTCACACAGCATGTATGAGAGTGTGCAGAAGTTTTGTTGCTGCTGCTGCTGGAGACAGCAGTGCACAAATGAACCCAGGTGTCTTGTTTACACATCATGTGACTTCAGGTTCAGGGGCAATTGCTCTTGATGTAGCATTGATTGGCCCAGGAGCCTTGAATCTGACCCTGTTCAGATTAGGGCTACCATTAATCTCTAGAAGATAAGAAAAGGTTGTCTCTTTGCTACTAACTGACAGTCATCCAAATATTTGCAATCCAAATGTGGTAGCCAAAGCCTTTCTTATTAAGGTTGGAAATCACTTTGCTGTTGCTGCTAAACTGAATTTTCCACATATACATTATAAGAATGTTTCTAATTTAGTGATCAGCTTGCACTCAAGACCATATGATTTTCTCCCTAGACCATAACTCTCTCTTCTTTTTTTTTTTCCAAATAATTTTATCAAGTTTCACAAGAATAATAAAATATAAAATAACACAAAGCGGGGAAAAATTGGGGAGGATGAAAAGGGGGGAAATTTAAAAGGTGACAGAAGAAAATATAAATATACTGTATAAAAACAATAACTTCTGACTTTTTTCTAAAACACAAACAAATATACAATATAGCAACCTCTTACTCTAAATTTAAATAACCATAACTTTCTCTTCTGAAATAGGACGGTTGTTTTGATATTACTCTGCTTCCTTTAGTGACTTGTTTATTTATTTTTAAAGCTTTCACAGCTTTCCTGTTTCCCAGATAATGCTTTTCAGAGAGTGATAAAAACAACCAAACCAAGCCATATTCTAAAAAAAAAAAACCCAACTTTGGCTCCCGGCTATTCATATAGCAAACTGAATCCACACAATAAATAAACCACAAGAGCAAGAATAGATATGAAAATAAAGTAAACATTTATTATACCATGAAGTATATTTTAAAAGTAAAGACCTCATTAGTTATTAAAAATAATTTCATTAATAAATTCCTAAAGACAGAAAAATGTAGGCACCCAATGAATCTCTACAATAAGGTGTTTTGTTGGCCAAGATAAGAGCACCAAAATGTCTATTGCCTGAAAGGGGTTCATATCTAAAGGAACCCTAATATTATTCACACAAATAGTAAGAGTCAAGAGAAAGAATAATCTCAAGTGCCTCCTGTATCTGGTAGAGAAAACAAATACTGATAATGCATGGACAATTTCCAACTTTTTGTGATTATAGCAGCAGAATTCGTTCTACAGAGTGGAAGGACAGAGCTCTCGGTTACTTTTCACTTTGAGTCTTCACACCTTGGCCCTACCTCTTGGAATGGCGGAATTATAGTTCTCACCACCACTTCCCTCTTCCAGATAATGTCCTCTACCCTGTGTTAGCTTAATAATTACTAGAATAATTACTAGAATGAGAGGCGAGGTGGCACAGTGGTTAAGTGCAGTATTGCAGGCTACTTCAGCTGACTGCTAGCTGCAGTTTGGCAGTTCAAATCTCACCAGGCTCAATGTTGACTCAGCTGTCCATCCTTCTGAGGTCGGTAAAATGAGGAGCCAGATTGTTGGGGGCAATAGGCTGACTCTGTAAACTGCTTAGAGAGGGCTGTAAAAGCACTATGAAGCGGTATATAAGTCTAAATGCTATTGCTAAGTGCTAGAAAAAGATGAAAAATGAGAAAGAAAAAATAAACGGCAACAAACACTACAGGACCATCTCCTTGTACATAGCACTGAGATGTGTGATTAGAGGGCTGGGTCCTTCCTCCCTAAGTGGTAAACAATCTCTCAGGTTATGGATAAAAGTAAACTTTATGAGAAAAATATATTTACAAAATTGTATTAAAATCTTTTAGTTTTGAATATTAAAATGCAGATAATCTGTGTTGAAAAAGATAAACTAGAGTAGTTCCAGAATGAGGATCTAGCAATTGTAAATGAATAGGGAAGGGGGAAAAAATCCAACCAAATATATAAAAATAAAATATATTCCAGCAGGCAGGCTTTTACTGGCTCTGTAAAATGACGATGCCCCAATTATTAATATAGGTTACCAAAGGGCTGGGGGGAAACATTAAAGACAAATGATTGTAGTCTAGATGAAAGGAGCTGACATTAAACACCCTTTCCCAACTTATGCCAGAGACAAACAGAGCTACTTCTCAGCACACAGACAAAGCAAATCAAAGAACGGTAACATAGTTCTAAGTTAAAAGTGTTCCCTATCCTTATAGAAAATAACAACTCTGAAAAAAGATGCCACCTCTGTTGGAAGGGTTAGCTGGAAATTCCTTCTTCTTATAAATCCCACTCTAAGGGGCTGGAAGAGAATAATTTCACCCCTTCCCTAGCACTCCATTGTTTCTCTCCATCCCTCCCCCCTCAAAGATCTCCCCGAAGTGTCCCAAAATAATAAAACATCCAAGGGAGGGAAGGATTGGTGGATATGAGTCTGTATGTGAAAAAAGCCATGTTATCTCTATATCGATGGCTGAAATACAGACACTGTCATTTACAGTGCTTGTGAAGTCAGACTTGAAGAATGACTTTTACAACAAAGAAACTCAAAATTAGAAGTGGTTACCTGTTTTGGGGGGGCGGGGCGGGGCGAAAACCAGCAGGTTCTGACAGGTTCTGGAGAACCGGTAATGGAAATTTTGAGTAGTTTGGAGAACCAGCAAATACCACCTCTGGCTGGCCCCAGAGTGGGGTGGGAATGGAGATTTTGCAGTATCCTTCCCCTGCCACGCCCACCAAGCCACACCCATAGAACCGGTAGTAAAAAAAAATTGGATTTCACCACTGGGGGTGGGGGGGCCTAATGATAGGGCTAACCCTGGGGGAAAAAGGCTTTGTCACTATGGGAGAAAAAGCCATCCTTCAATGAGTCAACTCTACTTTCTTTTTCAAGTGCAATTCTGTGGTAGTTCAGTTTTATCATGAGCACACACTCATAGCTGGTGAACCAACAAAAGCTGTAAAAAGTACTCCTCACAACCAATACCTCTTGTACCTCTAACAAAGTTCTTGGGCCAAGAAGTCTCCCAAATAGTGAAGCTGATATTTCAGAAGGTGTGCAATCCCACCCAAGGTGGATTGTACATTTCATCTTTCATTTGGCATTTTGGCACTCAAAGAAGTTCAGTACTTGTACTGTCTCCCTAGAACAGAGGTAAGGAACAATGGCCCTTTTATAAATTGCGGACTTCAATGCCCAAAATTCCTGAACTAGCAGGAATATGGCTGGCTTAAGAGTTCTGGGAATCGAAGTCCACAAGTCATAAAGGGGCCATCATTCCTCACCCCTGCCCTAGGCTAGAAGCAAAAGAAAGAACATTACTGATATACTAAGGACACCACCCCAAATCCCTGGGTGATCTCCTAACAATACAAAGGAAGGGAAACTTCCCATTCCTAAGAGGTCTGTAAGTGGCATGCATAAGCATACCAGTGTGCCTTCCGTCCCTGTTCTACAGTCCCCATTTATTTGTACCCATTTCCTGTATTAATATCCATGTTTATACTTATTTCTGTTATCTTGTACATGTTTGACAAACTAAATAAATAAATAAACAACTAACTGAAACATGGCAATCTAAGAAACCGGATGACATTTGGAAAATTACTGTGGTTAATTTCCAGTTTATGTTGTACCCACTATAGTCAGTCCCCATATCCAGATCAGAACAAGTACAGGCATCATTCAGTACAACTGGCAAAAACTATAGCTCGGTGTTCATTTATTAACTGTCAGCAGACATTAAAAACAGCTGACCAGCAAAACAGGACAAAGGCAGGCAAAAACAGGGAGAGAGAAAACATGAGCAACAGGCAAGAGATAAAAGGACAGAGGAGTTAATATCAACAATCCAGATTATCTATGTATCTCTCACAGAACTTTCCAGAACGGCTGGAAACAATACAGAGCAATCAACATGGGGAGTCCCAAAGCGAGGGGCCTTTGCTTATTCTAGATTTAACCCTTTTATGTACATAACAGCAACATAATGGAGATGGAAAGTAGTATCAGGTCTGGCCACTATTCTTCAATGTGAAAGAAACATTTGGTAGTCAGGTATAATGTATCCCACAGTTGGTTGGAAAAGAAGACAAAGATCTCTAGTCCTAAATTCTCCCACACACCCCTTCAGTCTCTGGCCAATTAGTCTACTGCTTGGAGCTCTGATCTATCTTAATTGATGGCTCTGAATTGTGGTGCTGGTGTAAATGGTTGTGTATATCATGGACAGCCAGAACAATCAACAGAGAGGTGCTGAATTGTGTAAAACCAGAAACATCACTAGAAGCCAAAATCACAAGACAACGTCTGATTTACGTCGGCCATGTCATGTGAGCAAATTCATTGGAGAAGGCAATGATGCTAGAAATGGTTGGTTAGCGGATCAAAAGGAAGGAGTAAGCAAAGAACTCATTGGTTTGTTACCAACAAAGATGATACAAAGATGAACATCCAACAAAGAAGCTATGCTTGGCAGGGTAGCATGGAGAGCACTTGTCTATAAAGTTGCCAAGAGTCAGAAACAACAGAATGGTTAAACAAACTAACTCTGATCTATGAACCATGAATGTTTAGGTACCCATTGATTCTTGGTCTTCAACCACCTGTTTGCCGCACCAATTTCTTTGAGTTTCTTCTCATTACAAAATAAATACTGAAGGGGAATTAGGATGTGGCAAAGAAAAAAGCCAATCTCAAGCATAAATTGTGTTCCCACAAAAAACTACAACTGCATCCTTAGGTAGTAACAATGGGAGGGGGGACATTGCTTTGGGGGGGGGACCCCCCAACCTTCTAGCATTATAAATACAAATGCAATTTTGAGAGCATATTATTGGCATTCTAATAAATTGACTGTTGAAGTATGTGGTACCTCGCTCAATAGTAGTAACTGTGAGAGGGATCTTGGAATCCTAGTGGACAACCATTTAAATATGAGCCAGCCGTGTGCAGCAGCTGCCAAAAAAACCAACACAGTTCTAGGCTACATAAAGAGAGGGATAGAATCAAGATCACGTGAAGTGTTAATACCACTTTATAATGCCTTGGTAAGGCCACACTTGCAATACTGCATTGAGTTTTGGTCACTACGATGTAAAAAAGATGTGGAGACTCTAGAAAGAGTGCAGAGAAGAGCAACAAAGATGATTTGGGGACTGAAGGCTAAAACATATGAAGAACAGTTGCAGGAACTCTAATGAAAAGAAGGACTAGGGGTGACATGATAGCAATGTTCCAATATCTCAGGGGCTGCCACGAAGAAGAGGGAGTCAAGCTACTCTGCAAAGCACCTGAGGGCAGGACAAGAAGCAATGGGTGGAAACTAATCAACGAGAGAAGCAACCTAGAACTAAGGAGAAATTTCCTGACAGTTAGAACAATTAATCAGTAGAACAACTTGCCTCCAGAAATTGTAAATACTCCAACACGGGAAGTTTTTAAGAAGATATTGGATAACCATTTGTCTGAAATGATGTAGGGTTTCCTGCCTAAGTAGGGGGTTGGACTAGAAGACCTCCAAGGTCCCTTCCAACTCTGTTATTCTGTTAAATTCTGTCAGTAGGTGTGGCCAGTAACAAATAAGAGATTTCCCAGAAGGCAGAATGGTGAGTTTTCTCCCACCACTTCTTTTATTATTCCAGGATGTTGTTTATCACATTGGCCTTATGATAGATAACATCCTGGAATAATAGTAGTGGTGGGAGAATTCTCACCAGTCTGCCTTTTTGGGAAATCTCTATTTGTTACTGGCCACACCTACTTCAACAGTCAATTTATTAGCGTGCCAATAACACGCTTTCAAAATTGCATTTGTGGTTATCATGCCAGAAGGTTGGGGATATACTAATAAAAAGTTCTACTCCAGGCCCTATTCTCTGAAATATAAAGCAGATTTAACCATTTAATTTTAAGGATTAAAGCAGACTAACTAAAGTTTAGATCTATCAGAATGTAGTCTAAGGGGGAGAAAAGAATCTAGTCATGTATTGTATTATGAAAAGGTAAGGGTTCCTAAAGATCATCCTAGAATGAGACCAAATGAGACTTCTTTTCTCCTCTTCTTCTTTTCTTCTTTTATTTTATTTCCTACAGCAAGATCTTGAGAAACCTGGAAACTACAAAAACTTAATCCCAGTTAACATATACTAGTTACAAACAGCAGAATGCATTCTTTGCCAGAGTCTTACTTTAGTATTCTTCAGCCAGACTTCCATATGTGATATACTATCTATTTTTCATTTACTATCGTAATGAAACCCAAATGATAAACATTCATAATGGTTGTTGGGGGGTTTTGATGGGGGAGGGGGGTGTTGGAATGGGAAAAATCAATATTACCAATTAATCTGGATTGCTTGGAAGTGAGGTTTGGAAGAAGTTAGGACACATAGCCATTTTTTAAAGGTTCAGCAGATGCTAATGTAATACTAATCAGACTCAGCATTTTGTGACTTAATTATTCAAAGTAATATGTTGCCAGTGTCTACACTCAAGAGGGGAATAGATTAATCCCAAATATTTGCTGCCAAGTTTGCATCTCTCATGTGTAGTGGTCCGTGTCAGGACACAGAATACATACATCATTTATTTTTGCAAAAATGCGTATTCTAATTTGGGGTAGATCCGAAAGATTAATAGCTCAGCACTGGAGTTTGTAATTCTATTTTTTTATTAGAAAGTAGCTGTAGAGATACAGATGCTTAAAATAACAATGTGTATGTGTGTGTGTGTGTGCGCGCGCACCTTATGTTTAATGATCCAAATTTACAAAGACAATTTTACCTAATATTTGGGACAACCAATTTTTTTCTGCTTAACAGTTATTATTTCTAATTTCTTTATATCTTTAGTTTTTGTACTATTATATGGAGTTGCTCCTAAAGAAGGCCTCAGAATCAGTATTGTGGTGGTGGTGATAGGAGAGAAGTGAGAAACCAAGGTAGACAAAAACAAACAAACAAACAAACAAGATAGATACGGCCAAAAGTACAGGTAGTCTTTGACCTATGACCCTAAATGACCCTGGAATTACGGTTGTAAATTGTGTCAATTGTTAAAGTGGTTGTCATGAGGCTGACCCAATTTTATTCATTTTTTGTGGCAGCTGTTAAGCTAATGTTGTAGTTGTTAAGCAAACTTTATTGTCCACAATGGACCTTTTTTTCCCCAGTCGTGAGTCGAGGACTAGCTGTTAACAAGAAATAATTACTTTATGTTCAAAGAACAAAATTAAAATTGCATGTGCTGCGTTTGTGATATTTGCAGAACCTACCCTGTTTTTATTTTCTAAGAATATCAATGAATCTGTGCAGAGTTTTCATGCATGTTTTCAGAAAATCCTAAAATACCTACAAGAGGAATGGTTAATAAAGACGACAGAACTGGCAACAATAGCTAAGTTGTGAGAAATAGATCAGTGAAGGAATTCATCTACTTATCTTCATTGGAAGCTCTTTTTGCAGGAGATGGAGAAAATTCAGATTTTGACATATGGATTTGATGTTTGTTAAAATTTAAAAAGGTAAATAGACATTATAGTACAGTCTTAAACTAAGAGTTCGATGTAAGTGTTCCCTATATCCTTGGAAGAAATCATTCGTTGTGTATTTTTTCCCTTTTCCTTCTTTTTCTTTATATGTTTTTGCACTTCTATCTCTATTCTCTCTTTACTCTGTATCTTATTCTTCATTGTTAGTTCACAATGTTTTTTTATCTGTAAAATTAATCAAATTATTAGATGGCAAAAAAGAGAAAAGAAATGAAGATAATTCCATTCCTACTCAGCTTTGTGGCAATCCAGCATTTTTTTAAAACTATAAAATAAAAATCCCTTTAACCAATAAATCAAGGCACAGTGCCCTGGAAGCCAAGCAAGGCAACTGATAGCTGTACATGCAACTTGTGTTATCGGTCCGAAGACCGATACTGTCCCTTATTTTCCTTTAGTGGGATCCATGAACAACATTAATGTATAGATGTCTGTTCAGAGGTAAGACCCACTGACCTCAATAAGATTTCTAAACAGATGACCAAACACAGGCTTATAATATTTTATCTATTTTCTGCTACTCGTCCCTACATTTCAATCTAGTCTGCCTAAGGATTTATGTGATCCAGGGCAAGTAATATTAATAGCTGGAACCCTGAGAAGATAGTCATCTGCGATTTGTGACAGAATAACAGGGGGAGAGGTTAAGGGTTTGCATAAAAGCACATATCTCTAATGTATTACAGATTTTTGTATTTAACAGAGTGCACGTTTTAGAATATTACTTTACACTTCACTCACAGAAGAGGAAAGAGAGATGGCCTATATAATCAATAAAATTTTTGGCATCAAAGAAAATAAAGAAAAGTATACTAGCTGACTTTTAAGATTAATAAACAGAAGACATAACTTCTGTTTATTAAAAGCTAATAAAATATGAAGGTACTAGATAAAACAAAAGAGACAAATAGAATGGGTTTCAAGACTGAGAGAAGGGTAAGATATTTGGGTGTTAATTTGACAAATATGAATTGTATGTTTGTTTCAAAAGAAGTATGTTAAGATATGGAATGAAGTTAAAAAAGACTGAATTTGAAACAGAACTATGTACAAATGATGAACATATTGCTAAAGCGTATAAAATGTTTATTAAAATTTGACACAGAAGAAGTAGTGAAAGAATATTTGATAAAATGAGCTAAAATTTTGGTTATAATATACAAAGGAAACAATGAGAGAATATGTGGCTGAAAGAATGGAAATTCACATTATGTTTAAAACCTTAAAGAGAACTTTTATAAAATGATGTCTCATTGGTATATTTGTCACTGGAAAAATTGTCTAAAATATATAAAGGCACTTCAAATGTAAGTTGAAAATATGAATGGGGGGACTTTTTAATCATGCTTGGCGGACGTGAAAAAATGGATTCAAATATACATTAATTCAGATTTAAAGATTAACATGCAACTGAACCCAGAGATGTTTCTTTTGGGACTGATGGACAAAAAGTTGGGAAACAACCATGGAACTTTGTTTTTAAATGCAATAACAATAGTGAGACTTTTATATACACAATATATAATAAATAATAATAACAATGGTGAAAGAGTTGACATGACCCACAATGGAAGAAGGGATGGTAAAGATAATGAAACTTGCTGAGATGGCAACATTGACAGTGAAAATATAAAATTATTTGTAATGCTGACAGGAAATGTTCTGGTTCTGGTTCTTGGTTCGGGGGGGGGAGAAATTGTCCCCCTCAGAACGGGCTCGCAATTTGGGTGTCCTCCTAGACTCACAGCTAAGATTAGAGCAACATCTGTCAGCTGTGGCTAGGGGGACCTTTGCACAGGTTCGCCTGGTGCACCAATTGCGACCCTACTTGGATCAGGAGGCTCTCCTCACAGTCACTCATGCCCTTGTCACCTCATGGTTAGATTATTGCAACACACTCTACATGGGGCTACCCTTGAAAAGTGTTTGGAGACTACAGTTGGTCCAGAACGCAGCTGCGCAAGCTGTCATGGGTGCACCTAGGTATACCCACATTACACCAATTCTCGGCGAGCTGCACTGGCTCCCTATTGGTCTCCGGTCACAATTCAAGGTGTTGGTTATTACCTTTAAAGCCCTACATGGCTCAGGGCCAGGTTATCTTCAAGACTGCCTTCTACCGCATAGCTCCCAGTAACCGGTAAGATCCCACAGAGTTGGTCTCCTCCGGGTCCCATCAGCTAAACAGTGCTGGCTGGCAGGCCCGCAGAGGAGGGCCTTCTCTGGGGCCGCCCCAGCTCTTTGGAATCAGTTACCTCCTGAGATCCGGACCATCCCCACCCTATTGGCCTTCCGAAAAGTGGTGAAGACCTGGCTTTTCCGGCAGGCCTGGGGCCGTTGATC
This sequence comes from Ptyas mucosa, assembly GCA_012654045.1. Lineage (NCBI taxonomy): Eukaryota > Metazoa > Chordata > Lepidosauria > Squamata > Colubridae > Ptyas > Ptyas mucosa. The sequence goes on from WNWU01000017.1 coordinate 30,030,666, forward strand.
TCACTGTTGTGATCTGGCGAGATCCAGGCATGAATGGTGTGAATGGGTTTTAACTGTTTTTAATGTTTTAATTTTTAATGTTTTTTAAATGCTTTGTAAGCCGCCTTGAGTCGTCGGAGAAAGGCGGTATACAAGTTGAACAAATAAATAAATAAAATAATCCCTTTTTTGCATGAAACAGAAACACATGACATACCCTGTTTCCCCCAAAATAAGACATCCCCTGATAATAAGCCCAATCGGGCTTTTGAGCGTATGGCAATAAGGCCAAGTGCTATTTCAGGGTTCAAAAAAATATAAGACAGAGCCTTATTTTGGGAGAAACACAGTATGTTTGATGACATATGAGTTTGATGATTAAAAAAATAGTAGATAGTAGAGAAAATGAATATTATTTTCTAACCTTAGAATAAAAGATCAATTTAAATTTATACCTATACATTTATACCTACCTGTAAAAGAAAATCAGAAGTCATTTCTTTATATTTCCTTTTCCTTTCTTTTCTTTCTGAACTATTTGCTTTCTCTTTCTTTCTTTTTTCCTTTTCAACCTTAATTATTGATCTCTGATAGTTTTAAAATCTTGCTAGTTTAAAAAAAAATCTAATAAAGTTATCACAAAGAAAAGAAAATGAAGGGGGAGGGGAAAAAGCTGGTACGGTACCTTCATAGGCGCAAGCTGGATGGGTGTGATGCATGAAGGATCCACCATAGGCTTTGGCCTATTTGCTGTGTCTGCCAGCAAACTATGCCATTGTTGAGGTAGTCCGGTGAATTTTTGTTCTCTGTGATCAAATCCAGTGTGTACCCTGTGTTCAAAATTGGAAGGGCCAGAAATTTCAATCTTTTTCTTTTTCTTTCCAAACATGATGGAAAAACCTGAAAAAGAAGATAAAATGTGTTAAGATACAAATTACTAAAAACACATGGTGTATATGTTGATGACTGGATAGCAAAGATGAAAAGGAATGGGCACAGAGCTGGAGATATATAAACAATACAAATTCATGTTTACTTGCATATGTCTCTCTCTCCTTGCTTTTGCCTATTTTTTTCCCTCTTTTTTTGCCAGTTTACGAAATTTCCCCCCGAGCTGAAATAAGTGATATGTACACTTGCTGTAATCTAGAATTGGCTGGGAGTATACTGGGTGCAAACCAAACTGGAAATTGTCCACAGTAATTTTTCCAACAGACAGGCTATAGGCCCAGAAAAGCTTACTCTAAGCAGCCCAAAGCAACTCAATCACTCAACATTCCAATTTATTTTCAGGCACTAAATGAAAACATTTAGCTGAACCAGCACTCAGAGCCCAACATCACAGATACTCATTAGGACCTAAAATATCCTATTCAAGGAACAATTTTTCATGCTTTCAAACTTAGCAAATAGCAATGAAACTGGGATTGGAAAATCTCATACTTGAAGAAGGGTGACTACACCCCCTGGAAATGAAAATGGAGGCACCGTTGAGCTCTCTGAGATCTTTGAGATAACATATCCAGGACAAACCCAAACCACTAAAACTGAAAAAGGATAGATTATTTATGTCTGAAATCATTCTAAGAGCGAACACAACCAACTGAAAACTGATTCAAAACAGTGTTTAGTTAAGCTAAGGCTGACATTCCAGAAAAACTCAGGAATCAGCAATAATACTTTCATGTTCAGGAAAAAATCATAAGCTCAAAATTATTAGGGAACAAAAATGTTATGGAATAGGTGCAGAGTATCTCTCTATTCAGAAGACACTAAAACAAAATAGTGTAAACCTTTCTCATGATTTCATCAAGAAATTGTTATTAACTGTTAATACTAGTATAAATTATAATTATATTTTTCTCATTCTGTTCAAAGTTCATGATGAATTTTCCCTTAAAAACATAATTGCTAGACTGGAGGTATATCAATATGACTGAGCCATGCAACCGAAGGGAATTCTCTAAACCAGGGATCCCCAACCATGGCTTGGTTCACAACCGGGCTGTGGGCCAGCACACTCGACTTCTGCGAGTGGCGGGCTGGCGTGCATGCACATGCGCACAACTTGCAGTCTGTTTCCCCTCTCCCTCCCAGCTGGGCCGCTAAGCCACAAAGGTTGGAGACCACTGCTCTAAACCAATGAAGGAAAGAAGAAAAGAACCGATCAATTAAAGGGTGGGGTTTCATTACATCTGTGTATCACATAAGGCAGGGGTGCCAAACTCACAGCATCACGGCGCCATCACATGATATATCATGACTTTTTTCCCCCTTCACTAAATTGGGCGTGGCCAGCATGTGACGCATCCGGCCCGCGGGCTGGGAGTTTGACAGCCCTGACATAGAGCAATAAAAGAAATATCTTTTATTTTGGTGGCAAAGTTGCATGGCTTTCACACACATGAGTTTTCAGGATGCTCTTTGCTTCTGAAAAAAAAAGAGATGTATAAACAATAGAACAGCACTGATGCTATCTTCAGCATTTTGTTTGCTGGCTGACTTTAAATAAACAAATTATATGTTAAAAGTTCAACTGTGGCCATACAAAAATCACTGCGACTCAAATCAAATCAAAGGGACACTCCAAGTGAAGTCCACAGCACGAGAAAGGGGTTCATTTTTTTTTCCTGATCAACTTTATCAGATCATGAAAACTGTCATTTTCTGGAAAACACCTACTCTGACATGTAGTGGGTCTTCCAAGATTAAAGGAATTGGGTTTTCCACCCCTCTCTGTCAAGACACATCAATCTGAACAGCAACTGAAATTGGTTCCATTCAGTCATTCTGGTCCAGATTAACACAGGAAAATCTTTTCACAAAACCATTCATCTAGATTTTGGGAGAAAAAGCTAAGGGGAGGGGTGAACAGGATATTGGTCTCCTTTAGTTCAAAGTTACAGAATAGCAACTACTTGAAAAGTTGCTTCCAGACTGACTTGTGGGACAATCCATCATGGCTCTTATTTTCTTCGTGAGGGAAAAAAAAAATCTCTTGAGAGGCCACTTACTATATTTCTTGCTTTGGCGGTGGGCAATTGCTCCTCACTAAAATAGCAATTTTGCTTCTGAAAATCAAGCATTATTAAAAAAAATAAAAATAAAATCCAGCACTGCATCAGTCTGTAATCACAGAACTGTATGCTCTGAGGCTTAACAGCATGATTGCAATCCTCAAGGAAGATGTGAATTGCTAAAATCTTTAGCTTAAAATTGTGTTTATTTTGGCCCTCTGAAGCTTTTGCTCTTTTTGTTCTTTTAAAAGGGATTCACTAGCAATAAGTGGACCTTCTCAGAGACACCGAGGCCAATTTCTGTGTTTTTGAGGCCCTGAGCAACAGGAAGAATAATCCATAATATAACAAAATGAAGTTCACGCTCACAAACACACACAAAACAGGAGGGAGGGAGGGAGGGAGTTTCATATCTTTTATGATTGTGTACGATATAAACATAGTGTATATTTCATGAACTTTATCTACAAGAGAAAAAAATCAATAAAATTGGCCAACTGGAAATATTCATAGAATTATTTATTTAACATGTTCTGTGTATTCTTTTCATAATCACGAGCCCTTGCTGAACAAGACCAAGGGTTTATTTGATCTAACAATATTATTTCTAACAGACCAAACATTTCTGTAAAAATGTCAGATGGGATTTATTGTATTTTCAATGGATTGTGCAGGCTTGACTCTTGGGCAAGGATTATGGAAAAAGAAACACTACACACCTGGATGGGACTAATGATACTCCAGAAGAGATGGGCCGTATTTTCAGATCTTTTTAACACTTAAGTCAAATTCAAAACATTAAAACCAATTTAGATTCCAGATAGAAACTCAAGGGAGACGTGCACTGCCCTACATATTCCAAATATTGGTGGTTTCAATTGAAGCTTCTTACATAAGTTCCTGACTTATTAACTTTAAAAAAGGGACTTTTTTTGATTAAAGACACTTCTTTGTAGATTGAGGACTTAATGGTTCCTGCCTATCAGTTAGCTGACCTTGAGCAAAACAAGTCTCTTTGTTCCATAAAGAATGTTCATTCCTGATAACATTCTAAAAAGCAAGAAAATGTGAAAAATATCTGAATCATATTGTCAAAAATTTAGGTACACCATATCAATATTTCTTGATCAGCCAAATATCCTGTTTCTCCTAAAATAAGACATCCCCTGATAATAAGCCCAATTGGGCTTTTGAGCGCATGAACTAAAATAAGCCCCCCCCCAAAAAATAAGCTCTCCCCCAATATATTTAAACACATGTGCAGCCGGTCCCTGCCACTTCCTCTGGTTTCCTCCATGCGCCCCAAAATAATAAGACCTCCCCGAAAATAAGGCCAAGCACTTATTTCGGGGTTCAAAAAAATATAAGACAGAGTCTTATTTTCAGGGAAACACGGTATGACCAAGTGTATATTTTAATAACATTTTAGGAAGCAAATGATGTAATCCTTGGATGGTGTCAGCAACAATGATATTTGGGGGCTGAACTGTTTTTCCCCCATAATTTCCCAATCCATTTCCATGACAGTGGTGACTTCTTGATACCATTCCTCTTTTTGGGGGGGGGGGTGTAGTCTGTTGGTCCAGAAGCAAGCACTAAACCCAAAAAAGAATTCTGCTAAAAGACAGTGGTACTGATGGAAATAGTGAGCAGTTTCCATCAATAAGATGGTATAGTTACACCAGCAGTTTTAGACAAAGCAAGACTGGGTCTATCTAAACCAGGGGTGTCAAACTCGATTTCACTGAGGGCCACATCAGGGTTGTGTTTGACCTGAGGAAGTCGGGGTGGGTAGTGGCCAGGGTGGGCATGGTCACTCGTGTTGGGGGCACCTGTAGTGGCTCCTGAGGCTCTGTTTTTGGCTGCAACGGCCTCCTCCAACCCTCTGCCAGCAAAAATGGAGCTCAGGAGGGCCGCCCGAGTTCCATTTTCAGTGGCAGAGGCACCGTGGGCCAATCCTTCGCTGTTTCCAGGGCAGCCCCATGGGCCAGATATAAGCACCCCATGGGCCAGATCTGGCCCCCGAGCCTTGAGTTTGACACCCCTGATCTAAACTATGATATACCGAGAAGTCATGGCAGATGGTAGATTCTGGAGGATAGCAGTAGGGTACTGGTGAAGAAACACATCACCTGCTCTGGATACTTGAAGTTAGCCTACCATTTGAAACGCAATGAGAAAAGGGGGCCCAGGGACACAATTGATGGGAAAAGCCACCATCATTCCAGATGGTTTTGCTTCTGGAAAAGGAACACTCATCTATGCTATTCACATAGGCAGCAAAACATTTTGCAAAAAAATAAGTAATTTAGAAATGAGTCTGATTCCAAGGACAGAATTTGAGGGGGGAGGGAGGAAATGTTTAGCCCAAATTTAAACCAAAATCTTCTCAGTAAGAAGGACAAGAAGAGAGTAGCAATTGGGAAATCCTTAGAGCACAGCTCTGTAACAACCAAAGTTTGAGGCTGTTTTCGTGGGGAAATCCTTCCTGCTAGATAGATGGCTTGAAGTGCTAGGTTGCTAGCTTGGATTTCTCCTGCCAGAAAACTAGGTACCTCACCATAGTTTGAGGTTCGGATACCAGCAACAATTATTTTGCTCTTTCCCTCATTCTACCTTAATCGTTGGTTTTGTTGGCATTTTTGGCGGACTCTTTCTGAACTACATGGGCCTGCACCTTGCTAGTTTGTACAGTGTCTTCATGTGACTTAGATAGCAGATGCCTTTCTACACTTGTGGCTCTTATTGGTCAAACGTTTTCAAGAGTTGGCAAACACACTCTTATTATAGAAAAAAAAAATTATGTGGGGGTGGGGTGTTGATTGTCCAGACTTTTTGCTCCTGAAGCTTTCCAATGATGGCTTCAAGACTTCCCCCCCCCTTCTGGTATTAAAATCGATGCATCAGTTTTCCATTGCAAATTGAGCACAGATAGTTCTTCTGCTCTGTTTGTCATACAAGACTTCTGCCGCCGTAAGCTTTCCAGAAATGCTGCACTGAGGGACCTGATAGACGGGAAACATGTTACCGTAGCCTTGTTTAATAAACAAAGTGTGTGCGAGAAATGGGCTGGGAGGAGAAAGTACAGGAGGCAGAAAGTCCCTGGGCGATGAAACCATAGGAAGGCTGTCTCAAAGGCACGCACAAAGGGCTAGAGAGATTCTGTTTACTAATCTTCTAATTTGCATCCTGCACTGTAGGTTCTGCCTCAACAAATGACAATACCTTGTTCCCTGTGTCTTCTTGTGGAATGTGAGCAACGTTGGACCTAGTGAGCATATGGATGGAAAACCTCAATAAAATCCTAAACATGGAGGTGAGACTTGGGGTGGGGGGTGGTTGGGGGAAGGGAGGGAAGCCTCAAACTAAAAAAGCATTACCCACACCACAGGTGCCAAAGAAACAACCACAGGAATATCTATGAAGTCAACAGGAGTCAAGCTCAATTCAAGGGAGATTTTTTTTGCCATACCTTTGTAGATCTTGAGAGCACTGGGTGAGTTTGAAGCTCCTTTCCAAACCTTATCTTTTTATGACTCTCAATTCATAAGTCTACATACAGAATATTTATCCCTCTCCTGAAAAGAGAAGGGTGTGAACCATGTTTGTGTCCAGTTAGGCAAGCACAAGCCGTCTCGTGCATGTTCAAATACACCAACATTTGGTATGATCCCACACACTCATTTCTAACACTGTCTTTTTGCACAGGGTTACAGCAGAACTTGTGCCGCCTTGCTAATCTCCTGGCATGTTCGAAGCCTAAAAATCGGTTGCCTCCCCCACCGCCCGCTCCCCAGTGCTACTGTCCCAAAATGGCCAAAAGCAAAAACACTGAAACAATGCCAAGCCCAGAGTTTTCTCATTGTCAGGATTTCTGCTGAAACACACAATACCTTGTTTATTGTTGAAAATGCCTTCACTGGTTACACCACAGCACAGCGGGATGACCCAGATGGCTGTCCCATGAGAAACATCTAATAGAGACTCACAATGAAATAAATCCAACTTTTTTTAAAAAAAAAGCAAAGACAATGTAGGTTTGTACAGCGAGGCAAAATGCTGGCAGGGAATTAGCAAAGAAAACACTATCGTCCTTCTAAGAACATCCCTTTCTTTGTACATTCTATTTCAGCTTTTCTTAACGTGGACCCCTCGAGATGTCTTGGAGTTCAGTTCCCATTATCCCCTGCCAGCTTCAGACTTGACATAAATAAGCAGATTCTCCAAATGATCTCTTCCTGGAGAGGAGGACAGATGTACCCTGTTTTCCCCAAAACAAGACATCCCTTGATAATAAGCCCAGTCGGGCTTTTGAGTGCATGGCAATAAGGCCAAGCGCTTATTTCAGGGTTCAAAAAAATATAAGACAGGGTCTTATTTTCGGGGAAACATGGTACTAGCTTTCCAACTTGGTGCGAACTTGAACCCGATAGCCAGGATTCTCACATGTTATGTGGGCTCCGTCCTTGACACTCTTCTTACCCTCCTGATGGCTTTGTTTTCAGAGTTAAAGCAGTAACATTTACACAGGTTACTAAACAAAGAGTGGAACTCGCTGATGCTGTCTAACAACTTAAGTAACTATGTTGCCATAGTAAATTTATAGCTCCTACTCCTGATTTAAAGAGCATAGCATTGCAAACTTAGATCAGGAGAATTGACGATGTCTCATGCTTGCGTATCAAATCATGTTATGGCATTTGAAATAGCTCCACCTTGGCTCTTCCAGTCATTTACCTTCATACCACCTAGCTAACCTTGACCAATCCTGAAAGTTAAGCAGGATTGTACCCAGTTGTATTTGGAAGGGAGATCATGAAGAAATCCTAGGTCTGTGGGCTAGACTGAGAAGCTGAAAAAATGCTTGAAGAAGGCAGTGCAGATTATTTCCATACTGCTGTCAAGAAAACTACAGAGATGTACCCTGTTTCCCCGAAAATAAGACCCAACCGGAAAATAAGCCCTAGCGTGATTTTTCAGGATGCTCGTAATATAAGCCCTACCCCCAAAATAAGCCCAGTTAAGATTGTCAGCCAGATGGATGCATTTAGTACCGTATTTCTCCCAAAATAAGACCCAACCAGAAAATAAGCCCTAATGTATCTTTTGGAGCAAAAATTAATATAAGACATGGTCTTATTTTCAGGGAAACACAGTATTTTTGCCCAGGAGCAGAACACAGCTCAAACAAGTCTACTGTTTACTTCAGAGTGCATGCTGACTTTCACTAAATACTCCCAATACACATATAGTATTTTCAAAGCACACCAATACAAAGTAGATTAGACTAGCAAATAATGCCTCTGTGAGCAAAACTAGCATGTCCGAGAGAAAGTCTTGAACAGGTGGTTGGATAAATCTGCGGGGACAAGGGTATAAATGGCTAAGAGGTATAGGTATAAAGGAGAGATTTCACACAAACACACACTCTCACACGAAAAGTTAAAGGGACACTTGAGAGGGGTGAGTACATGGATTACTACCTATAAGGAGTTCCCACAGCCTCTGCTTCCAAGAAGGAAGACTGGAGAGGCACATGACCTAATCCAGCACAGTCATTCTTCTTTAATTTTTTTTTTAAATCTTGATATCTAGTTTTTCTTAAGCATGGCAGATTTTGGACGGTATGAGAACATATCCACCTTCATTAATAGGACCTATCTAAAGTAACCGAGCCCCCAATTTACCATTGGAGTGAGTATTTATTTGTACAGCAGCTTCCATATTCAAGGAAAATCCGTAAGGCCATAGAGCATTACAGGCATTTGCAGCATATTAAACAATGCTTTAAGAATTCTGTAACAAGCAAAATTCTTCAGTAGCTTTATAACCACGTCTGTAGTGGGTTAGGGATACCCAGATTAAATTGTACGATATGAAAACAGAGACATTTCATAGACTTTGCAAACTTATTTAATGGAAGGTATTTTAAAGCTTTAATGTTATATGGGCAACATTGGGGGGAAGGGGAGGGAGATACATCAAAGCATTGGATATATGTTTAGCTCACCACACCAGCAATGAGCCACTACAGTAGGTGCCACTGTAAAGGCATTCTTTGGGTTATATAGAACATAGAATAACAGAGTTGGAAGGGACCTTGGAGGTCTTCTAGTCCAATCCCCTGCCTAGGCAGGAAATCCTACACCACTTCAGATAAATGGTTATCCAACATCTTAAAAACTTTCAGTGTTGGAGCATTTGCAACTTCTGGAGGCAAATTGTTCCACTGATTAATTGTTCTAACTGTCAGGAAATTTCTCCTTAGTTCTAAGTTGCTTATCTCCTTGATTAGTTTCCACCCATTGCTTCTTGTCCTACCCTCAGGTGCTTTGAGAATAGCTTGACTCCCTCTTCTTTGTGGTAGCCCCTTAGATATTGGAACACTGCTATCATGTCACCCCTAGTCCTTCTTTTCATTAAACTAGACATACCCAGTTCCTGGTCGTTCTTCATATGTTTTAGCCTCCAGTCCCCTAATCATCTTTGTTGCTCTTCTCTGCACTTTTTCTAGTCTCCACATCTTTTTTACATCGTGGCGACCAAAACTGAATGCAGTACTCCAAATACTGCATCCTTGGACTTACCAAGGCAATATAAAGTAAAACACCCACAACCACTACTTATGTAACCATTTCCATGCTTGTCCAGAGTCCATTAAGCCATCAAATTGGTTTTAATGTCCCATAGAGACTTATACAGAAGAAAATACCTACATCCAGGGAATCATGCTATTCACAAAACAATAACATATTGTTTTATTTAATGCTGCATCTAGAATTAATGAAATTGATTTCCAAACAGGATAGAATAGTTACCAAAACCTGAAAACCATGGTGGCTTACCCCTTGCCCCCATTTGCCTAAAGATATAGAAGGGATTGTTAATAGACAGGGGAGAGAGAGGTATGTTTCAGAGAGTGGATGGATGAGAACATGAATATATGTTTGCACTAGCCAAAAGGAACAAAATTAAACAGAAGTCTCAAATTTATTTCTGCATTAATAAAATGTATTACTATTAACTGAACCTTTCCATAATTGAAAAAGATAATAATAGCATTGACTCAAAATGGTAAAATCCATTTATATTGCATATCAGCTCTAAAAGTCTTGAAAATTCACTCTGACTACGTATTAAAGAGGAGCAGCCAAGAAACGTCACATCGTTCCACTAAAATCACTGGTCTGTAAAAGGTCCCTGGTGTGCATTTTCCTGTTACTTTACAAAAATACAGCTGTCCATCTTTCACGGATCTAGAGAGATCACATCAGGTTGGCCTTCTCAATTGTGTCTTATCAGAGCAAGCTGTTCCACTCACCCATTTATTATTTTGATGCTTTTCAATGAATTGTGCAATTCAGCACACTGAACAAAACTGATACAAATCTCTACAGGTAATTCTTGACTTACAACCAGTCACTTTGCAACCGTTTGAAGTTACGACGGATCTCCCTGGGGGTACCTATGACTCAGTTCAGGGGAGGGCTTCAAAAATTTTTAGCAAGAGGTTCTCTGCCCGGTTGCTGGGTGGGCGTGGCCATGGTGGGCGTGGCCTAGTCAGCCTCCTGCACCGGGGGCGGGGGGCATTTTTGTCCTACCTGGGTTCTGGAGGCTTTCCTCAAGCCTCTGGGAGGGTGAAAATGGCCTCCCCAAACTCCGGAGGCCCTCTGGCCTTCCCGAACTTCCAGTAGGCTCGTTTTTTGAGCCTCCGTACATAATAAAATATTATTATTTTTTATAAGTAACTCAAGGTGGTGAACATAACTAATACTCCTTCTTCCTCCTATTTTCCTCAAAACAGCCCTCTAAAGTGGGTTGGGCCAGGGGTGGGCTTCAAAATTTTTAGCAAGGGGATCTCTGCCCAGTTGCTGGGTGGGCGTGGCCAGGGGGTGTGTGGTCATGGTGGGTGTGGCCTAGTCAGCCTCCTGCACCATGGCGGAGGGTGGTGTTTTTGCCTTCCCTGGGCTCCAGAGGCTTTCTTTGAGCCTCCGGGAGGGTGAAAATGGCCTCCCCAGGCTCCGGAGGCCCTCTGGAGGCCAGAAACCCCCGGTAGGCCAGTTTTTCACCCTCCCTGAGTCTCCACGAGTATCCTGCACTTACCTGCATCCAAAACGGGCTGCGTGGGGACTCCTGGGAGGGGCGGGGTAGGTGGGACCAGCCAGGAGTGGGATTTGGGGGTTCTCCGAACTGCACAGAATCTTAGCTAGAGGTTCTCCCAAAACCCTGCAAACCCCAAGCAACCCACCCTGACTCAGGTACAAACTTCCAAGCATTTACTATCGTTTTTCAGCAAAACTGGACCATAACAAATCATGGGTTTGCTTCGTGACTGCGGCATTCGATTAACAAGTGTGGTGGTCAATTTATAACCACGGAGGTCACTTAACTACTGCTTCAAAGGCGGTTATATAATCAGGTCGGTCACACGGGTGACCCAATTTACAACTGTCACAATTTTAGGACTGTGATCGGCAGACTCCATTCTGGTCCTAAATCGAGGACTACCTGGAATGATTCTGATGCCCAAAGAATCTATGAAGCTAGGGCCACAGATGCAAACAACTCTCTCACTTGTCCATGTGCAGAGTGCATTATACTATAGCAGCCTTTCCCTATTTGATGCTCATTTAAAAGATCGGGATTAAAGTTTCAAAAATTGTGGACCAAACTGATGTGAAACTTTGGGAAGTCTAGTTCTAACAAACTTGAATGTCTGATCAATATAACATTTACTCTACCAAACCAGAAGTAAACTGCATTGCTGAAAAACTCAAGACTCACAAATAAGTGAGAAAAAGGTTCCTTTTTTTCCTAGCAACATGATAGGGAAAAAAAATTCATTTCACTGGATTTTCAGAAAACCTTTTATAATAAAACAATGAAATTTTGTAATAAACTGTGGTTTATTGAACAAGCCACAATGACTTGCCTTCCACACACAGCCAAAGTCATAAATTGCACTTTATAGTCCTTCATTTGAAGCCAAAATACCACGGTGACTTTGCATGACATGTAAATTCAGCTACAATGGCTGGAGATGCTCTCAGGTTTCAACAGGTCTTTCAAAAAAAAAAAAAAGCAATGAAAAGTTTGGACTGAATTTGTAAACTTAATTTGGGAATGGACAAGTTAGCAAAACAGAAGCCAGTTATCGTTCGGGGAAAAGGGTTAGGTAGGGTTTTTTTTTCATCCTGCCTTTATTATTTTTATAAATAAATTAGCTCAAGATGGAAAGCATTCCTAATAAAGATAGTCCTCAACTTACAACAGTTCATTTAATGACCGCTCAAAGTTACAATGACCATGAAAAAGTGAATTATGACTGTTTTTCACACTTACGACCACTGCGGCATCCCCATGGTCACTTGATCAAAATTCAGAGGCTTGGCCAATTGACTCATATTTATCACGGTTGCCATGTTCCAGAATCATGGGATCCACTTTTGTGACCTTCTGACAAGTGAAGTCGATGGGAAGCCAGATTCCTTTTACAACCGCATAATTAACTGCAGTGATTCACTTAACAACTGTGGCAAGAAAGGTCGTAAAAAGGGGCAAAATTCACTTAAACAACTATCTCGCTTAGCAACAGAAATTTTGGGCTCAACTGTGATCGTAAAGTGAGGATTACCTGTACTCCCTCTTCCTCCTATATTCCCCACAACAAAAATCCTGTGAGATGGTTTAGGTTGAGAGTGTGTGACTGGCCCAAAGTCACCCAGCCAGTTTTCATACCTACAAAGCAGGGTTGAAATGCTCCCGGTTCAGACTGGATCACCCGATCCGGTAGCGATGGAGGCAGGTGGTTCGGCAAATCGGTAGCAAAAATCCCTGCCCCCCACCCCCCCATGCCCAGCTGAGCCGCACAATCATCAGAGGCTTTTTTTTTAACTTTTAAAAGCATTTTTTCTACAACCTCTTCAGCCCAAAAAATGCTTTTAAAAGTAAAAAAAAAAAAAGCCTCTACCGATCAGGCAACTCAGCTGGGATCGTCAGAGCCTTTTCAAAGCATTTTTTACAACCTCTTCGCCAAAGAGGTTGTAGAAAAAATGGTTTTAAAAGTTAAAAAAAAAATTTTGGGACATGCCCACCCAGTCACATTACCCCCACCACCACCAAGCCACACCCACAGAACTGGTAATAACAAATTTTAGATTTCACCACTGCTACAAAGGGACTAGAGCTCACAATCCTCTGGTTTCTAACCTAGTGCTATAACTAGACCAAACTGGCTAAACGAGTTTTAGCTTGAATATCCCTGAGGTTGCATGCTATACCATAGGTCCTGTTTCAACAAATGGAAGCATCTGAATCCCTTGTCTGGGATTGTGAAAATATGCTTAGGATTGGTTGATACTCTAATGGAGATACTCTAGAAACTGCAGGGGTGTAGACTTCACTGAGAAATTGAATAATTCCCAAAGAAAGCAATGACAAACTACTTCTACTGTATGTTGATATTTTTTTAAAAAAAACCCTCTCTGTGAAGTCACCAGGAATAAATCTCGTCTTGAAGGAGACTTGACTTATTACTATTCAGAGATGGCTGCTTCCCGTTTAATGGGGAACCCCCATATTCGGCATCTGATATAGGATAAGCATCTATCTTGGGTTCTTGGCAGACTGGATCAGCTGTTGTGTTAAAACAAATGTTGGCCTGGGTCCAGCATAAATGAGTACACTCAGTCATACTGAAATGAATAGGCCTTAAATTGGTTGTAGACTACTTTTCTCAGATTTCAATGGCTCTTAAACTTACTATGAATCTGCCTCTTAAATTCAGTGAACACTGAGCATGGCAACTGGATTTGTAACATGGATTGATTTATCTACGTACCAAAACTCCTCCATAATAGTAGCAAAAAGTAAGATTTTTATTCTGTTCACATTTGTTTCCAATTCTGTTGTCTTCTTAGAGAATATATATCTCAGAATACCTGACTGAGGCCATCTTTGAGGCTTCAGGGTTGCCAACTGTCCTTTATATTGTAACTTTTCTCTAAATTTTGCAGTGAAAACCCTGCCTTAAAATTCCATAAAAATAAAATATAAATGAGGAAAAGATGCAGATAAGAATCTAATCATTATAAACAGGTATGTACAAAAAAGGTGTATACAAAAAAAAATTCATTTTCATAATACCAAACCAAACCTTGCAAGCTAATGCAGAAATCAGATAGGACAGACTTACAACTGAATAAAGGCAAAACAGCTATGACTGGAGAAAACATGGTACATTTATATTTGCCAAACACACATATATGCAGCAATAAAATAGAATAAAATGCTATATCAGCTTCTCTACAAGTGAGTATTTTGCAAAGCTAGATTAGCTACTAAACTGTGCCTCCACTTTCTAATACTGCTGTCTCTTGCTTTAAAAAAAAATATTTAAACTTAAATCTAAATTAAAAAATTAAAATTGCCTGGATTTTACATACTGCATTTGTGTGAACAAAATGGTCACATTAAGCAAACTAATAATATTAACCTTAATGATATCATAACAATATTTAATTAATAGCTATTTCTGGAAAGTGCTGGGGTATCATTAGGCCTCTACCAATTAGCTTAAGCCTTACACTATAAATATTTTAAAAGTAGGCAAAAAAACTGGGGGAAAGTCTTCATGTCTGTGAAGATATCAGTATCAAGATACGGTTCAATATTAGGAAAGCCTTCGATAAAAGGAAAAGGAAACAACAATCTTCAACAAAAACACAGAAATGGGCAGATCTGCGATAAGAATAAGTAAGGCCAGCTACATCTGAGTGGCAAGTAAGATGTTTGTTCACTTACCTCCTGAGGAGCAACAGGTTCTAAACCCAGAACATGATGGATGGCAGTTGTTTCTGAACATCTAGAATTAGATAGCCAGGAGGTAGATCAAGCTCTATTGGTAAATTTCTAAGCAATTTGCAGCAGATCACCAAAGATTTCTGACTCCTGTTAGATTAGAAATCGAATGTGGTTTGTTTGTTTTTTTAAAGGACTCTGTCACAGATGACCACGTGCTGCTCATCACGTCAATTCACTGCCGCGGTATTCAACCATTTTAGCTTTTGGTATCAGAAACTGGGATATGTAGAACATCTGTAGTCTTGAATGCAGAAGCTGATGGAAGTTGTGTGTAGGATGTGATTGTCTCCATTCCCAAGTCACACTTTTATACTTGTCTCTGGTTGATGGATTTCTATTAAAACAACAACAACAACAACAACAAAGGTTCCCAGAAGCCTGAGACAACTGAGCCCAATACAGAAGCACATCTGGTCCTGATTTACAGTTTTCTTTTCCCCTCTAGCTTTTAAGGAGTGAGAGACCTCATCTTGGCACCAGTTACATTCACAATGAACAATACATACTTTCTTTCCCTCATTTCGTTACTGGCTCAAGATGAGATAAGCACGGAACAATGATACACATTTGCTCAGCTGCTACTGAAAAATGTGTCCTTCGAGGAAGCTGAGCTGTGATGCTCAGTGCATTGTTTTTATACCACTGCTATAAATCTATAGACATTTCATCTGAGAAACAGATTTATTTTTAAGCCAGCTTCTAAAGGCTTACTCTATACACGCTCAATGTTAGTGAATCTAACTCAGTAAGTTATTTTTACTGCATTTAGAATTCATTCTACTCAAAGGAAAAAAAACCTGGCCAGTCAACAAAAACAGGGATGCATAATTTCTGAGACAGTCCTCGACTTATAACCACAACTGAGGCCAACATTCCCATTGCTAAGGAAGACAGTTGTTAAGTGAGTTTGGCCCCATTTTGCAACCTTTCTCACCACTGTTATGTGAATAACACGGTTGTTAGGTGAATCTGACTTCCCCATTGATTTTGCTTGTCAGAAGGTCGCGAAAGGGGATTACGTGACACCCCCCCCCCCCAGGACACTGCAACGGTCATAAATATGAGCCTCTGAATTTTGATCATGTGACTGCAAGGGTCGTTAAGTGTGAAAAGCAGCCATAAGTCACTTTTTTTCCAATGCCACTGTAACTTTGAACGATTACTAAATGAATGGTTGCAAGTTGAGGACACATTTTAACTTTTCCGTATTTTGCTTCACAATGCAAGTAGAAATGACATATAAAGGCAAACGAGCATGCTGGGTTGACTGATTCAAATGAAGATTGTGGTACAATCGTCTAATAACGTGGGAAGCATTTGCCCAGATACATCCAACATGCACATGCTGAAAATTGCACAAGTTGCTAGTATGTGCTGTGTGTGCCTACAAGAACCGAGAGGGCACCGAGTGAGCGGGGCCTGTTCCATCCCACACTGAACACAGCCGAAGCTTGTTTTTCAGTGCAGAAAAGCTGCTCTGGCTCCTGGATGCCTCCCTACACAGATGGGAGCCACCTGCTGCTCCTTCTGTAGGGCGGATCTGCCAGCCAAAGGTAGCAAACTTTGCTTCAGTCTCAAATGATAGAGAGTTGGTCAGAAATAGGTCCTTTCTAGGACTGGGGGGGAGGGGGGGAAGCAAGGCTGGCCAGAGAAAAGTGTACCTCCCCAAATACCCGTGAGGATGCAAGTGGTCCTTGACTTACGATCATAACTGAGCCCAAAATTTCCATTGCTAAGTGAGACAGTGGCTAAATGAGTTTTGCCCTGTTTTATGACCCTTTTTTCACCATTGAGCAAATCATTGCAATCATGGGGTTGTTGAGTTTCCGCCTTCGCTTTGCTTATTGGAAGCCTGCTGGGAAGTTTACAAACGGGGATCATGTGACCCCAGGAAAGTGCAACTGTCATAAATACATGCCAGTTGCCAAACAGCAAAATTTTGATCAAGCGTCTGTAGGGATGCTGCAATGGTCATAAGAATAAAAACCAATCATAAGTCTTTTTTTTTTTCCCAGCGCCGTTGTAACTTCGAACAGACGCTAAACGAACATTTACAAGTGGAGGACTAGCTGTAGATATCCCACCTCCCACAAGCTGCTGCTGATCCCTATTCTAACTAAAGGTTCTTCCTTCTTGAGCTTATTTCCCACCCCTGAGAGGAGGCTTTTATGACTAAGGACCAAACAAGGTAAGGTAAAGATAAAGATTCTCCTCGCACATATGTGCTAGTCATTCCTGACTCTAGGGGGCGGTGCTCATCTCTGTTTCAAAGCCGAAGAGCCAGCACTGTCCGAAGACGTCTCTGTGGTCATGTGGCCGGCATGACTACACAGCAAAGGGACACGGAACGCTGTTACCTTCCCACCAAAGGTGGTCCCTATTTTTCTACTTGGATTTTTTATGTGCTTTTGAACTGCTAGGTTGGCAGAAGCTGGGACAAGTAACGGGAGCTCAACCCGTTATGCGGCACTAGGGATTTGAACTGCTGAACTGCCGACCTTTTCATCGACAAGCTCAGCGTCTTAGCCACTGAGCCACCACGCCCCTATACGGGCCAAGTCCCTAAGGACAAGGACCAAACAAACGGAACTTCAAATAAATAAGTCATTCTTTCTGTAATCCCCAGCCTTCTCTTTATACACAAGGCAAGACAGGGGCTGTGTTACTTTCTAGCATACATAAAAATTGACAGTCCACGAGCTATCCTCACCCCAAGCTCACATTGAAAGCCATGTGTTGTCCACCAGCCGCAGGAAACCCCATCACAATACAAATTGCCCAAAGAAAAGAACCACTGCAAAAAAACTGCTATTTTCCTGCCAATCCTGGTCAATTAGATACCATGTCTCTGAAAAGCAGCCACTGATCAACTTTTTAATCACATCCCTACTAAGGAAAGCAAATAATCTGTTTCCCATCCATATTAGGCTTTGCATGTGATCTTTCTAGGTCCTGGCTCTGCACTTTTTAAAAACAATCTGTATAAAAATTGACACATATACTGAAATGCACAATTTTAGAACATTTTTTTTTTCTTCTTCACAGAATACACCAGGCTAGGTTTATTTATTAAAATTCACTTATTTACTTTAAAATGTAATTCATGGTAAATTATGGCTGCCAAATGCATGCTGCTCTGCTTTTTGATTTGCAGAACTCCGAAAAATGATATTTTAATCTGTACATAAATCAAAGACTTGCAAAGCAGATAGTTTGCATTGCAATTCATAAAGATCATAAAGCATTGCTATATATCAGCTTGCCACAATTGTTAAGCGTGGTGAATCTGGATACCAATGACAGGTTTATGAACTCCCAACACATCTGGAGGGCATTTGGTTGGAAAAGCAACTACTATACACTGATATTTTTGACTCCAAGTTATCAACGTATGAATGTGGTACCAAAAGTGATAAGGGACAGCTTGTAGAAAGGATAACTAAAAATAGCAAGAGTTAGAACTGTGCTAAATTTGTAGGTCCTTTTGAATAAGCAATTGAAAGCAAGAGTAGCATGAAAAGCAAATGTATTCCGGGAGTTGTTTTTGAAAATTATGAATGGATTTGTCTATTTTAAATTGGTTTCATTTACCCCTACTGTCAAATCTATTGAACCGCAAAGAAGAGTGATCTCATCCTGTTTCCTGCACGAAGTCATTTGAGATATTCTATAGTCTATATCATGATTAAATGGAAAGGCACAATAATGAAAATGGGTGAACGTTGCCAATTCCACAACAAAGGCTGAAAGCTGGAGAGGAAGGCAAAGTAAACATAGCCTCACTCATTTAGATAGAGGTGGTTTCCAATAAACTACTGTATATTCAGTAGCACAATTAATATAGTGGTTAAGGTGTTGGACTAGGACTGGGGAAACCCAGGTTTGGGGGGGAAGCATCTAAAAGAGCCTGAGTGGCGTAGCAGGCTAATGCCTCCTACTAAGGCAGCATTTAACATCCAGCTGCCTGCAATTACTGCGAGTTCTAATCTCACCAGGCTCAAGGTTGACTCAGCCTTCCATCCTTTCTAAGGTAGGTAAAATGAGGACCCAGTTTGTGGGGGCAATAAGCTGACTTTGTATAAAATATACAAAAGTATGAAGGCTATTGCTTAAAGCATTGTAAGCCGCCCTGAGTCTCCGGAGAAGGGCGGCATATAAATAAAATTTAAAAAAAAAACAAACAGGAGTGTCAAACTCCTGGCCCATGGGCCAGATGCGTCATGCGCTGGCCACACCCACCCCTGGTTTAGCAAAGAGCGAAAAAGTTGTGATATGTCACATGACCTGTCATCACGAGTTTGACACCCCTGATCTAAAGCAATACCAAACTGGCATGACCAAGTACCTGAAGCCTTGCCCCTTTTTTTACATCCACGTAACATGGATGTTAAAAAGAGGTGTCCACTATTATTATGCTGTTGATGGCTCCTGCAGATGCCCTGACCAAGTTCCACTTCATACTCAGGCACACAACTCAATGGGTGACTTTGAGTCAGTCAGTCCTGCACTGTTGTATGACAATGGGATCAATCCTAGAGCAGTGGAGCATAGATAAGTCTGCAATGCTTAGGACGCCTAGTTGGAATCAACTCCAGCCAAACAAAACACGCTTCTGAATTTGCTCTGGATTGCAATACACACGTGTCTTCCTCTGGATGCAAAATTGAGCAGATTAGTCGGTCTTCAACTTGTATAACCAATACCCTTTGCTTGGAAAAATCACTGTGATAGAAAAGAGCTGAAGTCTGATTATGATTTGGAAGAGCAGAAATGACTAAACTCTCGCTGCAGTCATGGGTCGTCCTTTTCTCGCTAATTATGTCGCTGTTTATATTATGCTTACATACAAATGTGCACTTTATCACTTCCCGAGTGACAGCCAGCACATTTCGCTTTTTGCTCTCCTCTCATATGGAAAATGTCATGAAATATTTATTCTCACTTGCCCCTTCTTTGAGAACATGCACTTTGCTTTTTAATGCGATTATTCTGCTAGGACCGATTGAAGACAAAAGAGAACCAAATTTCAACCATTCAGTGCAATGTTGCAGAGCTGAACAAGCGTTTCCTCAATATCCTTCTCAGATCTTCTCCAAACCCAACCAAGCATCCAGTTGCAAAAGTCAAAGTGGGCTCAAACATGTTTAAAACATATCACTAACCAGAGCATTTTGCACATGTCATAAAGACCTAAATGAGAATAGGGATTCCTGTCTCCTTATGCTCACTTTGGGGTTTTCCTTCCCCACAACTAACTTTGCTGAGGTGCTCTCTGAGCTTGCTTGTTTTCTTGCAGACATTTCATTACCCTAACCAGGCAACATCATCAACACTGACTAGCACTGATGATGTTACCTAGTTAGGGTAATGAAAAGTCTGCAAGAAAACAAACAAGCTCAGAGAGCACCAAGGACCCCTCATTTCAAACCTGAGCTATAAATATTCTCCTTCATTGGAACTAATTTTGCTGCCTGTTCTGGATAGCTAGGCAAAATGTGATGTGGTCCCTTCCTACAAGGAGAAGCCCCAATCACACAAGTGCTGGATTTGCCCCAAAGGCGCTTTTTCCAAAATGCAATTGAACATTCCTTGAGGTTTTTTGGGGTTTTTTTGAAAATGTTTCTCTTCTCATCCAAGAACTGAAGAAGTTTCTTGGATTGAGAAGCAAAATATTTTCAAAGGAAAAAAAACCCAAGGAAGTCCAGTTGCCTTTTGGAAAAAGCGCCTTTGGGACAACCATGACCTGGATGATTGACAATCTCCATAGACAAGTGCTTGAATTCTGCAGCCAAAATAGCAACAACCATACCCAAGGAGGAGGTAAAAGGAGAAAAGGGGGGGGGGGAAATATTAGGAGCGGACGGACCCTAAACAAAAAGGAGTCCAATGAAACCAAGTATTATCTGAGTAATATATGAAAGAAAATAATAATAACATCCTCACAAAGCTGTGTAGAGGAAGAAATAGAACAAGAGTAAGTGGGATTCCCCCTTTTCCTCATAGGCTGCATTCATTACATTCTATTAAAAATATGAAATGGTGTTGGCTCACATGTATGATTTTTTTACTACTAAGTATCAACACAATGGTTTCATGGGGGGAAAAAACCACATTTCATCTGTACACTGCATAAAACTCTTTCCCCATGAGACTAGGGCTGGTCATCTAAACATAAAACTATAAAATGGTAGGTACACAAAAAGATGCGAAAAGCCAACATTATGAAGAAGCCACTCACTCCTATACACACAAAGGAATCTACTATAAGATCTTATCGCTTCAGTTTCCATGTTAAATTTTGCCTGTGTTTTTAGGCATATGGACAAAAATATAGCAAGTTAAGTGTCAGCTACTTTATGATGAATATTTTGCTCGCTTGGAATAATATGCTTCATCTTCAGATCTCAGCAATGTATCAGAGAGATCTATTACATAAGTTCAGGCCCTCAAACACTGAAATTATTGCCCATTAAAATTCTGTATAATCGGCTCTGACCCCATTGCCAAAAAAAGAAGGGGAAAATGTATCACTCCAAAAAGAGAGGATGTAAAGTAGTATATAAATTGTATATTGTATGCTAATGTATATGTATATAGATACCTATTTTAAAATCTAACTTAAACAGAGGCACTATACATTCATTATTGTGGGGAATGCTGTGACAGATGCCTGCTCACTCTGCTGTTAGATATGTCCAGGACAGATGGCTTCAGCTTGTACATCCTTATGATGTACAGAAAGAGGAAACCATCAAATGAAGAACTGCTTACTGTAAAGTAGGATACTTGGCTACTCTAAATTCATTTCCCTGTTGCAAACGCTCTATGTCCTTGGGTAAATACTGTTGTGGTCCACTGGTGGCCTGTGGAGCTGGCAGCGGAGTCAGACAGTGGGGAGGCTGGGGAGGAACATGGCCCAATCTTGGAGTCTGGGAAAGGCTCGGACAAGGGCTCTGCATCGAAGGCTGAGATGGGGCCAGAGCCATCTGGGAGTTATGTGTGGACTCCGGAGCGTCCAGAGGCGGACATCAGCGAGGCAGAGGAACAGGGGGAGCCTGTTCTCCGTGCGCGCATGCGCAGAGCTGCCAGAAGGCAAGGACAGTTAAAACAAAAGGGACGACTCGGGAGTAGGGCTTGGAGATGATTGGACCCTCCAATAAGACATAAAGGAGGAGCAAAGGCATGTGGACCTTTGCAGGAAGCAGCCGTTGTTCGTGCTGGCCAGTTTCAATACTGCAGCTCCGTTTTGACTCTGTGTTCCGTGTGGCCTTGCAAAGTTAATTGCCAATTAGGTCTTGGCAGCGTGTCAAGGGAGATAAAGGTGGGTGTTTATCAGCTTTATCCCGAAGAACTGTGGCAGACTTCTGTCGGACTCTTTACAACTATTTGGGATTCATCTGTGAATGAACAGATTGAGAATGAACAGGCTCTGAATAAGCAGAATTCGTAGCCATTGAAATAAAAAGAGGGTTTTGGGGACTCTTTGTGTGCTTTTAGTGTATCAGGAAGCCTAGGTCAGAATAAGTACTGATCCCACAGAGACATGGACCATCTCATCCAGGTTTTTCATCCTTAATTATCCCCAAGATAGGATGGCAATACTATATCTCTGTGATGAAAACTCATCATATCAGCTACATCTGATTTTTGTATTGATGGCTGAAAGCTCAGAAGATGGGGATGAAGAAGCTGGAACCATTTGCTTTCCCCCCCCTTTTTTTAAAAATAAGGTATGGTAGGAAGAGGGAAGATTGAACAATAATTGAGAACAAAGCAGGAATTAGTTCTTGTTTAGGACTCATGTTCAAGGATATAAGTGGACGGCCTTGTTCAATTCCTATGACATCCAGAACACCCACCAGTGGGAAGAGAGGAAAAAGGAGACTGTTGTTTAACCCTTTCTCAGAGAGGGTTAGCTATGAATGGTCTACTACAAAATTCATAATCTTCAAGTATGCGATCAAATCACGAATTGTCAGGAGAAAGCCATCCCATCACTTCTTGGATGGAATTAATAGTAGCAAATAGATTCTTTCTTTTCTGGATCGATTTATACAACTGATATGTCCAATGCCAGGGAAATCAGAAGATCCAGGCAGTTCAAATGGGTACAAAGATTTATTGCAAGCTTAAGTTCTCTACAAGAATCTGAACTACTAATGGTCACAACAATTTGGCGGTAGATAAGAGTTCAATGGAATTCAAGATGGGCTGGACTCAGATCTCTGTGAGTGCGAAGGGACTCATGACTGGTGACACATTTGACCCCTCCCTCAGGCTCAGCCTGGTCATCTCCTACAGATGAATCTAAAGAAACAGTATCTAATGGTTAAATCTTCCCCATCCTGGTTCTTTCCAAAGATATCCGATTGTAACATTCATAGTCCTCAGCCTGTCTAAAGGTAACGGGAATTACAGTCCAGAAAATGTAGAAGGAGAACATACGGGCTGAGGAAAGTTAAGTTGTAAGAAGCCATGTGAATGTTTTTGTGTGGTTTGCTTTTGAAATATTTTGAAATATTTTTAGGAGTCAGAATTCATTACCAGCAGTTGATAATTCGATTTTCCATTTCAGCTTATTAAAAAGTTTCAAACAAAACATCTGCCAACCCAGTAAAAAAATAAGTCTTCTGCTGCTAAACCCAACATCTCACACTTTATAGCAATTTTCCAATAGGCAACTGACAAATTATTAGCCATAGATACTTTAAAGAATCTGTACATGCCAAATTCTAATGCAGTATGTCTTTGCTGAAACTGTTTGGGTTATTAATGTTTGTGGTATTTTTGACTCTAAATATTTTCCTTACCAATGTAACAATGAATAGTATCAATAGAGAAATAAATGCTGTGCCACTTAACAAATACTTACTAAGCAACTTAAAATATGAGTCCAAGAAAGTCATAAAGCTTGTATTATTCAGATATTTATGTGTTCAATTTGTATGGCTGCCCATTTCAAACAAATGACTCTAGCTAACAATTCACAAAAGCAATTTAAAACAATTACAATCACAATGCAAATAGAAAAATTAAATACATATAGCGGACAAATTATTATAATCCATAGATGCTGGAACAATATTATAGTTTTCAGAGTGATAATGCCACCTCTTTATATGTACCAGATTTTCCCTATTGAAGGGATTAAGGTTTCTAATAAAAATCCTAGGATATGGGGGCATTCCATCACCAAGAGCAAAGGCAAGTGATCAGCTGTTAACCAGATCTCTTAACAGAAAAGCAAATATTGAATATTGGCTTCAGCAAATTGCATTGAAAGTGAGAAAGAGGTCTATCAGTCCACGTGAGATTGAATTAGTGGCTCATGTGTTATTGCACTGCTTATATTATAGAGTTCTATGATTAGCAGGTATTAGGTAAGACTCCGAGGACGGAAAAACACTGTATACATTTCTTATTAAGAAACAAGTGTCTAGAAACAGTGGAGAAAATGGGGAAATACTGCATCAAAGCATGTGTGCTCTGTAAAGCAACCACATATACAAATAGTCCTGACTTAGGACCAGAATTGAGCCCTAAATTTCTGTTCTACGTGAAACAGTTGTTAAATGAATGTTGTCCCATTTTACAACCTTTCTTGCCACAGTTGTTAAGTGAATCACTGCAGTTGTTAAGTTAGTAACACGGTTGCTAAGTGAATCTGGCTTCCCCATTGATTTTGCTTGTCAGAAGGTCACAAAAGGGGATCACATGACCTTAGGACACTGCAACCGTCAAAAATACGAAATAGTTGCCAAGTGTCCAAATTTTGATCATGTAATGCTGCAATGGTCATAACTGGGGAATCCGGTCATAAGTCACTTTTTTCAGTGCTGTTTTAACTTCAAACAGGTCACTAAATGAACTATTGTAAGTCGAGGACGACATATACTATATGCTGCATATGTACAGTTTATACTGCATATACATATGCTCAAACCTCTTCTCATTTGGACTTTTTTTGCAGATTGACATGTAATCTTCAGGAGCCTAGCACCAGTTCCTTAATTAAACACATCTGCAAAGTTTCTGGCAGAAATCTATAAGTGTTTTGCCATTCTTCCAGGATATATTTTTGACTCCCTAGTCTAGTTTAGAGACATGGAATTTCTTAGGGGTCTCCCAGCCAACTGCTGAGCAGGCCTGACCGTGCTTAGTTTCCAAACAAGGATAAGGTGGGTCATATGCTGCCCCTCCTGCCAATACTGTACTGATCAATATATCTGAAGCTGAATTGACAATTCTGGAGTGATTTAGAGTTTCCTATGAAACATACTGAAGATGAGTTTATACTAAAGCTTTGGGATAAAGATGCCATGGCTGGATAATCTTGGGCCTGACACTCTCTCTCAGCCCAACCCAGGGATGGGCTGCTGGGGGTTCGCAGGGGTTCGGGAGAACCTCTAGCTAAGATTCTTGTGCAATTTGGAGAACCCCCAAACCCCTACTCCTGGCTGGCCCTGCCCACTCCACCCCGCCCTTCCCAGGAGTCCCCACATGGCCTTTTTTGGATGCAGGTAAGTGCAGGGTACTCGCGGAGGCTCAGGGGGGGTG
Organism: Ptyas mucosa; assembly: GCA_012654045.1. Taxonomy (NCBI): domain Eukaryota; kingdom Metazoa; phylum Chordata; class Lepidosauria; order Squamata; family Colubridae; genus Ptyas; species Ptyas mucosa. The sequence continues at coordinate 30,056,081 of WNWU01000017.1, forward strand.
AAAAACGGGCCTACCGGAGGTTTCTGGCCTTCAGAGAGCCTCCGGAGTCTAGGAAGGCTCCTTTTCACCCTCCCGGAGGCTCAACAAAAGCCTCCGGAGCCCAGGGAAGGCAAAAACACCACCATCCGCCATGGTGCAGGAGGCCGACTAGGCCACATGCACCATGGCCACGCCCACCCAGCAACCGAGCAGAGAACCTCTTGCTAAAATTTTTGAAGCCCATCCCTGGCCCAACCCACATTAGAGGGTTGTTGTGAGGAAAATAGGAGGAAGAAGGAGTATTAGTTATGTTCACCACCTTGAGTTACTTATAAAAAATAATAATAAAGGTGGGATAAAAAGAAATCTAAACAAACAAATGCTGATGATTCAAACTGATTATACTAGATGGATTACCTCCTAATGTTATTGCTGGGGAACAGGAATAGAAAAGTATTATTGCTCTTGTGTCTTGTTCAAAGATTTCCTTCTGCGCATCAATGTGGCCCAAGGACGCTGGTTTTGGTCTTCCTGCACACAGCATTGTTTAAGTTCTTTTGACATAACTTAGAGTAAGTGAATTCTATCAGGGAAGGCAGAGCAGTAGAGAAAAGGCAATGTGAATAAACAGTGACACATTGTCATAAGCAGTGTCCAAAACCATTAAAAACAAGACTGAAATTGCTTCTCAAAAGAGTTTTGGTGCAATAACAGTTTATACCAACTATTTTTGAAATATTGAGTCCAGTGAGTTCATCCATCACGTACTGTGAGGGGGGGAAAAAAACCCTACAGTGTAATCTCTATGCTAAAAATAATCAACATGAGGTGACTTCCAGATATTTCTGGACAGCAACACTTACAATCCTCACCGTTGCTTATATCAGCTGGGGCTGGTGGCAGCTGAAGTCTAAAGACAGCATGAGCTTGCCTATGCCATTCAGTGCTTTCTCTTTCAACCATAAGCTACCAAGATCTCGTAATGCCATTTTTCTCAGTAATTATTGCAACTTTCTTATTCTTGGTAATCATCAATATTTAAAGCCAATATAGATTTTTCATAAATATAATGAACTGACATATTAGGGTGGCCCACATGCCACATGAAAAAATATCTTTCAAGTCAAGCTTGACCACTGGTAATTTATATGGACAATTTAGTTTTCTTGGCAAGATTTTCGGAAGTGGTTTGTCCTTGCCTTCTCCCTAGGGCTGTGAGATAATAAATCTCCAAACTCTTCCAGCTGGTTTTGTGTCTAAAATGGGACTAGAACTCATAGTTCCTTGATTTTTAATTTGGTACCTTGATCAATACATCAAACTGCTCTCCATCTCTCTCACAGAAATGTATAAAATTGCAAACCTGTGGCAAACTATAGTTACAAGTGAAGGAGGGAGATGTAAGCTTATGATTAAAGAGATAAATTGTCCCATTTTCATTTCCAGTTGGCTTGGATAAAATCTATTCCCCTAGCAGAAATGCATAGGATGTCTTTGAATCATATTTGTATATTTGATAATCTCAATCAGAAAAGCCTTAATCCAGCACTCCAACTGAACCTCAGCCTGCCGTTCTCCAGATAGCCAATGCATTTGGAGGAACAATTATGAAATGCAGCTGCTCATACCGAGCTGTTTGTGCGATGGAACACAAGTTTAATTTCCTGAAAAGCCACATAGAGGGGCTTCTGACACACACACACACACACACAGATCTTTGATGCTTTGTATATAAAACAGAGAGAGCCTAAAATGGGATTAAAGCAAAACAGGAAAAAGCTTATTTCAAAAAGAGAGACGATGTGATTTTCTAGGTGCCTATGATCACTTAAGTAAGCTGGAAAAAATACCCTTTCTATCAAAGCCCGTGGCTGATTCTTCCATTTTAAATGATTTAGAAAAAAAATATTTTTTTAGCAAAATACAATAGTTAACAGTAGACAAAGCCAATGTGCTTTCTGTCTGTGCTTTCTCTGGTTGATTCAGATGGTGTATTCTGAACATTTTGTTATTTGGTTTATCTCTGACTCAGAAAAGCCATTTGTACCCCTTTGGATGCAGTATCATATCTCAATTATTCAGCAGCCCCTCTACTCATTAATTATGGGAAAGAAAGGAGAATTATCCTTGAAAAGCTAATATAATCAACAGAGACAAGAGTGTTGTGGTCCGCCAGCAGCCTGCAGAGCTGGCAGCTGAATCGGACAGCGATGAGGCTGAGGAAAAACATGGGCCAGTCCTGGAGGCTGGGGAAGGTCCAGATGAGGGCTCTGCGTTGGAGGCAGAGATGGGGCCAGGGCCAGCGGGGAGTGATGTGTGGACTTCGGAGCCTCCAGAGGCCTGACAGTAGAGAGGCAGAGGAACAGGAGGAGCCTGTTCCCAATGCATGTATAAGAAGAGCTGCCAGAAGGCAGGAGCAGATAAAGCAGAGAGAAAGACTCGGGAGTAGGGCCAAGAGATGATTGGCCCCTCCCATAAGGCTTAAAAGACCAGCAACAGCTCTTGGCCTCTTTGCGGTAAAACAATGTTGAGAGAATTGGTTTTTGTTTCACTGTATTCATTTCTTGTCGGCATCTTCTGCTTCTGAACTTTTGCCAAGAAAAGCCTTTGGCAGTTTGCCTAATTCTCCCAAGGTCAGGTGATAAACTGTGGAATGGTATTTTGAAGAATTTGCTTTAATTTAGTTTGGACTATGCTGAGAATGAGTAAATTCTCAGCTGTTCTAATAAAGTCTGTTTGTTTTCGAACTGTTTGTATTTAATACTAACTACTTGGGCCTGGGTCACAACAAAAAGTTTATTGCAGGAGTGAACAACATGTGGGCCATCACTTATTCCTTAACTACAACAACATCCAGCATCCTTTGCGATTGATTGGCTGAAGCAACTGGGAGTGGCAAGTTCAACAACATTGGTGGGTTAGAAGTTGCTCACCATTGCTCTACAGTTTCCATTAGTTTGTGGACTTGTGTTACTAACAAAATAGCAGTAATAGTAATGGAATTGGAAGGTACCTTGGAAGTCATCTAGTCCAACCATTGCAGGAGACCTATACTATTTCTGATAAATGATAGTCCAGTCTCTTCTTAAAAGCCTCCAGTGATGGGGCAACCACAAATTCCCAAGGCAATTTGTTCTACTGGTAGGAATTTTCTCTTTAGTTCTAGGTTGCTTCTGTCCTTGGTTAGTTTCCATCCATTGTTTCTTGTGCTTCCTACTGCTGCTTTGGTAAATAAGTTGGCCGCCTCTTCCTTGTGGCAGCTCTTCAAGTATTAGAAGACTGCTATCATGTCACCCCGGTCTTTCTTTTCACTAACTAGGTATACCCAGTTCCCGCTTCATTCTTTGTATATTTTCACTTCCAGGCCAGTGGTGGGTTGCCCCCAGTTCGCACCAGTTCTATAGAACCTGTAGTAAAGGTCCCAGTTCTCCACCCACCGACCCCGACATCATCAAAACGCTTCTGCGCATGCGCAGAAGAGCGCGCACCTGCAAACTGGTAGTAAAGGTAAGTAGAAACCACTCCTGTTCCAGGCCCTAATAATTTTTCTTGCTCTTCTCTGAGCTCTATTATAGCAGAATCTCAATTCTATTCATTTTAATACAGTTCCTGGAAGAAAGAAAACTGCGGAAAAGAGGGGACTGGTTTAACTATAAATTGTATAAGAAAATATTGCAGAAGGAAAGAAGTTTACACTAGGATCAGAGTCAAACCCAATGTTCTAATTAAAAACCTTTTAAAGTTTATTTTATGCTTTTATTTACTTTCAGTCTCACATCCTCCCCATATCTGTTACATAACATCGCCAATTTCAATTCTGCCTCCTAGTCCGATTTCGCTCATCTCTGGAATTGTTGGCACTGTTAATTCATGCCATTTTGGAAGTCTACACATCCTACTTTTGCGAAAACAATTTACACAAAATGCAGATAAGAAACAGTAAGCTGAAGGCAAGTGGTCCTTGTTTCCATATATGAATTCGTCTAGCGTTTGTTCTTTAAAAGATATTTCTACTATGAAGTAATAGTAACTTTGAATTTAAATCCTGAGTTGTGTTACAGGTAAAATAAGTACTAAGACTATCATATTCTGTGCGAAGACTTTGTTTATTAAGGGGATAGGGCCGTGATGGCGAACCTATGGCACGTGTGCCACAGACGCGGAGCCATATCGGTGGGCACATGAGCATTGCCCTAGCTCAGCTGCAGTGCACATAAGTGCGCGGGCCAACTGATTTTCGGGCCTTCCGGGCACACCGGAAGTTGGCAAACGGGTCGTTTCTGGCCTCCAGAGGGCCTCCAGGTGGGTGGGGAAGGCCGTTTTCACTCCTAGAAAGCGTCTGTAGCCTGGGGAGGGCGAAAAACGGACTTACTGGGCCCACCAGGCCATCGTGTGCCAAAAACAGGGGGAGCACAGGGAGGGGGGGGTCGCGCATGCATACGCGGGGGTGGGGCGCATTGAATTGTGGGTGTGGGCATGCACGTGTGCGACCCCCCCGTGCTCCCCCCGCTCTTGGCACGCAATGGCAAAAAGGTTAGCCATCACTGGGATAGGGGCATATTGTGATTGTGGTTGCATCTCATCAATTTTTAAAAGACCTATTAAACTTTGTGTATGTCTGAATTATATAGATGACATAACGTGTATTGTGTGATTGGAATTGTAAAGTCAGAAATGCATGCAGGTCATTGCTTGATTGTCATGCAAGGAACAGCCAAGAGTGGGCTAACTTTTACACATATTTGAGATAAATGTCTATATTGTTTGCTGTTACTAATTTTGGTCTGTGATAAATGCTTGAAGAATAGGCAAGTGATGGCCCTTCCGGGCTCATGATTCCATTTGTTATATTTTAGGCTGACTTCTCTTGTCATATATTTAAGATATATTTAATCATGACAGTATATATTATATTCATGTATGATTTTATTAGGACAGAAAGTCTTACAGGAGTTCTGCCATAGTAGCTACATTTGCGAAACTTGCTTAAATACATTAAAGACCTATAAAAAGACCTGGATTTGCACAAGCGAAGTTAGTTTTATCCTTGGTTAGTTCTTGATGTTTAGAATGTTTACAAATCGATTCCAACTTATTTGGAGGCTGAGCTTTTAAAGGACACTAAACTTGCAAGACCCATTTTCTAATCACTTTTGGAAACTGCCTCTTAACTATGTTAAACCTATTAGAGACAGATTTGGAAAGTCACTGAGTTTATCTTCAACTCTGAACAAAAGAAAACTTTTATTAGCTGCACTGGCTGCTGGTTGCTTTTCGGATCCGCTTCAAGGTGCTGGTTCTTACCTATAAAGCCCTACATGGCTTGGGCCCGGGGTAATTGCAGGACCACCTCCTACCGGCCTCCCACCGCCCTGTGCAGTCACATAGGGCTGCCCTCCTCCGGATGCCATCGGCCAGACAATGTCGGCCCCCAGGATGAGGGCGTTCTCGGTGGCCGCACCGACCCTCTGGAACAGGTTACCCATCGGGCTCCAGACAGCCCCCGACCTCCACACTTTCCGCACCGACCGGAAGACATGGCTGTTTCAGCAACTTCCCTGATCTGCTACGAGATTTTATTCTGTTTGGGGTTTTTTATTAGTTGTGTTTAGGATTTCTTATTGTTATATGTTTTATTCTGTGCGCTGCCCCGAGTCCTACGGGAGAAGGGCGGCATATAAATTTAATTAACAACAACAACAACAACAACAATAATATTATAAACTTAAAAACTTAAAAACTTAAAAACTTAAAAACTTAAAGACAATCAATCAAAGCACACCTCCACCCAATCAGAACATAGCCATGCTCCCACCCAATCAGCTCCCACCCCCACTGGCAGTTAAAAGGAAGAAACAGCTGCGATCACATATTGCTCCTGGAAGCACGAAGCCGAGAACACCAGCCTGAAGATGACGAATGAGACTTCGTCGAAACGTTGCCAAGACACTTCCAATTTTACGCGGGAGAATACCCGAATAACCAAAGACCTACATACAAACACCCGTGAAAACCTCAGAAAACAAATACACACACACACACACATATATATACACGCCAAGACTTGCATACCTGTACCCGTGAAAATCTATAAAAACAAATATTTATATATATATATATATATATATATATATATATATATATATATATATATTTCCTGGACTTTTTATTCTCTTTCTCTAAGGTTAGTTTATATTCATTTTTAGTAGTGTAGTCAAGATTCCTAATAAAATTATATTCAAAATCAGTTAAAATTGAGATACTAATAAAAGTACGAAGTCACAAAAAAACTAGGTTAAGTTGTTCATGAATGTAAATAAAGTCTGAACACTCAGTGCTGTCCTTTTTTTAGCTAATCCTGCAGCACCTCTATATCTCCTCAGCAACAGAAGAACTAGAGGCAGCTCCTAGAGAAAGTAATCAAGGATTTCCTTCCCCCCTCTGCTCTTTGATCAGGGTAATTAAGGCACATCCCAGAGTACTCTTTCTTTTGACAGTGATTGACAGAGGCACAGTAGGAAACAGGCAGGCGGAATATATTGTTTCTTTCATCTGGTCTCTCAGAAAAAGGAGGAAAAAAGAGGCATGGTGGCAGTACAGTAACACTACAGCTGGATTTCATGATTTAATCCAAAACAGATTATAGTTCACGCTCAAAGAGAACAAAGAGAAAAGAAAACAACATTAAGCAACTAACTGAGATTTTTCTGTAAAGTTTATGTAAGATCAGACAACCAAGAATTTCCGCAGGTGAAATAAAAAAATAAAGACAAAATGGTGACCACAACTATATGATCAATGTATTACATACAATATATGTAAAAAAAAAAAAAGAGGGCGCTTTGATCACACGTTGTCACTGACTTCTTGACTTTGACACACAAACACACACACACACACACACACAAATGCCTCTAGTTTCCTCACATATTTGGATACCAGCACTTTTAAACATCTTAGGCCGACTGGGCTCATTCATATCCTGTATTAAAACCACATTTGCTTTTCAGTTGTTTGTTGAATAAACTAAAAAGTAATGTTCACCCAATACACTAAGCTATAAATCACAGCATATAAGTCCACAAAGGCTTTAATTCATAAACCACCCTAAAGCACAAACGAAACCACATTTTGACATGTTTTACTATGTGAACTGAATGGTTCAAAACTCCCCCCACCCCATTTCTTAGAATATATATGCAGAAGTGTGCATATGTGTCCTTGAACACTTATCTGCGATCTGCTCTCATATATCTGGCAGGCCCAACTTTGCTTAAATTGCCCAAATCTTGTCAGCTGTCTCCACTGCCAGCCATCTTTGTTAAAGGCTGGGGTTGTGCAGTTCTTCTGATTCCATAAAGCACACGAGAATGCCAATATAACACTCTCCCTACAACTCTTTGCAGGAACCACATCACTGGAGTCAGCGCTGAAGTGCTGCACAGCCATATTAAAGATAATTGCCACCTTCCCTGTTGGGTTAATTCCACCCCTTCCCTCCAATTGTTGGCAGAGATCACCAGCTCATTTTCTCCCTTTAAGCAGATGAGAAGGTGAGGGTCAGGAGTGGTGAAACGAATGGTCTATGACAGGGGTGTCAAACTCGCAGCCTGCGGGCTTGATGCGTCACACGCTGGCCACGCCCATCTCCGGTTTAGCGAAGGGGGAAAAAGTTGCGATATGTCACATGACGACAACATGATGTCACGAGTTTGACACCCATGATCTATGCAGAAGTCAAGTGAAAAGAATATTTTTACAAACACCAATAAATAAATCATTAGCATATTCTTGTGTGTCGTAAGAAATGATTTTTTAAAAATAAAACAATCCCCAAATATGTTGAAATAGTCACATGTGTGCTTTAAATTGGAGGTGAAAAGATTATGGAACTCACCCATGCTACAGTAGCTTTTGGAATAACAGAAGGAAAAGATCTTGGGGTGGATCTTTAAGTTCATATCTAATCTTGTTCCTGACTCCTTATATTTTCTTTCATTTCATACCATTGAAACAACTCCTGCTTGGGTGGAGGGTTGGACTAGATGACGTACAGAGTCCCTTCAAACTCTATTATTCTATCACTATTTTAAATTTAAAGTCAGGTTAAGAGTAACGTTATAAAAATCCTGGTGTGTGTGTTGATGTTTGAAAGGTTGCTTGGTATACTTTTCTGTCCATAACTCTTAGAAAGGCCTTCCATTACAGGCAGGGGTGCGCTTCAAAAATTTTAGCAAGGGGTTCTCTGCCTGATTGCTAGGTGGGCATGCCACGGTGGGCATGGCTTAGTCGGCCTCCTGTACCACGGCGGGTGTGTGTGGCGTTTTTGACCTCCCCGGGCTCCGGAGGCTTTTCTTGAGCCTCCAGGAGGGTGAAAATGCCCCAAAACTTCCCAAACCTCTGGTAGGCCCGTTTTTTGCCCTCCCTGAGCCTCCACGCACACCCTGCACTTACCTGCATCCAAACCGGGCTGTGTGGGGACTCCTGGGAGGGGTAGGGTGGGCGGGGCCAGCCAGGAGTACGATTTGGGCGTTCTCCGAACTGCACAGAATCTTAGCTAGAGGTTCTCCGAACCCCTGCGAACCCTCAGCAGCCCACCCGATTACAGGTAGTCTTCGACTTACAATCACAATTGGAACCAGAATTTTAGTTGCTAAGCAAGGCAGCTGTAGATTTGTGCCAAATTTATGATCTTTCTTTTTGCTACAGTTCAGTAAACCACTGAAGTTGTTAAGTGAATCACTCCGTTGTTAAGCAAATCTGGCGTCCCCCATTTACTTTGTTTGTCAGAAATCAACTGGGAAAGTTGCAAATGATCATCACACAATCCAAGGACACTGCAACCGCCGTATATACCTGCAGGTTGCCAAACACCCAAATTTTCGACCGTGGGGATGCTGTGAAGATTGTAAGTGTGAGGTCTAGTTATAAGTCACTTTTTTCAGTGCTGTTGTAATTTTGGTCGCTAAACAAATGGCTGTAGGTCAAGGACTACCTCTACTATGCCCACATTCAAAAAGAAGCAGAAATAAGGTAGCCAAGTTTGTGAACTACAGTGTGCTTTGCAATCTCACGATTGTCTAGTCTAGTCTGTTTTCATCTTTTTCTACCATAAAATGCTACAAGGATAAAATCTCCTAGCACCATGACCACAATGATGCGTTCCAGTTTCCATGAAAGTAAATATTTATTATATTTTTGGACTTGGGCACCAATAACCTGCCAGTGGTAAGCCTATTTCTGCAGTCTCCCAATGCCATCTCAATCTGTATTTGGTTGAAATTCCGTGACACCCTTTCCTATAATTTGGAGATGGGAATCCCATCAGTCGTGGGATTAAAAATTTTTTACTACCAGTTCTGTGGGCGTGGCTTGGTGGGCATGGCAGGGAAGAATACTGTAAAATTTCCATTCCCTCCTCACTCCAGGGTAAGGTTACTGCAAAATCCCCATTTCCTCCCAATCAGCTGGGACTCGGGAGGGAGAGAATAGATGGGTGTGGGGCCAGTCAGAGGCGGTATTTACCGGTTCTCCGAACTACTCAAAATTTCCACTAACGGTTCTCCAGAACTGCTCAGAACCTGCTGAATACCACCTCTGAATCTCATGAAAGTAAACCATGGAATAGACTTACAAGAAGGTTAAAAAAAAGGGAGCTGGGATTCCTTCACCAAATTCTGGTCTTGCCTTCATTATTATTCATCTGCTTTAACCATCAACCCTGCTCTCCTATTAAATTGCGTTGAGAAAAATCACACCCTTACTTCACTTGGAAAACTTCCTTATTTCAACAAGAAAGAGAAAGAAAACAGAAACTGAAAACAAAGCAAAGTTCAAAGAATAGTACCAAGCTATTGTTAATAATATGTTGCAAGGGCAGGCTGAGGATTTTGCACAGTATCTGCACGATAAAATCGCTCAGATTCAGGAAGGCTTGGACTCTGACTGGGTAGATCCCGGCGGGATGACTGAGGCTGGTCTTGAGAATGTTATTTGGGACGAGTTCGACCCTGTGACTCCTGAGGACGTGGACAGGATCCTGGGGAGGTTAAACGCAACCACATGTTTATTGGACCCGTGTCCCTCCTGGCTGGTACTGGCCACCCGGGAGATAACACGAGGCTGGCTCTCAGCGGCTTTTGATACAATCGACCATGGTATCATGCTGCGCCGGTTGGGGGGATTGGGGGTGGGAGGCACTGTGCTGCAGTGGTTCTCCTCCTATCTCTCTGACCGGTTGCAGTCTATGTTGGCAGGGGGACAGAGGTCGACCTCGAGGCGCCTTGCTTGCAGGGTGCCGCAAGGGTCAGTCCTCTCGCCGCTCCTGTTCAACATTTATGTGAAGCTGCTGGGTGAGATCATCCATGGTTTTGGGGTGCGATGTCATCTGTACGCTGATGATACTCAGCTGTACATTTCCACCCCAGACCACCCCAATGATGCCCTCGAAGTGATGTCCCAGTGTCTGGAGGCCGTGCGGGTCTGGATGGGGAGGAACAGGCTTCGACTCAACCCTTCCAAGACCGAGTGGCTGTGGATACCAGCGTCCCGATATAGCCAGCTGGTGCCATCGCTGGCTATTGGGGGCGAGTTATTGGCCCCTACAGAGGGAGCTCGCAACTTGGGCGTCCTCCTGGATACACGGCTGTCTTTAGAAGAGCACATGACGGCCGTGGCCAGGAGGGCTTTTTATCAGGTTCGCCTGATATGCCAGTTGCGCCCCTTTCTGGATCGGGACTCTTTATGCACGGTCACTCATGCCCTCGTTACATCTCGCCTGGACTATTGCAACGCTCTCTACATGGGGCTCCCCTTGAGGAGCACCCAGAGGCTCCAACTGGTTCAGAATGCGGCCGCGCGGGTGATTATGGGAGCGATGGGGCGCTCCCATGTAACGCCTCTCCTGCGCAAGCTGCATTGGCTCCCGTTGGTCTTCCGGGTGCGCTTTAAGGTATTGGTTCTCACCTTTAAAGCGCTCCATGGCATAGGGCCAGGGTACTTACGAGACCGCCTGCTGCTACCGATAACCTCCCACCGGCCAATACGCTCTCACAGAGAGGGCCTCCTCAGGGTGCCGTCAGTCAAGCAATGTCAGCTGGCAGCCCCCAGGGGGGAGAGCCTTCTCTGTGGGGGCACCCGCCCTATGGAATGAGCTCCCTCCTGGAATAAGACTGATCCCGGACCTTCGTACCTTCCGCAAAGCCTTGAAGACTTACTTATTCCAGCAAGCCGGCCTAGATTAAATGGTTTTTAAATTGGGATTCTGAATTTTATAGACTTGGGGTTTTAAATTGGGAGGCCGATCGATTTAATATCTTTTAATTTATCTTAATTTTTGTATTGTATGTATTTTAATTCTGGCTGTCCACCGCCCTGAGTCCCTTCTGGGAGAAGGGCGGGATACAAATTAAATTATTATTATTATTATTATTATTATTATTATTATTATTATTATTAATATGTCATTCTAATTCAGGGGTGCTTTGATTTGGCCCGCAGAGCCACCCTGGAAATGGCAAAGGATCAATCGGCGGTGCCTCTGCCAACAAAAATGAAGCCCGGGAAGGCCACTCGTGGCCCTCCTGGGCTCCGTTTTCAGCCACAATGGCCTCCTGCAGCCCTCTGCCAGTGAAAATGGAGCTCAGGGAGGCTGCAGTGGCTGCAACAGCCTCCTGCAGCACTCGGTCAGCAAAAATGGACCCCGTTTTTGCTGGCAGAGGGCTGCAGGAGGTTATCGCAGCTGAAAACAGGGCACGAGGGAGGGGGGCACACTCCGGTTTTGCTGGTAGAGGGCTAGCAAAACAAACTAAAAACAAAACAAAAAGAGAAATATTCCCCCTTTTGCATTGGAGCATGCAAGAATGGATTGGAAATGAGAAAGGGAAAGAGGAAAGAAAAAGAAGGGAAGATGGGAAAAGAGCAAGAAAGAAAAAATAAGGAAAGAGGAGAAGAAAGAAGGAAGGAGAAGGAAGGAAGGAAGGAGGGAGGGAGGGAGGAGGAAGGAAGGAAGGAAGGAAGGAAGGAAGGAAGGAAGGTTATAATGAGAGTGAGGGCAGGTCTGAGGGAAGTCCTGCCTTAGCACTTGCCCACCACAGGTGCTCCCCCGACACAAGTGACATTGAGCTGGCCACGCCCACCCTGGCTCCCCCAAAGTCAAACTCAACCCTGATGTAGCCCTCAGTGAAATCAAGCTCGACACCCGTTTTCACTTAGGAGTAAATAAAAGTTCAGGGGACACTTTCCCAACAATTACAAAATATGTACCAAGTTAGCAAATATCACAGTATGTGAGGTTAAAACATAACTAATTAGTTCATGGTTCACTGCATGATGAAATGTTAGGTAAGTGATTCAGTTCAATAAATCAAATCCAACTAATCACCTGTTATAAGAAAACTGCCATGTCCACTTTTTAGTCTTTCTTATTGGCAATTGTTATGTCTGGGATGTTATGTGGCAGCTGCCTGTCAATTTGAATTCTAAAATCCCAGAGGGCTTTAGGTTCTTCATTTTCCATTACTTTGTCTATTTTATGGTCCCACCTTACAGATTAGTGGTATTTCTTGCAAATCTTCCGGTGCACTATTGTTGCTACTTTGTCATGCTGTTGTTTGTAGTAGTCTGTGTGACCTTCTTATAGCAGCTATAACTAGGCGGTCTACTGTTTTTTTCAGCGTCTTTGCAGAAGTGACACTGCTGTCTTTTGCTCCTCAATTCTGGCTTGTATGCATTTGTTCTTAAAACTTGGGTCTTGTGCAGCCAGAATTAGCCCCTCTGTCTATTTCAATTTTCCTGCTCTTACCCATAGCCAGATCTTGTTATTATCTGCTTTGCCTATTCTTTTTTAATATACTGGGCATGTAATACTTTGTTTTTCCAGGTCTCTTTTCTGTTCTTCATTTGGTCTTTCTTGTAGACTAGTTTGGTGTCTCCATACTCAGTAAGTCTTCCAGTATACTAGCTTCAATGCAGCATCTTCACTGTCCGTGAAATATTCTTCTAATGTCTTTTTTTCTTCAACCATCTGATGTACTTGCAATAGTCCACATCTGCCTATTTTCCTTGGTAACTAGAGTCTGTCAACATTGCTCCATGGATGAAGGGCATGATTCATACTGTGTTTCCCTGAAAATAAGACCCTGTCTTATATATTTTTGAACCCTGAAATAAGCGCTTGGCCTTATTTTCGGGGAGGTCTTATTATTTTGGGGTGCATGGAGCAAGACGGGGATCTTAACTGTTTTCCAGCTCTGTCTCCCTAACCCTAACCAGAGAAAATGACAGGGACCGGCTGCGCATGCGTTTAAATATTTTTGGGGAGGGCTTATTTTTGGGGAGGGCTTATTTTCAGGGAAACACAGTATTTTCTGGCCTTCCTATCCATTGTTTTTAGTTCTGTTTGAGTCCAGTCCACTATTCCAGCTGTTTCTCGAATTGCCCAGGTATTAATTGTTTTGATGGTATTTCCTCCACTGAATTTGCCCTTTAAGATCTTCTTCAGTCTCTTGATTTTATTCATTCCAAATCTTTTCCATACGATTCGTCTTTGTTGTTGTAATTTAAAACAGTTATTCTTTTTCTTCAAACACTTATTCTAGGTTTGTTTGCGTTGTTGTATGATATTGTATATAAAGGAGCAATTCCTGCTTACATCTAATTAGACATTTATGCATGTTAGAATTAGAAACCAAAATGACATTATTTACATTTTGATATTTACAACAATTTTAATCTGCACGATGCATTTCTGTTATATTCTCAGCATACTGAAAAATATAGCACGGGAGTTTTGCTTTCTTTAAAAAATTGTACAAAGGCATCCTGCTTGTGATGATCTCAAAACACTCAGAAAATGCCTTACTGATCCTTCATGACAGACGGCTTTTGGATGGCAAACAAGCGGCCTGTAGGCAGGTCCTGCTGTCTGCCTTTTAAAACACAACTTTAAAAAATGCCCTCCTAAAAACAATAGAACTCAAACCAACACAGCGGACTTTTCAGTGATGACAAACCCAACTCTCCAGCTGGCTTATTAGTTGCTGAAGGCCTACTAGTTTTTCTGAAATGTCACTTAGTTTTTGTATGATTTTGATGGATGTTGAAAATTAGCCAGCTCTTGGTAAAGATTTATTTCGAAAATCTCCTGGGAAATTAAAGGCGTTGACAGCATAATCCTACATATCTCATATCAGACCCGTCTGCAGATCCGTAGCTCGGGGGGGGAGGGGGAGGCGCCTTGATCAATGTTCTCATCGGAGGTCTAAGTGGCCCTCCAGCCAGTTTCAGATGGTTGTCATGGCCTCAGAGGATCAGAAAGGCTAGGGGGTTCCTAGCGTATTTCTGGAGAACCAGGCAGTAGCATCACTCATGGAAGAATGAAGTCTCTCGGCTCCAGGTGCTATGCCCATAGACTGTGACCATGGACACCAGGCATGGAAACTCAAATGCATAGTTCTCAAGACTACAAAAACTATAGATGTGGTATCAAAAAAAAAAAAGGCATAATAGCAGGTTGGAAGAAGAGTTAATTCAGAAATATGCTCTTGATCCCAAGTAGAGGAATTTTTGGAACACTTTTATGACGGATAACTCAACACTGAGCCTTATTTGATTATCAGGAAACTTTCGTTTTCACTTAGACCTGACAATATTCAACCCTCCTACAGAATTTTGTATGGCTTGACTCACAGGTGAAATGTAAAATTTGTTACTACCGGTTCTGTGAGCGTGAGTGTAATGTGACTGGGTGGGTGTGGGCAACTTTTTTTTTCTTTTTCTTTTTTACTTTTCAAAGCATTTTTTCTACAACCTGATCGGCAGTTGCCTCTGCCGATCAGGCAATTCAGCTGGGATCGTCAGAGGCTTTTCAAAGCATTTTTTAGCATTCTTCGGCCGAAGAAGTTGCAGAAAAAAATGCTTTGAAAAGCCTCTCTGACAATCAGGCAACTCAGCTGGGATCATCAGAGAGGCGCTTTGAAAAGCCTCTGACGATCCCAGATGAGCTGCGCAATCATCAGAGGCTTTTTTTTTACTTTTAAAAGCATTTTTTCGGCGGAAGAGGTTGTAGAAAAAATGCTTTTAAAAGTTTTTAAAAAGCCTCTGATGATCGTGCGGCTCAGCTGGGCTTGGGGGGGGGGGGCGCAGGGAACCGGGAGCATTTCACCCCTGTCTTGACCCCTGAACTGGATTGTGGGTACAGTTTTAATCATTACTCTAGTAAAACCTGAGTTTATTCAATTTACCGATATAGAAGACAATTATTTGACGTTCAGGGTTAAATTATGGGGTCCTTGGTGCTCTCTGAGCTTGGTGGTATACTTGCAAACGTTTCTTTACCCAAATAGGTAACCTTAGTGCTGCAACAGAGTGGGATTTGGTCTCTGTTTATATATTAATGGTTTTCCCTATCAGTGTTGGTAGGAGTGTTCTTGGTGGTTCCTTAATTAGGCTGTTGTTCCTGTTACTTTGTTTGTCTGAGTTGGTATGTCTGAGAAAGGTGCTTTTTCAAAAGGCAACTGGGTTATGTTTTTTCCTTGAGGAAGAAGACGTTTTGCTTCTCATCCAAGAAGTTTCATCAGTTCTCACTGGATGGTGGAGGGGATGGAAGGATCATATTTGTTTGCAGTCATCTGGTCATTAACACTCTCTGAAAGAGTCGGTGAGGCCACTTGGGGGTTTATCTATGTCCTCAGAGTGTAAATGGAAGTGGAATCTTCTTGAAACTGCTGAAAGGATTGTGTTGTAGGCAGGAGATACCGTATTTTTCGGAGTATACGACACACCTTTTTCCCCCACTAAAAGGGGGTGAAAATTTGGGTGCATCTTATACACCAAATGTAAGCCCGCCCACCCACTGGCCCCCATCCTTTGGCCTCTGCCTCCCAGCAATTTACCTCCTTGCACAAAGCAGCAAGAAGAAAAGCCCATTTCAGCTTCAGCACAGCCTAATTAGCACAAGTTGATTGTCCCTTGGATCAGCCTCCCGACTCTCAGCTGTTTCAGGCTGCAGGGATTGCCATTGTCTATTGCTGTGCAGGCCTCTGCTGCTTGCTGCAAGGAGATAAATTGCTGGGAGCAGATTTTTTTTTCTTGTGTTAATCAAGCTATGCTGAAAACGAAAATGAAAGTAAAGCAGGCTATTTACTGTTTGCTGCAAGAAGGCAAAATTGCTGGGAGATGGAGGCAGAAGCAGAGGCAGATTTCTTTTTCTTGTTTTCCTCACCAAAAAAGGTAGGTGCGTCTTATAGTCTGGAGCGTCTTATACGCCGAAAAATACAGTAGGCAGTCTTGCATTACTCTCCCTATGTTGAAGGAGGTTTGTTCAGTTCTAACATAGATGGCCTCTTCTCCCCCTCTTTGAAATCAATGGCCCTCTCTATCCACAATGTGGGTTTAGCTGTTTTCAAAAGAGTAACCTTTGTCTTTCAAATGCTGATGGACCACTGAATCTTGTCCTGGATAGCCCCCTGCCTCAACAGAGGGAGACGAATATGACAGCATAGCCAAGTTTTTAAGGCCTTAGGAAAGGCTAGCAGGGTTGGGGGCCATTCTGATCTCCGAAGGGAAGATGTTCCACAGAGCAGGGACCACTGCGGAAAAAGCTCATATTTTGGTCCCCGCCATACAGCCAATTCTTTGGCTGACGGGATCTGCAACATACCCATTCTTCTTGATCTGGTTGGATGGATAGAGTATTGTGATGTGTATTGACGTCTTATTTATTTATTTTATTAAATGGGCTGCTTAAAATATAATTTTTAGCATTCATTGTCCCATAAATGGCCTAATTAAGATCACGTATAAGTGCAGAGAAGCAAAACACTACCTGGGAGTGTTCTTGCAAAATAAGAAATACTGCCCCAATACACAAACCTCCCACTGAAAGCTCTCTGATTTGTTGTGGGGCACCACACACAGAACTAAAGGATGACCCCTTTACGTTGCAGAAAAATTATGGGAAGCCCAGGATTTTTTTCTCCCGCTGGAAGAAATTAGACTGAAGTCTAATTTTGATCAAGAAAACAACTCTCAAGGGAAGGGAAGCTCATTTCCCTCCCCACCAATCATTGCATCCAAGTAGAAGCAACTTTTACAAGTGGCAAGCCATAATCTGTTAAAGTCTGGTTTGTTTAATAGGACACAATTGGCTGGTTTTGTTCATTATACCAAGCTATGGTTCGCTAATACAAGGGCTGGATTTGCATAACATACCAAACCAAACAAGCCACATGACTGCTCAGCAGGATAAGAGGGGTAATTCTTGTGTCTTGTCTTTTCCTTTGTTTGATGCCAAATGATCAATCCTTTAGAATTTGGATTATTGCTTCTGCTGTTAAAAACTAAATTGGGAGCTGCTTTACCTTAAACAAAACCATTTATCTACCTGACCCCATAGGTGGGTTTTCTTTCCAGGTGACTTTTCAGCTATTGCTCAGCTGTGACCAGTAGTAACCATTTCTTCTTTGTTAAGGTTGGAACGAAGCATCTCGAAATTTTCTGCCAGTATATTACAACCTAAAAATCTCAACCACATTAGTTGCACCTGTGTAATGTGCAAAATATGTTTACACTCTTATGACAAACTTTTTTATTTGCAAGGTGGTTATCTATTTCCAAAGGAGTTCATGGCTACAACACAAACCATGGGATGGGATGGGATGGGATGGGGTGGGATGGGATGGGGTGGGGTGGGGTGGGGTGGGGTGGGGTGGAGTGGAGTGGAATGGAATGGAATGGAATGGAATGGAATGGAATGGAATGGAATGGAATGGAATGGAATGGAATGGAATAGAATAGAATAGAATAGAATAGAATAGAATAGAATAGAATAGAATAGAATAGAATAGAATAGAATAGAATAGAATGAGTTGGAAGGGCCCTTGGAGGTCTTCTATAGACAAAGTTGGAAGGGACCTTGGAGGTCTTCTAGTCCAACCCCCTACTTAGGCAGGAAACCCTACACCACTTCAGACAAATGGTTAGCCAACATCTTCTTAAAAACTTCCGGTGTTGGAGCATTTACAGCTTCTGGAGGCAAGTTGTTTCACTGATTAATTGTTCTAACTGTCAGGAAATTTCTTAATTCTAAGTTGCTTCTCTCCTTGATTAGCTTCCACCCATTGCTTCTTGTCCTATCCTCAGGTGCTTTGCAGAATAGCTTGACTCCCTCTTCTTTGTGGCAGCCCCTGAGATATTGGGACACTGCTATCATGTCTCCCCTAGTCCTTCTTTTCATTAAAGCAGACATACCCAGTTCCTGCAACTGTTCTTCATATGTTTTAGCCTCCAGTCCCCTAACCATCTTTGTAAATATTAATGAATATTAACTTCCCCAAATCAAATATATATTGCGAATGAAGGTAAATGTATCTGTCCCAGGATAATTTTGTAGGCTCCAATGTGAGTCTGTCACTGAGACCAAAGGTTTATTCTTCCAGGTTTTCAAACTCATGCTGGAGCCCATCCTCAGGGAGTGGAGGAGGAGGGGAAAGAATACCCCTGAGGATGGGCTCCAGCATGAGTTTGAAAACCTGGAAGAATAAATCTTTGGTCCTGGTGACCGACTCAGATTGGATCCTGCAAAATTATATTTTTAAAGTAGCATGTTTATCTATCAAACAGGTGGGCAAGTGTGAGGTATCTTTAGCAGTGCTTATGTTTGTCCTTCATCAGAAATTTGCCTCTGAAGATAAGATGTTGCATTTTTTGTTGATCCATATTGGACTGCCTGGGACCTAGCACCAGAAACATCTCCCTCAGAGCCTAAGCTTCAAAAAAACCTGCTGTTTTCCTCAGTGGTGAAAGCCAAATTTTTTTACTACCGGTTCTGTGGGCGTGGCTTAGTGGCAGGGGAAGGATACTGCAAAATCTCCATTCCCTCCCCACTCCTACGGGAAGGATATTGCAAAATCTCCATTCCCACTCCACTCTGAGACCAGCCAGAGGTGGTATTTGCCAGTTCTCTGAACTGCTCAAAATTTCTGCTACCGGTTCTCCAGAACCTGCTGGATTTCACCCCTGGTTTTCCTGCTCTCCTTTTAGCCTTCTCCAATACCTCATCCAACTTCAGCCAACAATAGTCGAAAAAGGATTCTTTCCTTTCTGCAATAAAGGTAGCCCTGGACTTATACCCATTCATTTAGTGACCATTCAAAATTACAACAGCACTGAAAAAAGTGACTTCTGACCAATTTTCACACTTACCACCAATGCAGCATCCCCATGATTCTGGGGATCCCATGATCAAAATTTGACCACTGGGCAATTGGCATGTATTTATGATCACTCTCCTGGGGTTATGTGATTGCCATTTTTGACCTTCCCAGCCATCTTCAGACAAACAAAGTCAATGGGGGAAGCCAGATTCAATTAGCGTCCACATGATCCACTTAGAGAGTCGCTTAACAACTGTGGCAGAAAAGGTCATAAAATGGAGCAAGACACACTTAACAACCACAAGTGAGCCATGAAGCCTTTGGGCTCACTTGTGATTGTTAAGTCGAGGACTACCTGTAGCGCAAAGCTAGAAACATTGAGGAACAAAACAAAACAACACCCAATCATGATTTTTAAAAATGACAGAGCACTTGCAATAGCCTGAACACTCAAAACACCATTGTTTGTTTTATTCTGAGGCCAGGACAAAATCATCTTTCTTTTGAACTCGGAGGGGAAAAAATGGAACAAGTAGGGTTTTCTCTTGAATTTGAAACGCCTGAGGTAGCTGTTTTGCACATTCTTTTATATTACCCATAAGTTTACACCCTATGACAGGATATGAGGAAGAAACAATAGCACTGAAAGTTCATTGAAAACTACAGCGAATCAGTTGCATAGCTTTAGACTCCAAAGCATTGTTATCCTTTCTGAAGTATTTCCTGGAGAAGGTGGAATGGGATAAAGAGTGAAAGCAATTTCTACAGGAAACAGTCATAATTCTAAACTGCTGCACTAAAGACCCTAGTACAGTACAATGTTTCATGACTGTACTCTTGCTGACTGGGGTATTAAAAAGACAGAAAATAAAAGATATTTTCATTGAACAATGGCATTATGTGGTGCAAAGTGCAGGTTTGTGCTTCTATATTGTCCTTATTTAAACATTTAAGTCATTTATGTGGGGGGGGGGGGACACCTATAAACAGAGTCCTGTAACCTGCCTGTAATCTTTGTCCCTTGATCTAACTGGATGACTGGTCTACCGTATTTTCTGGCATATAAGACTACTTTTTAACACAGGAAAATCCTCTCAAATGTCGGGGGTTGTCTTATATGCCAGGTATAAGCCTACCGACGCTCCGACTTCCCCAGCTGACCTCCAGTGATGGCGAGCCCCAGCTGTCTGGGGAAGTCGGAGTGTCAGTAATATCCACCTGGATGCCTGGGACAGTGGGGGAAGCTCTGCGCAGCAACCAGCTGGGTCCAGAATTCAGCGGCATGCAGCCTTGACAAGATCGGCACAGCTTCCCGAATCTGAGTTGCCGGCACTGACCGATGACGTTACGGGAGCGCCGACAACATTGAGGGGTAGTCTTATACGGCGAGTATAGCCCAAACCCTATATTTTAATAGGAAAAGTAGGGGGTCGTGTTATACGCCCAGTCGTCTTATACGCCGGAAAATACGGTATATGAAATTCTGGTTAGCTAGAAAACTGATACTTCGGGGCTGGTTTGATGATTATGAATCCCTGCCTAAGCAATTATGGATCTTACAGCTTATTCTCCCTAAATTCAATCTGAGGGTGTACCTTGCCTTGCATAATAGCCACATTTTATGGGTTGAAATTGTTCAGTGACTGTTTGATGCCGGAGGTAGCTTGGATATTATACTGTAGCAGCTGAGAATTAAAAAGAAAATCACTGCAGTTCATTTTTTTATTGTCATTGGCCTTTCCCCAATGAAACCACACACTGGTCTCTAAATGTCATTTGATGTTTGAAAAGTAAAGGGAGTTAAAGTTAACAAATGACTCCATTTATTTCCCTTGTAGGAAGGTTAGGAAATGGCTTAATGAAACATAAGCAGGCCTGTCATATCAGAAACACGTGCCCAGTCTTTAAAGGAGTGCTGAAGTCAAACCATCAGCTCAATCTACCTCATAGAAATGTTGTTAGGAAGCTAGAATTACTAGAGACTCTTAGGTACACTACCTTAAACCTCCAGAGAAAAGGTACACTAGTAGCATAATCAAAAATAATATGAAACCTTTCATATTTTAACTAACACTGTCTCAATAAGCTAAGTTAGATTGTTTCTATCCTGCCTTTAATTTCTTTTATTTACTCGCTTTCTCCACCGCATAGGAATGCTTCCTGTGAAAGGGGTTACAGCAAGGGTGTCAAACTCGATTACATTGAGGCAGTGGTAGGATTCAAGTAATTTAACAACCGGTTCTCTGTCCTAATGATTTCTTCCAACAACCAGTTTGCCAAACTGCTCAGAAAGTTAACAACCGGTTCTCCCGAAGTGGTGCGAACTGGCTGAATCCCACCACTGCATTGAGGGCCGCATCAGGGTTGTGTTTGACCTCGGAGAGCCGGGGTGGGCGTGGCCAGCATGGGCGTGGCCAACTTGATGTCACTCATGTCTAGGGCGCCTGTGGGGGCTCGAGCACTGCCAGCAAAAATTGGCTCCCGAGCTCCGTTTTCAGCTGCAATGGCCTCCTGCAACCTTCTACTAGCTAAAACGGAGCTCACAAGGGCTGCATGCGGCCCTCCTGAGCCCCGTTTTCACTTGCAGAGGAACTGCGATCCGGTCCTTTGCAATTTCCAGGGTGGCCCCATGGGCCAGAACTAAGTACCCTGAGGGCCAAATCCGGCCCCCGGGGTTTGAGTTTGACACCCCTGGACTACAGTGATGTGTACGCATTTATGGGTTTTGTAACATCTCCCTTATCCTGTACGCTGAACTGCATAATCCAGGTGATATAATTTGAAGTTGGTAAATGTGAAGTGTAAACCTTGCATCACTTAAGCCAGTATACCTGGCTTTAAATTAGGCTTTCTGGGCTAGCGTTCCATCTTATTCATCAAGCTGCAGAAGACAGGAGGAGAAGCAGAGAAATTATATCAGAGCAATTCTAATATCACTGCTGGAAGTGGAATGTTTCCATGACTCTCACCTTGCCATTCTATCATGCTATTTTATATTCGTAATAGCTTATACTGTGTGTTCAGATTGTAAATGTGATGACAAAGAGTTACAGATATTCACTAACTGCTTCAGGATCCTTTTGGGCTGATTTTGCTAGAAACCAAGTCCATAAACTAATTATTTATTTAGCGTATGATGAGAACATGGCAGAAGAGAAGTAAACCTATACACACAATCCATAAACTAATTCTGAGATACAGTCTTGTTGAAATTTGCTGGTTAAATGTATTCTTAAGTTTTAAATGGTTTAGGAAGCAGGTGATCATATGCATTTGATTTCACAAATCCTACTATGTGATTAAAACAATGACTTGTTGAACATTTTCTCAAATACCGAGTGTGATTGTGTGTCTAAATCACTAACCAATTACATAATGGCTTAGTCCAAAAGATAAATGACTTTCTCTAAGCATGACAAAGTTGAAATCCAAGCCTGTGACACTGGTTTGTATATCTCATTCCATTATCTACTTAAAACAAGGATTGATTTTGTGGCTATAGTGATTGGCTGGTGGAGTGGTTCATTAATTAAGCAAGGATATTATTTTTTTCTGGATTAAAAAAAAAAGAATGGACTGTTATGACAATTTAAATGTTTATTTATTCTGGTAGATATACTTAAGTAATGTTCTCCTTCAAGTGCTTGCTTATCTTAGCCATGACTGTAGCTATTTGTTATAGTTGTAAACATTATATATACATATACATATACATATACATATACATATACATATACATATACACACACGTATGTATGTGTGTATGTATGTATGTATGTATGTATGTATATGTATATATATACATCTTTACCTGAACATTCAACCCAGGGGTAACTCCAATTCAAGGGAAAGCTGAAGGAAGTAGTATTGTGAAAATGGTCCTAACAAGAATGAGACAATTTTGTGAGACTCTCAATCTCACATGATACACACAGAAAGTTTGTGTTGGGGGGAGGAGAATTAGATCTCCTATACATCAGATAGGAACCATTTACACTGGGAATTCAGGAGACATGCAAATACACTTAACTGGATAAAGGGCTAAGGAGATAGAAAAATATAAAAAGAGGATGTCTATGCTAGTACATAAGTAAACTGCACAGCACATTTGATCTCTCTTCTAAAATTTCATGCTGAATAAGCATCATGGAGAGAAAAGGGGGGGGGGAGAATCCATGTGTGCTTTTATTATAGTGCCACAACAAATACCAGTTTTCGTCCATACTTTCATACTTTATATCACTTGTTTAAAAATCAGGTGTAACTGATTGTCTATTGGTGTCTGGGTTTAGCTTTTGTCCACCCTTCATTGTACCATCTCCCTTCAATTAAAAAAGGGAGAGAACAGTTAAGGATTTTTGGATGGCTAGTAGGAAAAAGGGAAAATGAATGCTGACCTGAAGCATTTACACTCATGAGAATATTTAAAAACCATTGGATGTGTTTCGTCGTTTTGCTCCAATGGGGGGAGGGAATGTTTGGACTGTTTGGAATGGGGGGAGGGGGGTGTTGTCGTTTTTTTGGCTAACAAAGCTTCGATGGTGTGTTGGATGTGAATGAATTCATATGGATTTACATCAAGGAGAATGCAGCAAATATTTAGACTGCAATCCGATATGACGGTTTTCTGTTATCTGGGCATTTGTATAAATGATTATGGTGATTAGCTGGTTGAGTCAGACAGAAGCAGAAGAAAGGCAGAAAATAAATAACAGAGCATAAAATGTTCGTCCTCTCCTTCAAAACTGAATTATTAGATGGCACCCAGCAGCCAACCAACCTCTGAAAAATACTTTTATCATGATTCCCCTGCTGGCTACACCATTTCAATATTACAGCTGCCTTCTCCCCCACCCTTTATTGTTTAGCCTTGAAAAGAGACAATTTAAAGGTGAAAGGAAACAGGATGGCAACTTTCCAATTTAATGAGCAGATCTGTTTTTTCTTGTTCCAAAAGGCAGGGTTCAAACCAAGGGGTTCAATTTCCTGGGGAGGAAAAGGGGGGTGGATGGGTTTAATGAAAGATTAGTCAGCATTTCCTGCAGCACTTTCCATTTGATCCCGGAAAGCAGGAGAAGCTGAGTAAGACTTATGGGCCAACTGGTCCATTATTGTCCACCCATTGATTGGAATTGATTTTCCAAGATTCTAGGAGCAAGTTTTCCGAGTCATTCTTGAGGATGGAGCATACAATCCATCTCCATACAAACTATAGCGCAGAGCCGAGGTGGCGCAGTGGTTAGAGTGCAGTACTGCAGGCTACTTCAACTGACTGCTAGCTGCAGTTCAGCAGATCGAATCTCACCAGCTCAAGGTTGACTCAGCCTTCCATCCTTCCGAGGTGGGTAAAAGGAGGACCCAGATTGTTGGGGGCAATATGCTGACTCTGTAAACCACTTAGAGAGGGCTTTGAAGCACTATGAAGCGGTATATAAGTGCTATTGCTATGGATTTAGTGACTCAGCTATTGATTTTCCATGCTAAATCTGGTATTAAGCAGCGGCTGGACAGCTATGTATCAATCCTGGGTAAAAAAAGTAATAGCACTAGCAATAGCACTTAAACTTATATACGGCTTCACGGTGCTTTACAGCCCTAAGCGGTTTACAGAGTCAGCATATTGTCCCCAACAATCTGGGTCCTCCTTTTACCGACCATGAAAGGATGGAAGACTGAGTCAACCTTGAGCCACTCAGAATCAAACTTCTGGCAGTCGGCAGAATTAGCCTGCAATACTGCATTCTAATCACTGCGCCACCACAGCTCTTATAATGAAGATGTTTTATAATAAGTATTATTATAATAAGGATGTTTATATCAACAAGAGATTGAATTAGATCCCCTGAAATCTATGACTCTGTAGATGTACAACTTCTATGATTTCTCCTATAACTGGATAGGCTTAAGTATGAGGTACTTCAATCAGCTTTTAGTTATATAGTTAAAACAAATGCAGGTAGAATGTGTGCTAAACAGCATCAGAACGATCAAAAAACTAAAGGAAAACATTTAGCTTCAGCAAATATATTCTTGTTACTACTTGTTATTATGACCAGCTACTAAATATTAGCTATCCTGCCTCAAATCTCCAGGGGAGATATATTTCACAATATGATAAAAATGGGAGACTGGCAAGGGATTCCACCTCTTCCATAAAACAAGGCAGGGGAGATAAAATTGTTTAGCCATACTGGAAAGGAATAGGAGAAGCTCTAAGATACATAAATACCTTTGAATGATCAGTTCCCCAAATGTAATGAACATGTGATGCCAATCAGAAAATGAGCAAATGCTGTTCTTCTTTGAAATTGATTCATGCTGTGATTAACACGTTTTAAAGAGATTCTCAGAAACAGAAAAAGAAACTTACCATGTATGAAGCAAATTAAGAATTTCAAGAACCCTGCTCCTTAGCTCCTGCATCCATAGTTCAGAAGTCCTTCTGCAGCGGTTGTATCTGAAAGCAGCATAGATGTATAGGATAAATAGCAGTGGTGAAATCCAAATTTTTTTACTACCAGTTCTGTGGGCATGGCTTGGTGGGCGTGGTGTGGTGGGCGTGGCAGGAGAAGGATACTGCAAAATCTCCATTCCCTCCCCACTCCAGGGGAAGGATATTGCAAAATCTCCATTCCCACCCCCCTCTGGGGCCAGCCAGCGGTGGTATTTGCCGGTTCTCCGAACTACTCAAAATTTCTGCTACCGGTTCTCCAGAACCTGTCAGAACCTGCTGGATTTCGCTCCTGATAAATAGGGAGAGTTAAAGGAGATTCCAGGAAATTCCCATGTCCTACAAGGAAGGATCTTAATGTAAGTTTCAATTATTTCTTAGGGCTGGGGAAAGGGTCATTCTGAAGTTTATGATGGTAAGGACAGCCAATCTTTAGGGCTAATTGAAGGAAAATCCGAAGATATTTCAGCAGGATGCATTAGTTTTAATGTGGTTTCTTGGGGTGGTTTCTTTTTGTACACTATGCCTTTTAAATGATTTTTTAAAGGCTTGAGAATGCACAAAAATAGGCAGGGGAGCAAAATCCTCTCCTGCATTAACAGATGTAACTAATCAAAGCTCATTTAGCACTGGAACATCTGGAAGACAGAGAAGTAATTCTGGATGCTGCAAGAATATGTTGGTTCTGCATCCTTAGGGTGATATTTTAAAACGGGGATATCAAACTGGATTTCTTTGTATCATCATTGTATTTCTCCTCTGCAGGCCAGTGGGAGGAGGGAGCGAGGGGGGGGAGACAGGGTGGACACCTCCTTCAGCACTTTACCGGCCAAAATGGGGCACGAGGGTCCGCACGTGAGCCCCCTGCACCTCATTTTTTGCCTCCCTGGCCTCCAGCAGCACTGAAGGTGCTCCTGAGGCCTCTGTGCGGCCTGGTTTTGGCCAGTAGAGTGCTACCAGAGACCGGGAAGGGCAAAATCGGGCTGCGGGGGGGGGGGGGGGAATGGACGGACGGACGCGGCCTGTTTTGCCTGGCAGAGGCACCACAGGCCGGTCCTTTGATATTTCCAGGTCGGCCCCGTGGACCAGATTTAAGCACCCCATGGGCCGGATCCAGCCTGTGAACCTAAAGTTTGACACCCTGGTTTTAAAAGCAGGAAACTTTGGGGGGAAAAAACCTGGCCCAGGAGCACAAGGAAGTGTGAATACCACCCCTTTGATGGGCAAACTTTTAAAGATTTATATGAACTTTTCAATTGTTAAAATGTCTGCACCCATGTGTGCAGGTGGTAAATAGCACAGTGAAGGGACAAGTAGCCCATTTTGGCTCAGCCGCAATAGAAATAGAACGTATTAGCAAATACATAACACCTTCTGTCATTTAACTTGCAACAGACTGGCGGTTGCTTTCCTGCAACTGCATTTGGCCTCCCTCTTTCCTTATTTATACTACATGTGCTTCCAAAGCTAACTCCAGTTGGCACAAAGTTTACATGAACCAGCTTTTTGATGGTGTACAAACTGTACTTGAGAGCAAAGCCATCATAACAGAGCAGAAATCTGCTGTACTCTCAATTTCTTCACTGTTTATGTATTTCCTGGGTGGTACATTTGTTGTTTTTTTTAATGTGAGTTGGTTTAATTAGGCAGAAGTACCTAAGTTTTTACAAGTCACCACTTTCAGTAGAGAGTACCTTTTCACCCTGTTTTTCCTACTCTAAAAAGAAATACCAAAAAAATATTTAATTGTCCAGTTAGACAAAATATCCAGAGGTTACTGATCAGTTTTATGCAATCCTTCTCAACCGGATACCCTCCAAATGTACCATAAAAGCAAAATTCAGAGTTCCCAGCAAGCTCACCATCATCCAACTTTCCTTTTTGAGATTAACAGTAAGACTCGTAAGATTTATATTTATGGCAATGCTCTAATGCAGATAACCTTATTTCATGAGAACTTCAATATCAGAGTTTTGTTCAGTTGTCTAAAAGTGGAATAAGGTTTTCCCTCTGCAACTCTGTTTAACATGTGATAGAGTACGAACTGAGAAGAGAGGCACAAGCATTTTGAATGTTAACTGTTTTGAATTTGAAAGATCCCATATCAAGCTCAAAACACATTTTGAACACAAAACACTTCCCAAATAGTTGAAATGGCCCATTTCATGCTTGAAGTAGCTGTTTCATGCTCAAGAAGGATATTTCAATCTTGAAATGGAGTGTTCAGCATTCCAAGTGGTTTGAATTGAATTTCATCACTTTTATGACTTGGCTCTACGAGAAATCCAAAACAGGTGGCATCAAAGGAGAAAGGTATTTCCTTGAGGTAGAGCAGCTTCCCCTAGGCCTAGAGTAATGTGTCCGGAAGGGCAGAAAGAAAAGTCATAATTTGCAAAAAGCAAACTCCCAACATTCTTAGCCACTAGAATTGTGGATATTAAAACATCCAACATTTCTGGAGGCACCAAATGACTATTTTTAAAAAAAGAATTAGTTCACCCCCTCCTTTTCTCCATCAATTACTCAGTCTAATGTTCAAAATTTCTATTTCATGTGTTTCAAATCAACGCCAAAGATAGACATTTTCTACACTTTTTGCAACAGTTCTTATTTGAGCTTGTGAAAGAGGATTTGTTCAGAAATTCCTTCAAATTCTTATCCTCAACTAATTCAAAGTTTCCAACCGATGTGTGTTTTGTGTGAATTGTACAATCTCTCCAATAGTCAGTAGCCTTCCTATTTTCTTAAATCTTAATTAAATTGCAAGGAGGAATCATCAGGGAATTTCCCCATAGCTTTCTTTTTTTAAAAAAAAATGGTGCTACTATCTCAATCTCAATCTCAATATCATTGGGACTCCTCTAAGTGAGAAACACAAGTTGTAAAGGCATTATTGGTAATGATCAGCACCTTGAATTGCACTTAGAAACAAACTTGTAACTAATGCAGTTCCAGTAGCAGCAGTATGGCATTATAGTAATGGGTCAGCCCACAAGTTATTCAGCAGCTATATTTTTCAACAGCTGGAGTTTCTGGGTGATGTTCAAAGGCACTCCCTTCCAGGGCAGATTACAATAATCCAAGTGAAGACAACAGCATGAATGACTGCCTTTATTCCATTCTAAGGATGGCCACAACTGGCAATCCAGTTGAAGATGGGAAAAAGCCTTCTTGGCCAAGGCTTCCATCTGCTCCTCCAGTAGGAGACACAAGTGCAGGTGGATTCCCAGTTGATGGATCTTTGAGAGGGAGCACAACTCCAAAGTTGGTGTAATTACAGGCTCAAGAGGTTTCTGAATTACCATCTTGTCTGGGTTGTTTCTGAGCCTGTTTCTCCCCATCCAGACCCTGATAGCTTCCAGGCACTAGGTCAGAACATCTCCTGCATTTCCTATTTGGCTCAGATTGGAGACATACAACTTATGTACCACCAGTATGTCACCTCAAATTGACAAATTAACTCATCTAGTGACACCATGTTGATATTAAATAACATCAAGTTGAAGGCTAAGCCCTACAGCAACGCACACTGCAATGTCTGAGGGTCTGACCCAGTGGTGAAATCCAATTTTTTTCACTACCAGTTCTGTGGGCGTGGCTTGGTGGGTGTGATGTGGCTTGGTGGGCGTGGCTTGGTGAGTGTGGCAGGGGAAGGATACTGTAAAATCCCCATTCCCACCCCACTCCAGGGGAAGGATACTGCAAAATCTCCATTCCCTCCCTAGTCTGGGGCCAGCCAGAGGTGGTATTTGCCGGTTCTCTGAACTACTCAAAATTTCCGCTACCGGTTCTCTTAACTACTCAAAATTTCCACTACCGGTTCTCTGAACTACTCAAAATTTCTGCTACCGGTTCTCTGAACTGCTCAAAATTTCCGCTACCAGTTCTCTGAACTACTCAAAATTTCCGCTACCAGTTCTCTGAACTGCTCAAAATTTCCGCTACCAGTTCTCCAGAACCTGTCAGAACCTGCTGGATTTCACCCATGGTCTGACCTCTGTGCCTCCATAGCCACTGACAGGACAGGCTCACTCACTTAGGAAAGAGTGCAGCCACCACAAATATGGTCTCCACCAGTCCTAACCCATGTGGACAACCCAAAAGGAGACTATGGTTGACAATATCAAATGCTGTGAGAGATCTGGTAACACAAGAAAGATCCACACTCTTCTCATCCAACTTCCTGTAAAGAATATCCAGGAGAGTGATCAAAATAGTTTCCGTCCAATGCCCAGAGTTAAGGTTAGGATAGGTGATTCAGTCAGGAGATTTACAGAGAAGTGGGAATGAA
This sequence comes from Ptyas mucosa, assembly GCA_012654045.1. Lineage (NCBI taxonomy): Eukaryota > Metazoa > Chordata > Lepidosauria > Squamata > Colubridae > Ptyas > Ptyas mucosa. The sequence continues at coordinate 30,085,956 of WNWU01000017.1, forward strand.
TTTATTCTCTGTTGTTCCACAGGTCGGGGCCAGAATCAATGGCTTAAAACTAAGGAAGTGGGTTCTGGATAGACACCAGGAGGAACTTCCTGACTGACCTTTTAGCGAACAGAATAGTCTCCCACATGAAATGGCAAGTTCTCCTTCACTATATATGTTCAAAGATGCTTGAGGGCCATTAATGGACCCTGCAATGAGCAACTATTTCGACTAAATTATCTCAAAAGTCCTTTCCAGTACATGTTTATGATATCTCATTCTAAAGAGGCTAAAATGGGAAATTATCATCAGAACCAGTTATTGCCTTATTTAGGAAAGACTTCTGTCCTTATTCACCTTGTAGGCAGGGGGAGGAATACTGTATCAGATACATATTCCGGACTCTCACTGGCTTGTGCATTTGATTTATTAGAGAAGCTTCCTGAACAATGAATGCTCCTGGAAGGCAACACATGATGTGTAATTACTTCCTCTACTTCATGATTTCCATTTGCAATGCCCTTACAAACCCAAGCCATCTGTCCGGTTGCCCAATAAAACTTCTGCAACCTCCAGTGATTCTGACAAGAGGCAGGGAGAACTTGATAGAGGAGGGAAGACCAAAAGATCAAATTCCCCTATTATCTGTTAGCGCCTTGGATTGAAAGACACCGCACCATACAAGAGAGTTCTGAAACTGCAGGCATCTTGCTAGAAGATTGAAGAGGGACGAGAAAATGTCAACCATTCCTGTGGTTCTAACCATGAAGAAAGAGAAGATAATTGTCACAGAGATGGAGGAAGGGAGGAAGTGACACCGAGTCAGAAGAGATAAGTCCTATTCCTTCCAGATGAAGAGAGAGAAATGGAGAGGAGGGTAGTATGACAACTCGATTGAGAACTAGAGAGTCAGAGCTTCTCAGAAAAGAGTTGTAAAACAACCAAGAGTCATCCTGCTCCCAGCTTGAAAAGTGTAAGGTCAAATATCTGTTCAACCATTGCAAAGGAAAGAAAAGAAATGCCATAATGAACTGTCATGGGTATAAGAAAACTCCCAAGTTCATATTGACAAAGGGCAATCAATTGCTGAAGAAAACAGCTTCATCCTCACAGGCAAATTTTTTCTCTAACCATGACATGACAAGTATCTGGGAGGCTTCTCCCAAGTATGAAACTGATGGGCTGATCATTTCTGATAGCAGTATCAAGTATAAATTACTATCGGGGCGGATATGAACATGCTATTATCCATTCCCAAGTCACCCTACTCAAGAAGCTTGATGGATCTTCCCACGGAAGGTCTCAGAATTCTGGCTGTGGAATTATGCCGCTCTCTTACTCTGGTTTTCATGGAATCGATGTATGAGTGAGATAACAAAATTAAGCTGGAAAGTAACTGTTTAGTGGAACATCTTATGCAACTGAACAAGTGGGGAGGGTGACAGTGGAGGGAGACAAACTGGTGACATTTGCCAATCTGTCATGTTATCACTCAGAACAAAAATAGTCGATGGGCTATGCCAGAAATATTTTTGTTACTCAAGGAGAAAGATGTTTATTTCGAGAAACGGTTCACTCGGACATGTGAGCCTTTTAGCAGTTTTTATTGCTACAGATCCTTTTAATTAGAGCAGTAATAGACCCCAAAGCATTGTCCAAACCAATTTGTTACTGATGTGGTCGGTGCTACATGCCCTATTTTGCAAAAGTCAGAGTTCCCCTTGCAAGACAGCCCAACCTCAAGTCCAGTTTAATAAAACTAGGGTTGTCAGTGTTTAGCCCATGATAGGAACACAGAAGATTGACAATCTTCCTAAAGTGTAGTTCTATTTAATAAATTACTTTCAAACCCACCTATCTATATTTTATATTCATATAAAGCACATATGCAATTTTAATGCAAACATTTTCTTTTTTTATGCCTCTCCTAATTTTGGGTGATGACTAAGTCTTCTCCTTTGGCTAAATCTGTGTCTTTTGTCTAGAATACATCATTGTCAGCTTCCATTTCCTATAAATCAAGTATCTATGTTTAATATGGAATACACAACTCTCACTCCATGTCCGTTACATGAGCTCCACCCAGAGAATATTTGGGCAACGATAGATCCTGGGGCATTGAAAACAATACCAGCATTTTTTTTTTAATGGAAAAACCAAACCCTGATTTTAGAAATGGCAGTTCCACCCCCACTTGCCTGTCATGCACTTGCTTTGTTTATGAGGAGCCTGGGCTACTCCAAAAAGAAAGGAAATAAATGAATAAAAAAAGCCACAATCATACATGCTGCTGAAACGTTTCCCTCTCTTGATGGCAATAGAACTCTTTTATTTACATGCAGCAAATGAGGCATAAAAAAGGGTATGTAAAATAGCAAGTGAAGAGATGCTTTCCATGTGAATGGTAAATGCAAAATTAATGTCTAATTGTGGGAGCAAACTATCTTCTCCAAACATTTTGCAAATCTAATTGAGATGCACATCCAGGCATGCAAAATCCTTATTACATGTGGCACTGAATACTTAAATAGAGGCAAATTGCACTTTTCCATAAACTTGTAGTTAAGGCTTTGTCTTGCCAATTCTAACTGGTTAAGACCAACCAGAACAAGAGGCTAAAATTGAAGCGTATAATGCATTTTGTTTTTCTAGATGCAGAAATTTCAAAATTTAACAAGGATCAAGATATAGATTGGATTCAAGGAAATGAGCCATTAGGATTGTTTCACAAATTCAGTGTTCAATTTGAATTAACTGTAGAATATAAACTGACAAAATAAAATAATCAAACACAGAAGCATTTGTGCTGTGGCGCGATATGTATAATTCTTAGTCAGAAAATTCTAGTCTACTCTTGCCTTTCTTTGAACAAGGGATTGCACAAAATTATAATCTTACTTTTTTGGGCACAGCTAAGGTGGGATAAGAAATTGTTATTCCATGAAGAAACCAACCCCAAGAATTTGAATTTCTTGAAATTTTAAGTTTTCAGCAATCTCAAAATATTAAAAGCTTTGATAATTTAAATTCAAGTCTCAATAATATTGGGCTCAAATGAAGAATATTTTTCCTCAATGCAATTCACTGTTTTCATGCTTCAAATTTGACTAAGAAATTCAGAATGTAGCATTCATGTAACGTAGAGAATGACTTGGGGACAGTGTATACGTATGAAAAACAATTGATCGATTGAAGTGTTTCATATATGACTAGCACACCAAAAGAGGAGAAAAATAATAGGTGGGTCAGTAAGAGATTGACAAATTATGAGGTATGGCTGTGATGCAGATATCCACCTAGTTCAAGTTGTCATATTCCATCTTCTCCCACAACATATATGTAGCTACAGTATTACCATAACTAGATGAACAGTTAGTTATACAAACAATGGCAGTTTCATAATATATGAAAATCAGCTCAGAGCCATTAGAATATACATTCATATAATTAAGTTGCATTTCCCTAGACAGATAATCTAGGGAAGTCAGATAATCCCACCCTCCAATTTGCACTGACTTTTACAGTTGCCATGGTAGAAGAATAAATTAAAATTGGGGCAGAAGCAGAACATTCTTCAGTGTGTAAGAATTTCAGGTGATTTGAAGAGTTCACGAGTAAACTACCTGCATATCAAAGAGTATTTTTTTTTGCATCCACCTTTTCAATATTTTATTTCTTTTATTTCTTCACTGAGCATGGAGATATAAATTTAATAATCAATGTGTGCATTGTGGAACAAGCTAAGATTTTTTTGTTGTAATTTCAGATATGCCCATATAGCAGAAATCACTAATGTGTCCAATTGAGTTTCCAAGTCATTGTAACATTCCACCCTAAGGCCTAGAACCGTGATGGAGAACCTGTGGCACACGGAGCCATATCGGTGGGCACACGAGTTCAGCTCCGTTTCCTACTGGAAGTAGGGAAATAGACTTGTTCCTGCCTCCGGAGGGCTTGGGGGGGGGAGGAAGGCCATTTTTTTGCTCTCCCCAGGCTCCAGAGCCTTTCTAGGAGTTTGGGGAGGGTGAAAACAGCCTTCCCCACCCCCTGGAGGCCCTCTGGAGGCTGGAAACGGCCCATTTGCCAACTTCCAGTGGGACTGGAAGGCCCGGTTTTTGCTCTCCCCTGGTTCCAGAGCCTTTCTAGGAGCCTGAGGAGGGCAAAAACAGCCTTCCCCACCCCCCGAGATAACGTGCCATTTCTGGTCTCCAGAGGGCCTCTGGAGGGGGAACACTGTTTTTGCCCTCCTCAGGCTTCTAGAAAGGCTCTGGAGCCTTGGGAGAGTAAAAAACAAGCCTACCGGGCCCACCGGGCCATCGTGTGCCAAAAGCGGGGGGAGTGCGGGAGGCGTGCACGCATACGTGGGGGTGGGGCACATAAAATTATGGGTGTGGGCCCATACGCACATGACCCCCTCATGCTCACCCCGCTTTTGGCACATGATTGCAAAAAGGTTAGCCATCACTGGCCTAGAACAAATGATATTGCAGTGAATTTCTTTCATTTTTTAAGGTCTGGGTCCTAGTTAACAATTCCAGATTAATTCTAATTTTTCCTGGATCCATGCAAGAAACTGAAGTTAGATCAGTGTTTGTGATGGAAGGTAGTCTGGATTCCCAGGAAGGAGGGGGTGCATTCCAGAAGAGCAAAAGACAGTGAAGTTTAGGCAGTTTGTATGGGAGAAAGAGTTAAGACAGCTCCTCCCTAGAACTTCTCAGAGTATATGTTTAATGGTGCAAGTAGTCTGCTTTAGTTTGACAAGATTTCTTTTCTATTCGTGAGGAACAATAAAGGCAATGTCTTAGAAGAACCTCAATGTGTCTTCCTTGATTTCTGGAGCCTGACAGTTCTTCAAACTTGGCAACTTAAGATGTGTGGGCTTCAACTTTCAGAAGTCCATTTATAAAGGTTGAAAATTTTGAAGATGTAACAGTATATGGCAGAGGTCTCTAAACTTGGCAACTTTAAGACTTGTGGACTTCATAGCTAGTTGGGGAA
>WNWU01000017.1:30090942-30126153 GCA_012654045.1 Ptyas mucosa
AGGTGGGAATGTGGCATAGGGAAAGATAAGAGAAGACTAGCCCACAGATGCATAATGGGCAGAAAAACTCAGAAAGGAACCTCCTTATCTTATGAGGCAGTAAAAGAGACAGTGGAAGGTTGGTATGATCATACTGTACTTTTAAGATGCTATTAATGTAAACTTATGATAAAGCTCATCTGTTTGTGTTTCCATTCTCATCTTCCTCAGAAGGCTGACAGAAAAAATACTGAATTAGATTATCAACTAATGCATACATACCGTATATATTCGTGTATAAGCCGACCCGCATATAAGCCAACCCCCCCCAATTTTACCCCAAAAAACTGGGAAAACTTGTTGACTCGCGTATAAGCCGGGGGTGGAAAATGCAGCGGCTACTGGTAAATTTCAAAATAAAAAAAGACTGGTCAAAAGTGCGAGGACCTGTCAGAAATCACTTTTTTCAGCCCTCTGGGTAGTCCTTTTGTGCACATGGACTACTCAGAGGGCTGAAAAAGTAATTTTTAACTAGTCCTCGCACTTGTGACCAGTCCTCAAACTTACGACTATCCTCACATTTTACGTTTTTGCCCTATCTTGTCACCATGGTGAAGAGAAGCAGTTGTAAAATGAGTGACATGGTTTTAAGAATGCTGCACGGGCATAAATGTGAGGATGGTCATAAGTGTGAGGACCAGTCAGAAGTTCGAGGACTGGTCACAAGTGTGAGGACCAGTCAAAAATAACTTTTTCAGCCCTCTGAGTAGTCCATGTGCACAAAATGACTACTCAAAGGGCTGAAAAAAGTGATTTCTGACAGGTCCTCGCACTTTTGACCGGTCTTCGCACTTATGACTGGTCATCATTTATGCCCATTGTAGCATTCTTAAAAACGGTGTCACTCATTTCACAACTGCTTCTCTTCACCATGGTGACAAGATAGGACCAAAACGTAAAATGTGAGGACAGTCGTAAGTTCGAGGACTGGTCACAAGTGCAAGGACCAGTCAAAAATAACTTTTTCAGCCCTCTGAGTAGTCCATGTGCATAAAAGGAGTCCATGTGCATAAAAGGAGAGGGAGGAAGAGAGGAGGAGAAGAAGAAAGGAAGAGGAAGTAGGGAGGAGAAGAAGGGGGGAAAGAGAAAGTAAGAAGGAAAGAAAAGAGGTGGTAGGTTTGAGGAGAAAGATTGCTGTACAATAAAAAAGATGAAAGGGAAGAAAACCAACCCCAAACACATATAAAGATATTAAGATAAAGAATGAATTGTTAAACTTTAAAGAATAAAAGAGAACAAATATGAATAAATAGCAATAATTAGAAACACACATACAAACATACAATGTATTTTCTTTGAACAGAATATTTGGCCGGTTCACAAATTTAAACAGTGTTTAGTCATTTCACTTAAATTTACAATTTCCATATTTCCTTTTTGCCATATTTATTCCTCATCTATTTTTTTAAAAACCAATATTATCCTTCATCCTCATCTCTAATCTTAATCAAATTCAATTTTTCACTTCTATTCTATATTATACCCCTTCCCATTGTCATCTATTTTTATATCAATCCTCACATTGCTTAATTATGTAATATTACAGTTGTTTAATACAAATTCAACATTTTAATATAAATCAATTAGTTATATAGCTATCTTTTTGTATATTAATCAATATGAACATGAATATTCCAATTATTTCCATGCAATCCAATTTCTTACGAATCAATTAATTAATTTACCAATAATAATAAACCAAATAATTTCCCCCAATATTCTTCCAAACCACAACTTAACCATTTCTGCTTTAAACACAATATACAATTAATAATATCTCAATTATTACAATTCCCTATTTAAATAGAGCTTTTGTATGTGTGTGTTTTAAAATCTTGAACTCCCCTCTTTTGCCATTTGCCATAAATTTCCCATTGTTTGCACCAACCTTTTTTGATGAGGAAAAAGAAATCTGCCTTAGCAAACAGCAAAGCCAACAAGCTGTTTTAGTTTCGCTTTTGGTTTCAGCAGGAGAAAAAAAATGTGCTCTTTGCAGCAGGCACCTTTTTGCAGCCAGCACCGATCTTCTCATTTGTTTTCTTTTAACCCTGATCAGCTGTAGGGGGGGCCTTTGAAGCCCAGTGGCAAGAATTTAAAGTTTTTTTTTACTCTAGCCATCAGCTGGAACTCAGGAGGCAGTCCCAATAGATTGGGAGTGGCCGGGGTAAGCAAACCCCGTTCTCCCGCTGTTTCCTAGCTTGCAGGGAAAAAGTAATTTTTTTCGTGACCCGCCTATAAGCCGAGGGGGCGTTTTTCAGCCTGAAAAAGGGGCTGAAAAACTCGGCTTATACGCGAGTATATACGGTATGTATTTCTGCTTTTATAAGTATTTGAGGTGCTAAAACTATTTCCCACCCTGAAGCACGAAGATTCCCCTTCTCTATACTCGAGTTTAAATTATTATGTATTATTATCATTTCTGTATTGTGTAGCTTTATTGCCAGAAAGTCAAAAATTTGGTAGTTTAAGGTGGTTATTTAGAATAGAGCAAACTGGTTCAAGCTCCCCTTTTGATCATGGAAAACACTGAATGACTAATTATCACCCCAGCCTATTTCACCCGGGTTGTAGGTTCTTAGAAGGATAAAATAAGGGGAACTTTCTATATGTCCTACTTTGGATTCTTACATATATTTTTAATTATGAAAAAAATTAAAATAATTTTGTAATAAAAATAATTCATTTTCATTTTTTTTTCTACCAATATACAAACTGAGCCTTGGTCTCCTGTGGAAATGTGTTGTCTTCTGAACTTTACAATGCTGCTTAATGTCTATAAATACAAAAAATAATACACACGATTGTTGCGTTAGATGGGGTAGTTTGCAAAATGGGGTATTTATGAGGCAGATTTCAACACAAAAAATGTGTATATTTGGAGAACTATGGATCAAAAATGGAAATGTTCACAAAACAAGAGAAGCTGAGAAAAGCAGAAGTTAATAGATTGGTAGAAAAAAGCAAAATCAATAGATTCTCCTATTAGTAGGAAATGATAAAAATCAGCACCACCACCCTTCTTGTGAAAATGGAAGAATATGGAAAAAATAACTCCAGACTGGCTCCTTGAAGTACTAGATAGTGCCAGATGTAGAGATAAAGTTCTTCTACAAACCTACGTAGTACTGATCAGAATTTCAGAATTCTAGTCAGAATTCTGAATTCAGAATCAGATCAGGTTTTCAGAATTAATATTTCTGAGATCATGATTATAGATTCAAGCTACTATCAAAAAACAAAGATGTGGTAGGAACATGTTCCTGGGTCGCTTTTTTCTTGCATCAGCTTCACCAGCTGAACAAAGCCATAGGGTACCCATTTTAAAACAGAGGTTGTTTCCCTGTATACAAATAGCACATATTCACCTTCTAGTCATTGCTAAGCTCTTGGAAGCAAGTCTTCATTCTCCACTTCCCATTTTCTTTCATAGTTAAGAGCACACAACTTTTTTTATATTGGTGAATTTTTCATGTTCTGGCCAGTGGTGGAATGCTGCTGGATTAACAACTGGTTGGGTGAGAGCGCACTTTGCGCGTGCTTCTACGGCGCTTGCGCATAGCACTGAAAATGGAGCATTTAGAAGCTCAGCTGCTTACCTTCCAGGTCAGCAACGGTAAGTAGAACAGCGGGGGGAGGGGGGGAAATCATGCACGATTGAGATGAGCTACAAAGCAGGAGATAAAAGACAGAATAGAGCAAGGGCGGGTGGTTGGGGCCAACTGACTGTCGGTGATACTGGTTCGCTCGAACCGGTCCGAACTGTTTGAACCAGCTGAATTCCACCTCTGGTTCTGGCTCACAAGAGCAAGCTTAAAACAGACCTTTTACCCAGAAGCTAAAGAATAGAATATAATTTTTTATTGGCCAAGTGTGATTGGACAGAAAAGGAATTTGTCTTGGTGCATATGCTCTCAGTGTACATAAAAGAAAAGATACGTTCATCAAGAATCATAAGGTACAACACTTAATGATAGTCATAGGGTACAAATAAGCAATCAGGACCAGTTCTTATTAGCTCATCGATTTCGGATAAAAATATTTGAGATGAAAACATTGGTTGGGCTCGAGGTCCTAATAGCACAGGAGATGAAAGAGAATGAGCAGTGAAATGCTTGCCCACAGCTGTCTACATGCTCATGTTATTCATTGTAAGGCTGATAGAGAGGACACTTCCTCTGGTACAAAGTACTGGTTTTCAAGACTGTTCTCCAAAGCTCTTTGGATACAGGATATTGGACATGCTCTGATGGGACATCTTTGAATTTCTTGATGCCGGGAATGCGTAGCTCATAGGAATCTTATATCGATACAGGTAGTCTTCAACTTATGACCACAGTTGTGCCCAGAATTTATGTTGCTAAGTGAGAAATTTGTTAAGTGAGTTGTGTCCCATTTTACGACTTTTCTTGCCACATTTGGTAAGTGAACCTCTGCAGTTGTTAAATTAGTAACATGGTTGTTAAGTGAATCTGGCTTCCCCATTGACTTTACTTGTCAGAAGGTCACAAAAGATGGTCATGTGACCCTGGGACACTGCAACCGTCATAAATATGAACTAGTTGTCAAGCATCTGAATGTAAATCATATGACCATGGGGATACTGCAATGGCCATAAGTATGAAAAATGGTTGTAAATCACTTCTGTCAATGTTACTTTGAATGGTCACTAAATGAATTGTTGTGTACATGCAGATCTTTCCCTTCTGCATACTGGTGATGGGATTTCCCCTGTATATGCAAATAATCTGAAAGAGATTCACTCAGGTACACAAACAATGGCATTTGGAGTCCTAAGGATAGACAGGTAACCTGTTGTGGCCCGTTAGCAGCCTATGTGGATTGTAGCTGATCTGACAGCAAGGAGGCTGGTGTGGTGTTGCGTCAGCAGCCTGTGCAGCTGGCACTCGAGTCGGACAATGAGGAGGCTGGAGAAGATGTGGTGCCAGAGGCAGGGATTCAGCCAGGGCCTTCAGAACCTCCAGAAGCTCCTTTAAGTGAAGAGAACAAAGAGGAGGAGCCTCTTCTCGATGCACGGGCACGCAGAGCGGCCAAAAGGCAGGAGTGGCTCCTCAGGAGGTCGTCTCCACGAGAGTAAGGCTTGGGGCTAATTGGCCACTCCCTTAGCCTATTTAAGGAGGAATGCCAACTGAAGCAATTTGTAGAGAACAACTTTAGTTCACTCTACTTCGCGTCTGGATTCTCTGCAAATTGTTTCTGGGCTTTCTGCCAACCTTAGTAAGATTGTGATTACTTTATCTTTGGTTTCTTGTACGCTGTTAAGAAAGTTTTTTAACAGCCTTTGTTTTGAAAAAGACTGAGTTATTTTAGTAAATTAAGTTTTGTACAAACTTTGTGTGTGCTGTATTCTTTGGGGTCCGTAGCTGGGGCAGAACATAACCCTATGATCACAACAAGACAGGAATTTCCATCACTAAGTGATGCAGTCATTATGTGAGTTTATTACATGACTATGGCTGATTTTACAACCTATTTTGTCCGAGTTATTTAAGTGAATCAAAAGGTCATTAAGCAAATCCCACAGTTGTTAAGTGAATCGTGTGATTGTTAAGGGAATCCAGCTTTCCCCCATTGATTTTGCTTGTTGGAAGCCAGACGCAAAGGCCCAAATGGTGACCATGTGGCCCCAAGGACACTACAACGGTCATAAATACCTGATCGCAATACAGTGTCTGTGTAGACATTGTGTAACCACGGGGACACTGTGACATTCATTAAGTGCCAGGACGAGTTGCGAGTAACTTTTTTCAGTGTTGTCATAACTTCATAGAGTCCCTAAACAAATAGTCGTAAATAGAGAAATACCTGTGATAGTTTTTACTTAGCAGTCATGCGTTTCAATATGGGGTCAATTGCTTCCTTTGGTCATTTATTTATTTATTAAATTTACTTGCGGCCCCTCTCACAGCTGTCTTGAGTCTGCTCTGAGTGAGAAAAAAAAAACAACCCAGACATGAGTATATAAATAAAATGAAGATGTTTTTACGAAAGCTATGTAATACCTCTCAATAGCAGCGATCAAGGAAGAACAGAGGGAAATGATTTTTGGCCTAGTGGCCTGACAGATTTGGGTGTCTCACTGGTGGTCGTTGTGGCTCAAATGTTTCCCCAAAGCAAAAAAAAACCCTTTCTCTTCTACAGGAAACAGTCGCAGGATTTAGTTCCACAGATGGAATCTCCTTTCCCCTTCTGTCAATCATGGACACAACTTCTACTGATTGAGCAAGAGACAGACAATTCCCCTGTCTCTACAGTCCTCATTCTCCTATCTTTAATTCTGTTTCGAAAGATTCCATAAACCTCCGGACAAATTTTAGAAGATGCACAGTAGAGCTGCAGATGAAAGGTACCCATTTCAATTCATGGGCAGATTAAAAAGATGTTATCGATACTTTAACCTGCCATGATTCTCTGTGTCCAAAATGAGAAGAAGGTTCTTGAGAATTAGTACTGGTTGCAAACATTTAAATAAAGGTTTTTTGTTTTTGTTTTATTAAAAGATGTCCCTCAAGCTAATCTCTGGTCCAGTTTGATATTTGCTGGGTGATGCTGCATCTGTTTCATTTAGAATTCCTCCAGGAGCATCATTCAGAGTAAAAAGTGCCATTGATTGAATATAGACCTAAATCAGGAGGAAGGAAGTTCAATAACAGGGTTGTGTATCCCACTATTACAGGCCAGAAGTCACATCAACATGAAAGGAAAAATGTTCCTTTCCTCCGGAGAAGAACCATATGATTATTTATACTGTGGAATCAGACTGCAATCTGCAGTCAGCACAATGCCACTACTATTGAATCTGCGTGCAATAAAGAGTAAATGTGTTTGTGAGGGGAAGAGACACCTGAGCGATCTTCTAAAGCATATGGGAAATAAGACTGGCTGAAAGATTTAACACAAGAACAGAGAATCCTGTAGATCTTTTAATTAAGGATTGTTTTACTCATCTTTGGTTTCCCTTTTTTTTTTAGTTACCTTAACTAAGTTGTTCCTCATGGATTATATTACTCTGTCGAAACATTTTTTCTCACAGAAATACGGAATGCGGATGTTTCAAACGCCACCTTTCTTCTTCAGATTATATTGAATTTTTGTTAGGGTTAGGGTTGTTCAGCTCCATCTCAAGGAAGTATTTGGCTTCACAAAGATGAAGATTAACAGAGTTGGAAGGGACCTTGCAGGTCATCTAGTCCAACCCCACCACCCTCCCTAAGCATTTTGTTCTGCTGAGACACTTTGTTGAGCAAGAGTTGAACAGGACTGAACTGTGCAGTAGCTGCAGTTGTGAGGGAAGAAACACTGCTGCTTTAGGAAATAGAAAGGTATATTTTGTAGGGGCATCCTGAAGGGATCCTTCATTTAAGCTCCGGATGAAGCCTCCTGGGAAGATCTGTTCAGTCTATATTGGTATATTAGATAGCATATTACCAAGCTTTTTGGTTTTTGTATTTGCTCCTGTTTGATTTTGATGCTCTTGCTTATTCTTTTGAACATATATATCAATATACATCAGTTATCAGTTAACTATTTTAAACATTTAGAGAAAATAATAGAAGTCACAACAGTCTTCAAAAGAAAAGCAAGGAAAAAAGGAAACCACTTGGCACAGAGAGAAAAATCAGTCCACATTTGTACGCCACACTAAATTAACTTTAACCACCAGGCACAGATGGTTGCCTGCCAGGTGCCTGAACACCTCGCTGTTTTTAGCAGCTTTGTATAGTCAACAAACATTTTCTCCTGGGATGCGGTGGCTCAGTAGCTAAGACGCTGAGCTTGTCGATCGAAAGGTCGGCAGTTCAGTGGTTCGAATCCCTAGCACTGCGTAATGGGGTGAGCTCCCGTTACTTGTCCCAGCTTCTGCCAATCTAGCAGTTCGAAAGCACGTAAAAAAAAATGCAAGTAGAAAACTAGGGACCACCTTTGGTGGGAAGGTAACAGCATTCCGTGCACTTTTGGCATTTAGTCATGCTGGCCACATGCCCATGGAAACGTCTTCGGACAGTGCTGGCTCTTCGGCTTTGAAACAGAGATGAGCACAGCCCCTCAGAGTCGGGAATGACTAGCACATATGTGCGAGGGGAACCTTTATCTTTACCTTATAGTCAACAAAAAAAGAATGGCTTATGAAGATCCTGGTGGAGCACCATACATGGTTTGTTGGCCATGATCAGCTTAACAACACATTATTGCACCATCCTGCTTTAACCCGCATGCCAATTTTCACTTGACTCAGTCATTGGCCTCTGATGTTTAAGCTTAAGCTTCCATCTAATAACACTTTTCAAGGAAAAGTACTCCTTACAACAGAGAAGAGCCATGACCAGCAAGTATATCTGTGGGAGAGAGAAATGGGAGAGCCGAAAGCAAGTGGCAACACTAAGAAGAGGAAGAGACGGTGACTTCATGCCACTGAATTGGAAAACAAGACAAGGCAGAAGTTGAGCATGAATTTCAACAACTCTGGGAGACAGGTGTAAAATTTCTGAAACACTTTGTGCTGAGTAACATACCCTCCAACATCTGACACAACTAAAATAGGAACAAGTCATGAGTAGGCAAGTCACAAGGGATATCAGAAGATCCCCTGTTGTACATTTCTCTCACTCCCTAATAAGCATTCCTCAGATTAGTCAACGGTGCTGAAATATTCCTACACTAAAAAAAATCATTTGAAGCATTTCAAAAGGATATTGCGCCAACTCAAAATATACACACTACCATATAAATTCCAAGATTAGGTTCAATCTCAATACAGGGAGTCCTTGATTTATGACCACAACTGAACCCAAAACTTCTGTTGCTAAGCGAGACATTTGTTAAGTGAATTTTGCCCCATTTTATAACCTTTCTTGCCACAGTTATTAAATGAATGACTATAGTTATTAAGTTAGTAACATGGTTGTTAAGTGAATCTGGCTTTCTCATTGCTTGTCAGAAGGTTACAAAAGGTGATCAATAACAAAGTTGGAAGGGACCTTGGAGGTCATCTAGTCCAACCCCCTGCTCACGCAGGAGACCTGTACTAGGGATTCGAACTGCCGACCTTTCTAAACGACAAGCTCAGTGCCCACTGAGCCACACATGACCCTGGGACACTGCAATTGTCATGAATATGAACCAGTTGCCAAGCTTCAAGGTCCTTTGCTTTTTTTAATTTTGATCACATGACCATGGCGATGTTGCAACTTATGAGTGTGAAAAATGGTCATAAATAACTTTTTCTAGTGCCGTTATAACTTTGAATGATCACTAAATGAACTGTTGTAAGTTGAGGACTACCTATACATTATTAGAACATCTGTTTCTTAAAGCCAAAACAGAAATGGAGCATATGCAGGTTGTTCACCCAAGAACTTGGAACAAAGAATGGGGTGTTAATATACCATATTTTTTGGAGTATAAGACGCAACTGAGTATAAGATGCACCTACCTTTTTTGGTGAGGAAAAGAAAAAGAAATCTCCCTCTGTCTCTGCCTCTGAGTAATTTTGCCTAATGTTGCAGCATACAGCAAACAGCCTGCTTTACTTTCAGTTTTGTTTTCAGCACAGCTTGATTAGCACAAGGAAAAAAAAAATCTGCTCCAGCAATTTACCTCTTTGCAGCAAGCAGCAGAGCCCTGCGCAAAACAGCTGAGAGCAAATCAGCTGAGACTCGGGAGGCCGATCCAATCAACTTGTGCTAATTAGGCTCTGCTGAAGCTAAAAGGAGCTGTTTTTTCTTGCTGTTTGGTTGCAAGGAGGTAACTGCTGCAAGGCAGAGGCCAAAAGGTGGGGGCCAGTGGGTGGGCGGGGCTACATTTGGTGTAAAAGACGCACCTAAATTTTCACCCCCTTTTAGGGAGGAAAAAGGTGCGTCTTATACTCCAAAAATTACGGTATTTGTAAAGTTACACAGTTGTAGTTCAGGGCTTAAATCAGTGAGGTATGTCTAAGGGTCAAGGGACCTCCACTAACATCCTAAAAATAAAATAACAGAAATACTGTGAATTCAGTTGTTCTCAAGAGCTTTCAGCGATCTTGGACAAGGATTTAATCTGCATTATTTCAAAGATATTTCAGGTAGTTTGTGACATCTTAGAATCATAGACGGTACCCCCAGTCAAGAAAATGTGTTGAATTATAATGTAAATTGAAATAAGTTCTGGAGAAATAAAGAACACAGTATCTCCATTTAGGGATAGAATGAAATTGCAAGTAAAGCATGCATGGAATCTGAATATACCTAGCTGAAGCCAAGCACCACAATTCCATTGTGAAGAAAAGTCAAAGAAAATTGACTGGCTTTGATTCAGTGCCTATAACAAAGAGGAAAACTGATAGCATCTGAAAAGGTGAAGATGTCAGTGGAAGTACATAATCAGGTTCAATCCCAGAATAGTAAGAGAAACTATATTATACAGGATAAAGGTTCAACTGACAAAAAATGTAATTTAGGCTGTTTAGGAACAAGAGAAAGCTTGAAGAACATGTGTCATTCCATTCATTAACAAGGACATGTATCAACCAAGATTGGTGTCTGAAATTTTAGGGTCAGCTCTGAAGAAAAGCAGCCAAGAGGCTTCACATTTGGTATTAAGATTTACCAATATTTGTTGCAGCAGACTGCGTCTATTCCTCAGCATACTGATCAGAAATATCTTTTCTATTTTCTACACCTCTAGGAATATCAGCTTGCTAGCAGGAATCTCAGAGTCCTGCTACAAAAGGGATTGGATTTCTTAAATTCCAAGTTGCCCCAAATTCAGAAGAGAAATACGAACATCAAAGTTGTTCTTTGTTCTTAAAAGGCTTTTAAGAAGAGACTGGACAGCCACCTGTCTGATATGGTATAAGGCAGTGATGGAGAACCTTTAAGACACCGAGTGCCCAAACTGCAACCCAAAACCCACTTATTTATTGCAAAGTGCCAACACAGCAATTTAACCTGAATAATGAGGTTTTACTACCTAAAATAATGATTAAACAAGGCAGAGTTCAGCTAATTGTTCTAAGAAAAATGTGATAAATGCACTTTTATGCCCCTTCATTTTTTTCTGCTTTTGAAATATTATGTTTAGCAACAATAAAAAAAGAAAACTTTTGTCATATCATTTCTCTTTTTCCACTCCCTCTTTCCCTCCCTCCCTCTCTTTCTCTCTCTCCCTCCCTCTCTCTCTCTGTCTCTTTCACTCTCTGTCTCATCCATCCATCCATCCATCCATCCATCCATCCATCTATCTATCTATCTATCTATCTATCCGTGCTCTCCTGCCCAGTTTCATGTATCATGTGAATCCAACCACTTGGGTTGTGGAGGGGAAGTGGAGGCTGGCAGGCAAAGCCAAGGATTTGAGATCCATGCAAAATAAGCCAACTCCAACCTGGATCCTATCGGGGAAATACCCCACTCCTTCTCTCCCCATGCGGCAGGGATTTGGGCGGCCTGAGCGCACCTCCCTCCTCGGAGGCAACCAGCAAGCAAACAAATGTGGCGCTCCGGCTGGGAGGCAACGGCGCAGAGTGCCACCTCTGATCAGCAACAGCTGAGCAGGCATGGCGCACACCTTCCGTGCCCTGGTGCTGCCGCTGGCTGGGAGGGGCGCGCAAGTCAAACATTTGGAGCAACGCTTGGCAGAATTCGCAAGTGGGCTCAGTGGGGTCACTTAGCAGGGAGGGAGACCCTGGCCTGTTTGGTTCACTTCAGTGGGGGTGGGAACGCGGAAGGCAGAGGAACTCTGTGCCTTTCAGGCGTTCCTCAAAGACTCCTTTGGGTGGCTGGGAGGGAAGGGCGAGGGGAGGGGCGAGCCAGTGGTGGGGTCACCCGAATGGTAGCCGCAGCAGAGGGACGAAAGAGCCCACGGTTTGCCGACACCCACCCTAGGGCTGGGGTGACAGCGCACATGCTTAGAGAGAGGGCTCTGCGTGCCACCTCTGGCACACGTGCCATAGGTTCGCCACCAGGGGTATAGCATATCCTGCTTAAGCAGAGAGGTTGGACTAGAAGACCTCCAAGTCCCTTCCAACTCTGATATTCTTATTCTGTTCTGTTCTATTCTATTCTAAATTCTACACTCTACTCTTCTATTCTACTCTACTCTCCATCCACTGAGTTTGCCATAAAGCCTCTGAATGATACTAGGAGAGAGGCATTATGGGAAATTTAAAAAAGGCTCTCAATCTAGCTGCCACAAGAAGCCAAAGGCATGAATCTCTGGACATAATGATGCCTAAAGTTGATGTCAGCCCAATGTGTAATTCTCCTTTTCTCAGTTTGCATGTTCTGGAAATCACTGTATCATTCCTTTGAGCATCATGGCTTTCTTATCCTTAGTGTTTGTTATGGTAGGAGAAAGTTGAAGTCTATCACTTCCGGAAGATATGAGTGTGGGGAACCTGATCTGACATCTTACCCACTTTCTGTGTATTATGCAAAGTTGCTGTGGCTGTTCCCATACCATGTCAGAAATAAATTATATGGAAATAATATAGGCATTATAGAACTACTGTTATAAATCCCACAACATCACACCCAGTGAAATGAATATAATATATAAAAAGTACAAAGGAATTAGCAAATTCCTTAAATAACTTTAACGTACATATAGCAAAAATAGGCAGCATCTTAAGTTTCATGTTTTAAACTCAGTATTGTATAATTAAAAGAGATTTGGTGGTATATTCTGTTGATTTCAAAAGTAGGCTGTAAGATTTCCTGCCCACTCCCTTCATTTTGTTTTGTTTTTTCCAGCATGGCAGTCTAATTCTTATAATGAGTTTGCATACCATCTTTGATTTCTAATGAAAAGTTAATTATTTAGCTATAAAGATAATCTATTTGGAGGGTTTAATTAATCCTTCACTTTCTATTATTTAAAAATGTTTAAGGGTGAAGGAAACTACAGAGACAATTTGTTGAAAAAATAACCTTAGATTAAGATTGCAACCACCCCATATGCTCACTTTTAAATTAGTGTTACTTGGGGTTGACTTCTGCCTAACTTAAAATAACATGCTCAAAAGGCGTGTTTGCAAAGTGTTAGCTGGATATTATCTGCCGTCCCCTTTAAATTCCTAGAAATACACACCACAGAATATTTACAACACTTATGGTGGGCTTCAAGAGATTGACAGAAGACCCCATGTATATATTTTAGGTCCACTTGATTTTATAAATAAGGGGCATGTCTCATCGGTGGAACCGTTAAACAAACCAAAAGTGTGGAATCTAATCCGAGCAAGTATCTTGCAAATCAAAAGTCCCTCCCTATAAAAAAAAAAAAAAAAAAGCCGGTATTGTTTAATTAGAGTCGGGGCTCTTTCCCTTCTCCCCCTTTGCTACCTCCGCGACATCTAAAATGGCAAGGTCACAGAGTTTGCTGGCACAACCCACCAGCGCCCGTTCTAGATTTCCCTATTTTTTTTATTTTTGCATCCTTTCTTTAAAATCCTGAGCGCGCAGAATCACTGAGCTCCCCCATTCGCTTCGGATCACCGCTCCGCTTCCTTTAAAAACCCTTTCGCCACACAGCGTCTCCCCGATAAAAGGTGCGCCCGCGTACCCACGTCCACCCATGTGTATCCCCCACACACCTCCCGTCCCCGGGGTATGCCTGTAAGCTGCCGGCCACGTTATTAGAAGCGAGCCTTACCCGAATGGGTTTTGCCAAGTGAGGCTTCCCCGGCCACCCAGCCGCAGGCTTATTTCCAAGCGGCGCGACGCCCGATGTCGACTTCTATCAAGGTTTCGCGCACACCCGAAGAGCCGCGCGGACCCGCCCTCCTCAGGAGCAGGAGTTGGGGCCGGGGGTCGGCGCCTGGATAGCGGTGCGCGATTCCGGCGACCCGGCCCTGCTAAAGGCGAGGGAAGGTTGGACCCCATCCCCAAATGCCGCCCGGGATCCTCCTCGCCTTCCCGGTCGCCCCCTCGGCAGCTCCGGCGATGGCACACGCCGCTCCACACCCACCCAGCCAGCCAGTCACCCACCCACCGGCTCCCTCTGGTTTCTGCGCGGCGGAGTTGCCGGCCTCGCCAGCCACAAATCAGCGCTACCCTCCGGAGACTGGGGGAAAGCCGACAAAGGCGCTGACAAGCAAGGAGGTGATGGTGGGGGGCTTCTCTCTTTCCCTCCCTCCCTCCTTCCAAGCTAGGCGGACGGATGCTCCTTCCTTTCCCCATTTCTAGGATGCGGCTCCAAAGTCCCGAGCCGCGCCATTCATTCCCCAGCCCTGCCCGCTCCTACCGATGGTTGGCTAGCCGGCCGGCAGGCTGCGTGTCAGGCGAACGCCCGCGGCATCTCCGGCTCCTTTTCCCCCGTCACATAGCTCTGAGCGCCATGTTCCTGCTCTCCGCGGTGCCACACTTGGCGAGGGAGGCCAGTAGGCACCGCTCGGCGGCTCGGGCTGGCTGCTGCGCCGCTACATCCGGGCTGCCGATGGCCAGAGCTCGAGATCGCCTCGCAGCGGCCGTGAGCCGAGTTGCTCCGCGTAAAGAAAACGCTTTCCTTGGAGGAGGAGGAGGAGGAGAGAAAGAGAAGGAAGGGGGCTTACCAAGCTGGAAGGTTCTCCTAAATCTCCCTTCACTTTTTTGCAGTGCGCCTTCCCAGCCTACTACCCCCTCCCCTTCTAATAACAGCTCCCCTCCCTCTCTCACGAGATTTAAAGAGAAAAAAAAAGTGTGTGTGTGTGTGTGTGTGTGTGTGTGTGTGTGTGTCGTTTTCCACATCAAAATTCCTCCTTCTCCCACTACCCTTTTCATTGCTTGGTTATGGTTAAAGGTAACCGGGAGAAGAAACTACTGATTCAAACCGCATAGCAGCGCAAGCAATTCCAGTCTTTTTTGAAAAAAATGGTAGTCTTTTGCTATCAGCCCTCGGTGTGGGTTCTAACTTCACAAGCTTGATCCAGGAATATTTATTATTATTACTATGTTTTATTATTTTTGGAAGGAAAAGCCTCTTTAAGCTGGGTTTGGGTATTGGTGGCTATACCTGTAAATGAATATTTTTTAATGGATAATTTGGGAATGGTTTGCCTTTCCTTGCCTTGGGATATTTCTCTCAGCTTCCCAGTCTAGCCTACAGTCTAGGGATTTCCTTGTGGTCCCCTGTTCAAGTATTAACCAAGGGCAACATTGCTGAGCCAAAATTAACTGAGTATCATCACTTGTTATGTTCTTTTCAAGAAAAGCAAACAGTGTTTGTGGTATAAGATCATCCTGTTCCTATTTTATGTTCCTCTTTGGACAGTCCTGCAAAAATCACTTAGGTTGAAAGCCAATAAGTTAATATCTGGGCTAAGCAATTGTTTGGAAATTACACCGATGTAAGGAAGGTTAAATGTAACTGTGTTAATGTAGCTCTTGAGTCTTAAAAGCTTCTGTTGTATCACCTATCCATGCACATGAAGGATAGGTTTACAGGTTAAGCCAATCCCCTTCACCTTTCAAACAGATCACCAGTGTTAATGCCTTGGAAAAACATTTAGTGGCTAGCTTCCGACAATTATTAGAAAAACCTTTAAACTCAAGTACAGGTAGTCCTCAACTTATGAGCATAATTGAGCCCAGAATTTATGTTTGTTAAGTGAATCACTATAGTTGTTAAATTAGTAACACGGTTGTTAAGTGAATCTGGCTTCCCCATTGAGTTTGCTTGTCAGAAGGTTGCAAAAGCTGATTGCATGACCCCAGGACACTGCAACCATCATAAATATGAACCAGTTGTTAAGCATCCAAATGTAAATCATATGTGACCATAGGGGTGCTGCAATGTCATAAATATAAAAAATGGTCATAAGTCATTTTTTCAGTGCCATTTTAACTTTGAACGGTCACTAAATGGACTGTTGTAAATCGAGGGCTACCTATAGTATCAAATTCGAAACTGCATCAAGATTTCGATGGGATATATTTCAATCAAAGCCACATTTGATACCCGTACATCCATAGAGCTTCAAATAAGGAATACTTGCATTAAACAAGCTTAGTGACATCCTGATTGCTATTATGACCATCTCAAAGAGTAATCCAAGGGGATGAAGAAGAGCAAGTTTCCATTGCTCCATATTTCAACCTATGGATGACTGTTTGCTCAGGGCTATCGTGTAGCTCTCTGAAAAATTTTGACCATGTTTTGGCCACATGTCTGCAAAATTTTAAATGAATTTTTAAAATAGGTCTCTTGAGAAATTCAAAAGAGGGGCTCAGGGTCATTTCTATTTGATGTGTATGTGTGTGTGTGCGCGCATAACTTAAAATTAACATATTCCATTTTAATTTTTTAATCAGGTATAGCATTATATGCATACTACATTTTACCTTTATGGCGAACATGGAAGTAATGTAACTATTAGCAATTAAGCTCTCTCCCCATTGCAGATTAGATCTTCAGCTTTTCCTCTTTTGGACTCATTGCAAGTAGTGGCAGTAGGGCAGTTTGGCACAATGTGCTTATTACTGCCAGTTGATTTAGCCTTTTTTTTTTTCTTAAATCCACCTTTTCACTTCTTTTGATGATACTGGTGAAAGCACCAATCTTATAAAAACATACAAGTCGTCCTCAAATTACAACGGTAATTGGGAGCGGAATGTCCATTGCTGTTATGATTGTAAAGCAGTGATGGCAATCCCAGCCTTTACCATTGCTGTTGTTAACTGAATTCCAGCAGTCATTGGATGGGTACCCACCCCAATCCAAGCCATTCCAGACTTGGCCTTTCCCAGCCCTGAACTTCGATAAGGTAAGGAACTGCCTCCTCTTCAACTCCCCCACCCCTCTGCCCTCCCCAGTCTCTGCCCTTTTGACTGCCATACTCCCTGCCTTACAGGGGAATAAGCAGCCCCAAAACTGCGGGCTGTGTGGATTCTTGCCACCCCGCAGCTGAGGTGCTTCTTGGTACACAGCAATTCTGCACATCCGCAGAGGGTAAAAAACAGGTTACTTCCTGGTTAAAGCCAGGAAGCAATGACGACCAGGCGGATGGGTGGAGCCTCGCACTGCCATCGCTACCAGTTCTCCGAATCACCCGCCGCCATCGCTACCAGTTCGGTCGAACTGGTCTGAACTGGTAGCATTTCACCTCTGCTTCAGCCCCACCCCCACTCCCCAATAGTCTGCTGTGGTGTGAAGCTCCAGCAACCCCAGAAGCGTGGCACAAAACTGCGGCTGTACCAAAACACCTCAGCTACCCCCAGGCCAGTTCTATCTGCAGTCGCCTTCATCACCCTGCACTCTGAGGCCCCTGCCTTCCTAAAATTGGTGAAATTTGAATGACTGCTAAGAGGGATATCACAATCCATTCTTTATATATATTCATTTGTTTCGTGCTTTTGTCTTTTTGTTTTCTTCTTTTTTTCCCCCACTAGCACTGATTATGTTACCTGGTTAGGGTAATGAAACACTGCAAGAAAGCTCAGAGAGCACAGAGGATCCCTTCGTTTCAGTCATGAGCTACAAATATTCTTCTTTATTGGTATCTGCTTTCTTTCTGCTTTTTTTTTCTCATCCAGAGTCAAAGATGACAGTTCAACAGACCAAAGGTATGTGTGTGTGTGTGCATGCACACACGTGTGCCAAAACCAAAAGCCACTCCGTCTTATCAGTGTTGCGTCAAAATTGGTTTCTCTCCATTCAGAGCCACAGGGCCTCCAGACACTCCACCCACCCATAACTGTATCTCTTGCTTAGTCAGGGGTGGAGATGTATAAATGGATATCAACAGCATGTTGGTGATATTGTACTGTGTGTTGTCAGGTGATCTCACACAGCAATTTCGTGTAAATGTCACAAGAGGAAAGAGCTTGAGCCCTGAGGCCACGCCCCCCTCCCCCCCACTGCAGGGGCCGAGGGCTCAACCTCTCCTGCCTCCCAACCTCAACTGAACTAGCCACGGAGAAGGAAGCAGAATCATTACAAAGTGCCTCCCATTTCCAACTCCCAAAGCCAATCCAGAAGGATACCATATTTGATGGTATTGGAGCCCACTGAGAAATTCAGGAGAAAGCCATGACAGTTTTACCACCCTCATCTCAAGCCTTCTAAAGGTCATCAGCAGGGCCATCTCCATGCTGTACCCTGGCCTGAACTCAAACTGAAAAGAGACCAGATAATCTGCTTTATACCTTTCACACTTTATCCTGTGAAGGTGAACGCCAATCACTTTCTCAACAACCTTCTCACTCTTATCACCACAAGTTAAGTCCTAATATAGGTTCTTACCTGTGCTCGATTGACGTCACTCTTGGTTTTTTTCCAGAAGCACTGGAACTGTCTCTTGTGCTGCTTCATCTCTTGAAGCTGCTTAGATGGGCACAATTCGGTTCAGTGCCTCATTCCAAATAGTAATAAGGGCATTGGTCAAAAAACCCAAAGCTTCCTCTGAAATTTCAGTGAGTCTATGTCATGTCAGGGGTAGATTTATCTAATAGACCTGGGATGTCAAACTCAATTTCATTGAGGGCCACATCAGGGTCGTGTTTGACCTTGGAGGGCCGGGGTGGGTGTGGTCAGGGTAGGTGTGGTGATTATGGGCGTGACCAGGATGGGTGTGGCCATGGTGGGTGTTTTGACACACGCTCAAGATGCATTTTTTCCCCTTTGCATTCAAAACAGCTATTCCAGACAAAGGGAGATTTACTTTCTGGCACAAATAGTCTCAATTCCATAATGTAGAGATTAAAGACATGTAGAGTCCCCAACTGCTATGGGGCTTGACTCTTTTGTATAGGAGCAGATCTGAATATGTGCATAATATTGTCGGAACAGAGATGTTCAAAAGCCTAATGTGAGTTAAAACAACCTAAACAACATCCAGGGTATTATAGTTACACTTACTGGGTTAAATGATAAATTAACATTTTAAATTGTTTTAAACAAAACAATTCATTTCTCTTTAATTCATCCATATCTCCTTTTTTGTCTTCTTCGTGTATTATTTATGGCATTTCTCCATCACCAAATAACAAAATTGTACACTCTTTGTTATTGCTTGGGCAATATCAACTCAGGTTTCCCTTTTCCCTGTTGAATCTGTCCTTTGAAATATTAACTAACTCGATGTAGAATACTTAGCTGACCCTCCCATTTTTCATTTTTAATAAGAGTTCTTTGAAAATATTAAAATGTTATTCCAGATATCCATTGTAAAGAGAAACACTGTACAACACAACAAAATCATCACAATATATTGCTAAATGTCTAGAAAGATGCATGCTGTATGGAAACATTTCCAGGTCCATTTGATTGATTGATTGATTGATTGATTATGTTTCTATACCACCTTTCTCCCGTAGGACTCAAGACGGTGTACAACCAAGAAGAATATAAACATACAAACATCATAAAATTGCTAATTAAAATTATTACTTAGTTTGGTCAATTAAATAAAACCCAGAGTTAGATAACCATCTCATCCTCTGTTGTCCCCTTCTCCTTTTGCCCTTTCCCAATTTCAGGGTCTTTTCCAAGGAGCCCTCTCTTCCCATTTGGTGGCCAAAGGATTTGGGCTTCAGCTTCAATCTCTATCCTTCCAAAGGACAGCCAGAGTTGATTTTCTTTAGGATTGACTGGTTTGATCTCCTTGCAATTTCAAGAGTCTTCATTTAGGTTACTGTATACTTAATCGTACTGTATACTTAATTTTATTTTAATTACTTATCTCTGTATTTGTTTGAGTGAAATTTTCTTTACATAAAAGTTCAGCAAATGTATAGAATTTAGACTTTTATGCACATACAGATAGTCCTCAACTTACAACCATAATTGAGCCTGGAACTTTGATCCTAACTCATGCTGGTCATTAAGTGGGTCATCATATAACCATGCCCAATTTTATGACCTTTTTTTGTGGTCGTTGTAAATCAAAACAAAGCGGTCATTAAGTGAACATCATGGCCATTAAGCAAACTTAACTGTTTGCAATGGGAGGGGTTTTTTTTAACAAGAAATCAATGTCAGTTTCTGGTTTAAAAAAAAAAGTCATAATGTGCAGTCACATGACTGGACATTGCAAATAGCCGTAAATGTGGATCATAACTTCGAATGGTCATTAAGCAACCAGTTGTAAGTCTACCTATACTTGGATGAGTATGAAGGTACTTCCTTTGCTGATCCTTATTGTCTCTCTACTGCCTCTATTTCAAATTATTGCACTTAACTCTCCTTCAGGGTAATAGGTGAAAAAGTCAAATTTGAGGTTCCTCTTGGGCAGTTTTTGAAAATTCCTCTAACACTTAAACAACTAAAGACCACTTAAACTGCATCACTGGTAACCTGGGAATAAGTTAATATCTTGGGGAAATAGCATAGAAAAGATGTCAGGGAATGTTTATCTACCGTGTTTTTCAGAATATAAGATGCACCTACCTTTTTTGGTGAGGAAAGGAAGAAAAAGAAATCTCCCTCTGCCTCTGCCTCTGAGCAATTTTGCCTCATTGCAGCAAACAGCAAGCAGCCTGTTTTACTTTTACTTTCATTTTCATTTTCATCATAGCTTGATTAGCACAAGGGGAAAAAAATCTGTTCCAGCAATTTTCTTCCTTGCAGCAAGCAGCAGAGGCCTGTGCAAATTTGGACTACAACTAGATACACAATTAAATCTCACTGACTTCATTGAGTTGTATGCATACCTGACAAAAGCTGCCTTCTATCTGCCAGATTTGCACACTATCCAGTCATCATAATATGATTTGATTTTGACTCTGCGTGTTCTGTAAATTCAGCCATTTGTGCTTTACACAGTAAATCACAATTTAGAAATAACCACTGGACGTTTTCACATGACATACTGTTCTGACCCAGCCTTAGCAGAAACAAGAAACAGACTCCTTATCATGAAAAACCCCTCTTTATTTTCTTCTTGTGAATTAATTGCATTCACCCACTGAAAAGTCCAGGCATTAGTCCTTCAAGGAGTTAACTGCAGTAACAGACTTTATCAGTTCCTTCCAATAAGCTCCCAGACCAGTGGTGGGTTGCTCCTGGTTTGCACCGGTTCACAAGAACCAGTAGTAAAAATTTTTAGTAGTTTGGAGAACCGGTAATAACATTGGCTGGCCATCCCCCCAAACCGGTCCCCAGCACGGTCGCTGCTCACTTATCCCACCCACATCATCAGAGGCTTTTTTTTTCTTTTACTTTTAAAAGCATTTTTTCTACAACCTCTTCGGCTGAAAAAATGCTTTTAAAAGTTAAAAAAAAAAGCTTCTGATGATCGCGCGGCTCAGCTGGGATCTCAGAAACTTCTACAAGCATTTTTTTCTGCAACCTCTTCAGCCAAAAAGGTTGTAGGAAAAAAAATGCCTTTAAAAGCCTCTGGCGATCCCAGCTGACTTGCCTGATCGTCAAAGGCTTCTAAAAGCATTTTTTTCTGCAACCTCTTAAGGTTGTAGAAAAAATGCTTTTAAAAGTAAAAAAAAAGGTTGGCCACGCTCACTCAGTCACATCACCCCCCACAAGCCACACCCACAAAATAAGCCACGCCTACAGAACCGGTAGTAAAAAAATTTAGAACCCACCCCTGTCCCAGACAAAAGGCTGCAAATTAAGTTCTGGCAAGCAGTCTTTGTGGCACTATACGCAATGAGTCAAAATCTTCAGAACTATGAACTATTGTCTCCTATGACAACCACTCCCCTTTCCTTCTATTTATTCCCCCACCAGGGAGGGGCCATTCAGAGTCCATGTGTGCTTTGTTTCCTGTGTTGACTCCTTGTCCTCTGTTGTTCTCCTCTAACTGCTCTGTGCATAGTGCATCTGGAACAGGCCCCAGCTGTTCTTCCTCCTCACTTACCTCAGCTTCCAAAGGCAGCTGCCTCTCTGGTGGCTGGAAAATGTTGGACGGCCCTGGCTCTATCTCTGCATGCGACGCAGAGCATCCATCAGAGCCTTCCCCAGATTCCAGAACTGGCCCAAGTTCCTTCTGAACCCCCTCATCATCCGAGTGTGCCACCAGTCCATTGGCAGCTGGAGGGCCACAACACACACTGCATTAAAAAATATATAGCTTGTGCATACTACCGTATCCTACATCCAGTTAGGTACTATATTTTAAGTTTTTAAGCTCACTATATTGTTTACAAACCATTATGGAGAAGATAACACAATCTAGTTGTAAGTCAAAACCAAGCAAATTACATTACAGCCACAGATACAGTAAGTGAGCAAACTCTTTGGATTAGACCTATTCCATATTTTTAAACTGAATGAAACCAAGAATCATGTGTAAAGCAACCAACCAAAAGGGAGATAGAGTGCATGGAGCTGAGAAAGAAACATATAAAATGCCCCCCCCCCCCCCCCCGCGGCCTGTTTTCGACCACCAGACTGCTGTAGGAGGCCGGGGGTGGGGGGGCATGGCCTGTTTTGGCCAGCAGAGACACTGTGGGCTGGTCCTTTTTTATTTCCAGGCCAGCCCCATGTGCCAGATTTAAGCACCCCATGGGCCATATCCAGCCTGAGGACCTTGAGTTTGACACCCCTGTAATAGACCTTTCCTCCCTGCAGAGAGGGGCAGCTGCAGAGAACTCTAGCCCAACAGGGAGTGATCTGCCCATGGCTGGGTACTGATGTTAACATCCCCAAAACCAGATTATAATGACACCACCCCAAGAGGTAACATCAGACCTGATAGGTTAGACTCCTGTATTATTTCAGATCCTAAGTCAGAGATGGCAGGTTGCAATCCCCCAGAGTCATATGTCAGCCCTGGTGGCCCGGGGATGCCATTCCAGTGGGGAATGGAGAAGCTGGGACTGCCTTTCCAATGGGGACCCGAGAAAGACACGCCCACTGCACAATACATCCAGCAGACCATGTAAACCCACCGAAAAGCCAGACCACGCCAAATTGCTGGTGGGATGAGCAAGAACAAGAAAAACCCAGAAGAACTGTTGTTGCTAATGATATAGTCGCCAAACAGCTGTGAGGCAGCTACACAGCTGAGTAGTGGCCACACAGCTGAGAAGCAGACACATGCCTGCACGCATGCGCACTGGGTGTAAATGATGTTTAGACTCTGCTGGCTTTCCGGCTTGCTATCAAATAAACCGGCAGGTGGAAGAGAGAGGGGCAGAATACGTGCATGGGTGGCTGGGTGGGGCTAAGGACAATTTAAATGATGGGGAGGGAACTATGCGGTTAGTCCTGACTATATACTTCATGTTAATGAATGTCAGTTAGTGCCGGGAGTATCGTGAGGGAGATAAAGACATTTTACAAACCAGAACTGTGTTCTTTTGTAATTTCCTCATGGGTGTACCAGAACCTGACATCATAAGCTTGATAAACTCCATTTCTGCCCAAATATAGAGTCCAAGAACAGACGCAGGGATGCTGCTTGTCAGTGTTGTGGCCCACCAGCTGCAGCAGAGCTGGAGGCAGACTCGGATGATGAGGAGGTTGGGGAAGAACTTGGGCCAGTTCTGGAGCCTGGAGAAGGCTCTGATGGATGCTTAGCATCAGACACAGAGATAGAGCCAGGGCTGTCTGCCATTTCCCAGCCAGAGTGGCAGCTGCCTTTGGAGTCAGGGGAGTGAGGAGGAGGAACAGCTAGGGCCTGTTCAGATGTGCATATGCGCAGAGCAGATAGGAGAGGTGAACAATGGAGGACAATGAGCAGGCTCAGGAAGCAAAACAAATGTGGACACTGACTGGCCCCTCCCTGGCTGGGGAATAAATAGAAGGAAAGGGGAGTGGTTTTGTTGTTGCAGACAACTGTTTGCATTTTTGGAAAGTCTGCTCCTTGTGTGTTTCCTGCGACAAAGACTGCCTTGCCAGAACTGAGGTACGTTAATTTCTCAGTTTGAATTGATTTAATTTGCAGCCTCCCAGTTGGGAGCTCACAGCCTTGCATTTATCATAACGAGCTGATAAGGACTATTGTTTCAGTTAACTTCTTCCAGGACTCTTGCCTGGACTTTCTGTTGGTGAATGCAGTTTTTCTTTGCAGGGAGTCTGTTTCTTGCTTCTGTGAAGGCCGGGTCAGAACAGTCAGGCCCTGTCCAAGAATGACATAGAACAATCCAGCCAAAATTCAGTTCTTTATTTGCTCATACCATAGAGACAGAATCTTGCCAAACTAAACCTATCTTACTCTAACCCTAATGAATACACACTGGGAGATTCTAGGAGTGTCTATCCTAAATATATTTCTTTGTCTCTAATCCAGTTTTAGGTTGTATTGTCTCTTGTCTCACCCTGCTCTCCTTGGAATGGGCTTCTTCCTTCCCGGGGAACTGTTATTTCACTAATCTGTCACACCACCATACTACAGGGAAGACGGTAAGTAAGAGCAATCCCCACTGACCCCTTGGTCCAGCCTCACAAAGAGAGTTTCACATCTGGTAATATCTGGAGCAGGACCCCTTGGGGCCACCAGAGATTCAGGAATAACAACAGCCATATCCCCATCCCTACACTGGAGTTGTGACTGATGCCACACCCAAAACCCAGGTGGGTGCATTTCATAAAGTAGGACCCTCCCTCCAATGCCCAACCAGATCTCAGTGATGCAAGCTAGGTCACTCCTCTCATTTTGATTGTGGATAAAATGAGGTTTATTGCAGGTTGACCTAGCATGATAAAAGCAGCAGTTGGAATCCAGAGCCAACAAAGCTCTGAAAACTAGATCCTGGGACTAAACACAGGAGCTAGAATGAGGTACTTGTATTAAAACATTGGAGCCACCCTTCTATGAAAGTGGTTTGCCCCCATCTCCTGCCATACCTCCCCATGCCAATTACTACCATGTTATCCTCCTCTACCATCTCCCCCCCCCCCCATCTAAATTCCCTCTCCCCAGCCTCCAATACTCAAAGCACTGCAAAGCACCCAATCCCACACATCAGTCTAAACCATGGGTGTCAAACTCACCGTGTCACGTTGCCATCATGTGATGTTTCACAATATTTTTCCCATTTGTGGAGCTAGGGTGGGCGTGACCTGCACGTGACACATCTGGCCTGCAGGCCACCAGTTTGACACCCCTGGTCTAAACTAATCTAGAAAGACAGGTTTTGATCAGGTTCTGACACATCTGCTGCACACTCTGTGCCTTCACCTAAGCAGGCCCTCTGTCCCAACACCTCACCTAAGTCTTCCTCCACACAACTTTCCAACACCTACAACCAAAACTTGTATGGAAGCCACATACCAACATGTTATTAGGAATCTTCATTATTTTATTTATTTATTTTGTCAAACATATATAAGATTACAGATATAAGTATAAGCATGATTATGAATACATGAAATGGATACAAATAAATGGGGACATTAGGGCAGGGATGGTAGGCACATTGATGCGCTTATGCACGGCCCTTACGGACCTCTTAGGAATGGGATGAGGTCAACAGTAGACAGTCTAAGGTTAAAGTTTTGGGGGTTTGGGGAAGAAACCACAGAGTCAGGTAGTGCATTCCAGGCATTGACCACTCTGTTGCTGAAGTCATATTTTCTGCAATTGAGTTTGGAGCAGTTCACTTTAAGTTTGTATCTGTTGTGTGCTCATGTATTGTTGTGGTTGAAGCATTATCTTGACAACCAAGATGGACATCAGTTGAAAAGTCTATCAGGAAAGAGAAAGCACATAGAAATCAAAAGGTGGAAGTGTCTCAGCCTAGTTTAGCAAACTATGGAACAAATGTAAAATATTTTGACTGTATAGATTCAATATTCTCCAGCTATGGCAGGGTCTGTATCCTCTCCTGCCTCATTGCATTGTTTGGAGGCCATGTTCTGCTGTAAAGTGGGCAGTAGAATAGGTAAGAAAGCTCCTGTCAGCTTTGGAAGCCATATTAGGCCGGAAGCTTCCATGCTTCCACCTTCTCATGTGTGGGAAAGTAGGAGGGGGGATTTAGTAGAGGGGTTGTCTTTAGACATAATAGCATTCTTCCTGTCAGTCAAGGTCAGGCCGATCCAGCATCTGGAGAAGGAGTGGTTGGAGTGATGTCTCGAGATGGGACGGATGGTGATTAGAACATGTGATCGACTGAGGAGTGAGGGGATGGTTTTGGGGGTTTTGATTTCCCGAGGGAAAACCAGGACCTCTCAGATTCGGGTTTTCCCAGATGTGCCAGTTTACCTATTCTAGTAAATAGAACTTTGAAAAATGCTTGCTTCAGAGTTTTTACTTGGCGTTGGGGGGTTTTCTGGAACGCTGACAGCTCCTTCTGCTGGTTTTAGACTACAGTGCCCACCATCCCACATTAAGACCTGCAACTGGAGAAAGCAAATGAGAGTTAAAATCCAAAAGGCCCAAACGAAGGAAGACTTTTATATATAATACAGATTTTATTAGACAGAGACTGGCAATGTGTGGGTGGGGAGATTAGAAGGCCACAGAAACATTCAGAGGCTCATGGACAAATTGTGTGTGGCTGTAACAATGATACAAAATGGACACGGCATATTATACACGGACAGGGCTGGGATTTGTCACCAAAAGGTTTTTTTCCCCTTTCCATTCACCCCCCCCCTTTCCCCCTCTTTTTTAAAAGTGTTATCTATATCTAGCCTGCCTGAAATAGCCCACAGTCCATGTTCCTACCTGAAAATGTCAAGAAAGTACAATCTGACATTTATTTGGAAGGCTACAAAACTGCATGTTAGCTGGGCTTCCAGGTTGTTGACCTCAATATATGAGGTCATTTGCAAATGAGAAAAGGTATTCCACTTCTCTGATTTAGCAACTGTTTCCAGCTGTTCCAGAGCTTGACAAATACCCAAAGGGGAATCCTCCCCGTTGCCAGATAAGGTGAAGCTAAATTGCTGAAAGGGATTGGAGTGAATCTCACTATGAGCAATCCTGATTCCAAAAAGCTGCCTTGGGAAATATTCTTATACTGGTGGAATTACGCAATATTACCTATCAGGATTTCCAGGGAAGACATGGAGAACTGAAGATGGCTCTGCAGCAGAATGAAGAGCCAATGAGTAGACTGTCTCTTTGTAATTCCTCTCTGGACAAGGAGAGGTCTTGAGATCATCCACAAGTGCTCTCTGCAGATTTCTTATGAGGAAACTGAAGGACATCTGTCTCTAATGGGCTTAGAGCTCTGAGAGATGAGGAAAAAACATCTTCACTCCACCCTTGGTGGGCACTTTTCAAAGTACAAGGAGTTTACATACTTTCTTTTCTAATCACTTTTGGAAATTTCTTGTTAAATGCTTTTCAGCTATTAGAAATCTTTGGATTGGTACGTTTCACAGTTACTAAGTGACTTTCCTTCCATTTTTAATTGAAACAGTTTAAATACTGGTTTAAGGATTAAAAATATATATTTTGGAATACACAGCAAAAAGGTGATTAGAATTTTGATTTTAGAAAGTACAAACGGAGTAAGGGTCCAGAAAGGAGGAAGCCCAGTGTGTGTGTGTGTGTGTTGTGTGTGTGTGTGTTGTGTGTGTGTGTGTGTGTGTGTGTGTGTGATGCAATACAGCCAAGGATGGATCACAGAAAAAGGAAGAGATTTCGGACAACTAGAATTTTGCAGGGCATATCCATTAGGGTAGTATAGGTTTAGTCTGGCAAGATTCTGTCTATATGCTGTGAACAAATAAAGTATGTAACTTTGGCTGGATTGATCTCCATTCTCAGGCTGGGCTTGACACGATGTATTAATAATTAAAAGGGATATACAAATAACAAACCAAAAGAATGACATGGATAACTTTCCTATATTGGATTTACAAAAGAGACTTCTTAAAGTTTTGAAAAAATTTGTGAAAAGGGATAAAGAAAACATTAAAAGAAATCAAATTCTAAGACATCATTGGAAGGAATTCAAGATCAAGATTGTTAAATGTAAAAAGAAGGAATATAAAGTTGATTTGTTTGAACCAGGTTAAAATAGATACGTTATCGTCTCTGTTAAGCCTTTATGAACTTTTGCTGATCAAGACTGAACAATGAGGCTTCAAGGATCTGTTAATAGATAAGAGATGAGATATAGGAAGAAGTAATCATCGGTTGTATTTTAAGAGGCAATAAATTACTAAAATTGTCATACTTGTGATGAAGGAGGAAGTCAATTCCTTATATGTTTATTTTCTTTATTATATTCATACTTTTTTTAAAATTTGATTTATATGCCGCCCTTCTCCGGAGACTCGGGGCGGCTTACAGTGCGTTAAGCAATAGCCTTCATACTTTTGTATATTTATACAAAGTCAGCTTATTGCCCCCACAATCTGGGTCCTCATTTTACCCACCTTAGAAAGGATGGAAGGCTGAGTCAACCTTGAGCCTGGTGGGATTCGAACTTGCAGTAATTGCAAGCAGCAGATGTTAATAGATGTTAATAACAGGGTGCTTTAAACCACTGTACTACAGGCTCTGTACTTCTTTTTTCTTTTTATGCCTTTATTTTTTAGTTTGTATTTTTTGTCATTTCAATTGTCATTTTAATATTAAAAAAATAATTCTACACAAAACAGTATCAGAGGTGGACAACTGGCATAGTCTTCGTGCTCTGCACGTCACACATTCTGTGGCTCGGTTTTGCTTGCTGCTGCTTCTGATAATGCAAATGCCTTGCCCGTTTATTTTTGCTCAGTGATGCCAAATATGTGGTGGGAGAACTGCCAAGAAGATAAATAATGCACAGCATTGGATTCATCGAAAGCAGGTTTCATCTTACACTGGAATGACGGTTGGATCATGCAATCCAGAGGAAGTTTATTGCAAGGCTTGCATTCTGTCTCTAGCCTGATCCCTAATCCTCTGAATCCTGCTGATGCAGCAGAAAGCACAATTGGATGTTGTGGCTGTATTTTGTCGAAATCTGCAGCTTCAGGGTGCAACAATACTTGATCTGCCACATGTGCCCCCCAAGATGTAGGCTAGCAATGTTTAACAGCCTTCTCCTATTTAGCAGTAGTCTAGCGGGTTGAATTTAAATCCCATCAATGGTTGATTTATGCCTGCTGCCATAAGCATAACAGAATACAGAAATGTCTGTAAGCTTCAGGCTCAAGATTGTTCATTTTAAGAGTTGTTCAGTCACCATATATCTGTTGTGATAGTCCAGAATCATGGTTCTTTCACTTTCAGAGCCATGGTTGCAAAGTGGTTAGAATGCAGTGTTGCAGGCTAACTGTGCCCACATACAGAAGGTTTGATCATGATGGAGCCTCAAGGTTGATTCAGCCTTCCATCCTTCCGAGGTTGGTAAAATGAGGAGCCAGATTGTTGGGGGCAATAGGTTGACTCTTTAAACCGCTTAGAAAGGGCAGTAAAACACTGTGGGGTGGTAGATAAGTCTTAAGTGCTATAGTGCTAAGTGCTATTCCTTGCAAAGAGAACATGTTGCCCAATTCTGCAGAGCCATCACTCACTTCTAACTTGAATGAGTGAAGGTAGAGTAAATGAAACCAGTTTGACTTAGAACATATCTAATAGTATGTTTAAAGTTTAGAGATATGAATTGAACCAAAATATTTTTAAGAAAAAAGATGTGAGTACAGATTAAGAGGGCTTAATTATAGCCAATGGTGGGGAGAGATGAGTGCTGCCATGAAATGGGCAAGCAACCGTTTTTCTGGCTGGGGACTATAATTTCTAAAATTATTGTTCCTGTAGAGCATTTTAGGGCAAGGACTGGGACAGTTGCATGGGTGTGTTTTCTACTGGGGCAGATTGCCCCCCTCCTATATTTTAGAAAAAAATTCAGTCTATTGAATACATACAGTAATATCCTTCATTTCTTCTTCCAAGAAGCCCCCTTCCCAAAACTGAGTCATGGATTGTAGGTAGATTGCAGCTCAGGGAATAAAAGATGTACAGGTGACAGTGGCTTCTAGGTGTGGCATTCATCTCATCTCTTGGGTAATTTCCTGAACTAATGCTAATCCCTTCTTTGTATCAGAGAGTATTTTTTTCCCCTCTAGGAATTGGAATTCTGGAAGAAGACCACCATTTAAGTGAAGTTTGCTACAGTGACATCTTGTTTTCTTGTAGTTTTGTTCTACTGTGTTAACAAATTGTGGTGTATTACCGTAATTTTCTGTCACTTCTCATAGATCAGTGGTTGTGGTTCTCATCCTTCAGTGCAGATGCTATATTTATTATTTCATTCACATGTTCAGGCAGAAGGTAATCTCTTTCAGACTATACAATTTTGTTCACAGATGAGAGCGAACAGAGAACTGTAGTAGTTCTGTTTAGTGACCTGCATACTAATATGAAAGGCCTAAGATCTTATAAGCCGTCAACTATTTTGAGGCAATGGGAGCATTTGGAATTATGAGAACACATCCTGTTGATGCTGTATAAAAATGGCTGCCATACCAAACAGCAAGTCACAGGTGATAATGCTTTCCGCTATCCAGGGGTAAAATCTAAAAATCTTTGCTACCAGTTTTGTGGATGGGGCTTAATTAGTGGGTGGGGCTTGGTGGTCAGGTGGGTGTGGCCAAGTCAATGTCACTTCTTTGCCCTTTTTTAACCTACAAAACACAACACAACACAACTGGCTCTCCCAATGTAAAAGCAGCTGTGCTAGACCCAAAATGGCCCCTGCAACAAGCAGGAACCTCACACAGGCACAAAAAGTCCAAAAAACCAACTTTCACACTTTACACACACATAACACAACACACTGGCTCACCCATAATGTAAAAGCAGGGGCAAAATGGCCCCTGCAACAAGCAGGAACCTCACACAGCCACAAAAAGTCCAAAAAACCAACTTTCACACTGTATACACACAAAATTCCACATACAGCTTTGTGAGATTTTGTGTGTTTGTGTAGTTAGAGTAAAACAGTACAGAAACACACAAAATCTCAGAAAGCTGCACAAATATTATTTTATTTTATTTTTATTTTTATATAAAAGCAGCTAAATTTAAAACTTCCTAAACTTTAAATGGCTAGGTCTAAAAAAAAAAAACAACTAAAAAAAAATCCAATTAACTATTTTTTTAAAGCTCCCCAAGGGGGAAAAAACTTACCCAATTGAGGCAGGCAGGCAGGCAGGCAGGGAGATTCAGTTGCTTGCTGATGCAATGGATTGCAGGGATTACAGCAAGCAAAGCAAGGCAGGTGTGCAAAGGTAAGCAAGCTGGAGGTGGGGGGGAAGGGATTTTTGCTACCGGTTCTCCGAACTGCCCGCCATCGCTACCTACTCGCCCAAGCTGGTCCAAACCGGGAGCATTTCACCCATGCCGCTATCCCATTTAACTCACCCAATTATCCTGTAACACCCAACCATGCCTGTCTCCATATATGTCAATTTCCTGAGTGGTTGGGGCAGATTGCCTGCTAATAATGGGTGCCCCAAACAAAATTCATAGAGCAAATGAAACATAAAGCAATAGAAATGAAATTGCAATACTTTTTAGGGTTGTATGTGGAATCAAGGGATATAGCATCCTGAAGAAAACCTTGGATATCTGAGCCACACAAAAAGCACTTAGCCACACTGGGTATTTGGTAACACCAGCTGGCTTAGCCTAGCCCCACAGCTTACTCCTCTGCCTCCCCCCCCCCAAGTGCTGAGCTCCAGATCATTTCTGTCTTCTAAGATTGCCCATGAGGCACTAGAGACATTTTTATCAATAAATACATTGGAAGCGAAAGTTTCCTTTTACATGCTGGCTTCCTACAAGGAACTGTGTGGATTTGGTGCCATGTTAGTGACCAAAACCATCAACTATCAGCTGCTAAATGTTAATTGCTACCATTGTGTGTTATTAATTAAACAGAGCCAGGTAATAGCTCACCTTATCAATCACATTATGATACAAAATTACCATTCTGTTACAAACACTGGACGTTAAATAATCCGACATACCAATGATAACTATCAAACCAGTGGTGAAATTTTAAAAATTATCCTACCGGTTCTGTGGGCGTGGCTGGGGGGGCGGTCATGTGACTGGGTGGGGGTGGCCAACTCGACATCACTCACATC
This sequence comes from Ptyas mucosa, assembly GCA_012654045.1. NCBI lineage: Eukaryota > Metazoa > Chordata > Lepidosauria > Squamata > Colubridae > Ptyas > Ptyas mucosa. The sequence continues at coordinate 30,122,890 of WNWU01000017.1, forward strand.
GAGGGGCTCTTCACCGGCCTCTCTCCTCCCAGCCACTCCTTGTCGCGAATGGCAGGAAAATGGGGAGGGGAATATTCCTGCCTACCATCCTTCCCTCAATCTGTGCTGAGATTGAAGAATGGATGACAGGCAGGAAAATCCCCTTCCCCATTTTCCTGCATTTCATGAAAATGGCTCCATTCCAGATGCTCCCCCGTCTCCCTCCCTCATGGGAACTACCTTAAAGAGACAGGCTGCAGCAGCTCCATTCTGAATGGAGGGAGAAAAGTTAACATTCTCTCTGCTGCATTTAACATTGAATTCTGTGGCAGAGAGAATGCTAACTTTTCTCCCTCTGTTCAGAATGGAGCTGCTGCTCCCTTTATGATTCCCTCCTGGCCTCCTCCCTCCTGGGGACTACCTTAAAGGGACAGGCTGCAGCAGCTCCATTGTGAATGGAGGGAGAAAAGTTAGCATTCTCTCTGCTGCATTTAACATTGAATTCTGTGGAATATCGAGTGGCCGGAAGAGGTGAGCAGCGACCAGCTGGGCTTGGGTGGGGCCAAGGAGGGGTAATTACTACCAGTTCAGCGAACTGATGCCCATAATCCCTAGCGATTCGTCCGAACCGGTAGGATTTCACCCCTGTATCAAATATAATTGAAAGCTTCATCTAAGAAATAGAGGTGTTTTTTTTTAATCTGCCATTGATTTCTGCAGCAGCCAAAGGACAAGATCTAGCTAAATAAGGTGTCCTAGAGAATGGGCCCTGTTATTTTAAAAAAAAAATAACAATACATTTACAACCTCCCAGCCCCCATGCTAGACATTCAGAGACTGCAAACTGCAAAGCTCAGTCAATTAACATGAACTCTGACTGAGGGATGGTTTTGGGTTACGTACAAAGTGGATATTCTAGCTTCCTTCTTCTTTGCTGAATGTAGGAGATTTGTAGGAGGTTTGAGTCCTTTGGAGGTTAAAGCATAATGAAAGGGATCTTATGCAGAAGTTGCTGAACTGAGATGGAGATGAGTGGGATTCAACAGCTTCCCATAGACTCCAGGAAAAAGGAAAATCCAGGTAAAGTAGAGGGAATAAAACATAGAAAATATATTTTATTTCCAAAGAAAGTGTTAAAAGTTTGACCCAGAAATCTGCATTAAATTTTTGTTTTCATTTGATATTGATTTGTTGGTTTGATTTCTATGTGCTTAAGTCTATATTGGTAATTTTATCTCATAGTGCAAACTCTAGTAATTCTATCTCAGCTTTGTGCATTTGGATACTGCTTTTCAAACCTCTTGCATTGTAATAACTTCAGTCCGGATGTTGTTGTTTTTTAGAAAAAAAAGGGGGCTCACTGGTGATAAAATGGTCCTATTGAAAAGAGAAATAGTGCAGTTTTTAAATGCTTTCTTCTTTCTTCCCAATATTGAATCATTGTTCTCTTTCAGAAGAGCTTACAGTATATATCACGTCTTCTTTTTTAAAAAGTGAAGTTTAATTTTGTTTATCTCTTGTGAGATTGGTTCATTTCTTAAGGAGGAGTTAAAATGTTGCCCTATAAAACTTTTAATTTTTCTTTCATTTTTCTTTCATTTTATCTCTTTTGTCTGTCAGAAGGGCAATGCAGTTTGTAGGAGTCCTCACACACAGACCAAGCTTAGAGGATGGACACTAAATGAGGAAAAAGAGAGGTGATAGCAGAAATTATTAGTGGGCTACTAACCTAATGTAAAACCTAGAGATTTTCTGGAACTTGAAACCTTTCATCCTTTCATCCTATGGACTCAATCCTGCTATTAGGGTAGCATGTATAAAAATGGCTGTTAATGAGTTTTTGGTATACTGTATGTAGTATACTGTACAGTACAGAAAATTGCAAGTATAATTCTGTATGAAGAAAATTTCCAAACATAACAGATGCACATTTTCCAACCTTTTGAAGAATAATAATATCTGAAAAAGAAATTGGAACATTAACAAAAGTCAGATTTAGATTTATTATTTTTTTTATAAAAGTTTTTATTGGTTAAAAATAAACAATATTATCACTTACAATATGTGGAATTTTCATTATCCTTTTACAAAGATAATATATATTTTCTTTTTTTCACATACAGCAGATCTTCCCTTATTAAAATTTCAAATTTAACAACCGGATTTATACAAAAATATCAGTTCAGTATCCAGAGTAATATTAAAGTTTACAAAAATAAGAGATATCATAAAAGGCACAAAGTAATAGATTCCTCCCACTTCGTCATTTCTTGGTTCTGGATCTCAAGGTTCTGGCCTTAGCACCCCCCTCCTCCCGGACCGCCACGGCCTCGCCCGCCCCCGTTCCTTGATCATCTGGTACCTCCCCTTCCTCGGTTCCTGTATCTTCACCCTCTAGGAGGGTCTTATGTTGCTCCAGATATGCCTGAGCCTCCGCCACACTACTAATTTTCTTCCTACTGCCCTCCCAGAAAATCATCAAACCTTCCGGCATCAACCACCTGAAGCCAATTCCCTTAAGGCACAATTTACTTGATAAAAAATAATAATTTCTTCTTAATTCTCGTACCTGTCTAGGGATCTGCTTCAGAATGGTGACCTCCTTGCCCCTGTGTATCAGCACCCCCGATCTTTGAGTTCTCAGTATTTCATCTCTCGTTTCCCTTCTCACAAATTTAATGTGGACCTCTCTTGGGACACTATGTAAAATTGCATATTGTGAGTTTACTCTATAAACTAGATCCATATCCCATCTCATAAAGTCCAAACCTCTTTCAATAAATTCGCCCAACAATTTAACCATCACTTCTCGCAGATCTTCCTGGTCCACCTCTTCCACATTTTGAAACCTGAGAGATTTAGACTTATTTTAATATATCTCCTAGGATATTGATAATCGTCAGAAATTTTTCTGAGGAATTGGTGAAAAACAAGTTGCCCACCATATGCAGTCCCATAGTAATGGGAGCTCTGTTGTGGAAGCCCAACACTTCTTTCTGGAGCCAGTGCATGCATACATGATATATGAAAGTTGAAGTCACTTTCTGAAAAAAAAAATACCTTAAGATGTATTTTCAATTTCATGTTTGCAATTTCTCAGATTTTGAATGACGACACTGGTAACTTTGGCCGCTTTGAAAGATATGTGAATAATTAATTTTACAAAACCCCCGCACCCCTTCTATGTATGCGCTAGATGCTAAGATGAGGAAGCAACTCCATATAGGAATGTTTTTATATATATATATATATATATATATATATATATATATATATATATATATA
>WNWU01000017.1:30126163-30159471 GCA_012654045.1 Ptyas mucosa
ATATATATATATATATATATATATATATATATATATATATATATATAATTTTGCTATTAAACTCTGAATAGGTTGCCTTCAGTTCCATATGGGTGGGAACAACAATGTGGGAAAACACAAAATCACTTTAGCTTTAGATTAGTGCACTTTAATTAATTAGCACTTTTAACTAGTGCAAATTCACATTTGCACTAATTAAAGAAATGACTGCCTTGAGTTGATTTGACTCCTGCTGACTGTGGACATGTTCATGTCATTTGAATATAGACTTGTAAGAGATTGTGATCATCTTCCAGGATGTTCTATTTTTGGACTTCCCAAGATAGCTTATAGTTCAGGGAGGGTGTGTGAGGGGGGGTTTGTGGTCTCCTATTCAAGTCCTGGTGATATACAACCCTGTGTTGCTTTCAAGATCAACTAGGGTCAGCTGATAACTGCCATTATTGTGCAGGCAAAGTTACTATCATTTAAGTAGAAATGCAATATTTTTATTTAATATAATACAATTCAAAAAACAATGTGGTAAATAGCGGGCCTGCTCTTCTGTTCAGGAAGGTGCTCAGTATTGATGGACAGCTTCCTGGCCATCTCTGTTCTTAAAAATTGTTTTAAACATGATTTGGTTTGGGCAGCTTCAAATACAGGATTGTCCTCTGGCCGTCCTTCAAAAGATGATGAACTTCACTAAAATAGGATACCTGGGCCTAGGCCTGTGATGGTGATCCTATGGCACGTGTGCCAGAGGTGGCACGCAGCACCCTCTCTGGGCACACGAGCTGTTGCCCCAGTTCAGCTCCATCACGCATGAGTGTGTGCCTCCCGATGGCCAGCTGGTCTTCGGGTCTCCGTCATGCATGCGCTGGGCGTGGGGCGCATGCGGGAAACAGGGCGCAGGAGGGTCTGTGTGCGCATGCACGAGTGTGGAGCGCATGCGCGAGGGCCACGCACACATTGCATTTTGTGGGTTCAGCCACACGCTTTGGGCACTTGGTTCAGAAAAGGTTAGCCATCACTGGCCTAGGCCATATGCATCTCTGGCTACATTTAATCCAATGAGATAGCATCACACAGAACTTCTGCATTTAGTTGGTCATGCCAGGCTACCTAGCACTGCCCCTGCCCTAGAAAGTAGATCAGTCTTGAAAATTTGAATTTCAGTTAAATGCCTGAGAAATTTGACAAAAAGTAGTTTAATTGCTGCATTTTATCTTTGTTATCTCTTTCTCCCCCCTCCCCACTGCCCAGTTAGCTGTTAGGCATCAAATCAGGTTCCAACTTATACATGACAGCCTTTAATTGCTGGTTAAATATTGAGAAGATTAATATAGCCAAGTATCCATCCATCATATCCCAGAGGATAGATATCTGAGGAGTTGTCAAAACCCAATAAATATTCATATTTGACTGGCAGACAAGAGAAGATATTATAGATGGATTGTACTCTCCTTTCCCCTCGCTCTTCTTGTTTGTCCCAAATGCATGTACAAAACTCTTTGTTCTTTTTTGTTCTATTAGCTTTCCAGTTTTGACCTCAGCTTTATATTATAGCTCTGTGTAATTTAACACTCATTACTTTACAACATACAGAATTAACTTGTGTTATTGTCTTTCTGCCAACCTGACTGCATCTCAACTGACAAATTTCACTGGGGTTATATTAAATTTCCAATTTGTTAAACCAGTCTCTCTCTCTCTCTCCTTCCCTCCCCACTCCCCTCTCTCTCACACACACATCTACTGGTTTGTTGCTCTCTTCTGAAATGTTGTTTTGTCTTTTTTGATTGTAGTCTAACCTACAATCTTGGTATTTTGATGTGGTCTCTTATTCAAATAGTAACCATGCTTGAGCCTGCTCAGCTTCCACATCTAGACAGGGTAGCCATTTACTGAAATACATAATGTGTACATAAAAGCCAACAGCAACCTTATGAGAAAAGTGTCTCCTCTTATGATGTGTATCTTTCACCTTAAACCAATGCAACAGTATTAGAAAGAAAGGGGGGAAAAAGTGGAGCTAAAAATCCAGGAGCTGCTTCCAGTGTAACAAAACAGCTTCGACAATGGAAACTACTACACTACCATACATGGCTGTAGTGAAGGCAGAAGGGGATGCTTATTTCAAATTAATAGCAAGTAATTTTAATTAGGGTCTCTGCAGGATTGCAAGGCAGTAGAGTTCTAACTAAAAAATAATAGTAAAGCGAGCAAATAAAGAGAGATCTGATCGAATCCTCCAAGAAAGTTCTGCTCTCTCTATATAGAAAGAACAAAGCAGGGGTGAAATCCAGCAGGTTCTGACAGGTTCTGGAGAACCGGTAGCGGAAATTTTGAGCAGTTCGGACAACTGGTAGCAGAAATTTTGAGCAGTTCGGACAACTGGTAGCGGAAATTTTGAGCAGTTCGGAGAACCGGCAAATACTACCTCTGGCTGGCCCCAGAGTGGGGTGGAAATGGAGATTTTGCAATATCCTTCTCCCAGGAGTGGGGAGGGAATGGGGATTTTGCAGTATCCTTCCCCTGCTACACGCAACAAGCCATGCCCACCAAGCCACACCACACCCACCAAGCCACGCCCACAGAACCAGTAGTAAAAAAAAATTGGATTTCACCACTGGAACAAAGCCCAATAAAATTATCAGAAAGCAGCTACAGGTACTGGTAAACTGGAAGAGGACTTTTGAAGTTGTGAATCTTTGGGGCAAAAAATTAGAAAAAAGAATAAGGAACCTGCAGGAAGTCAATTTTTAGTTGCCTCTTAGGACAAAATTGTATTGCGCCCTTAAAATGTCTCTGTCCTGTGCTTATGTTGGTTGGACTCTAAAATGGCTTAAGAAAATCCTGACTCAACTTTGGAACAGTTGCAAGGTCCGCTGCCTGTCATTACAGTAGATAATGCCCTTCCTCTTGGGCCTTCCTACACAATTAACAATTGCTTTCCATCTTGGCTGTGTTTTGTTTTTATGTGTATACATACATACTTAAACAGGATACACATGCATATACACACACTTATCTCTCTCTCTCTCTCTCTCTCTCTCCCCCCTTACTCTCTCTCCCCCTCCCTCCCTCCCTCTTTCCCTCTCTCTCTCCCTCTCTCCCTCCTTCCTGCAACCTGGAGATTGTGGGGCTATCATAGTTTATAAAAAATATCCATGGTATAAAATCCATAAAAACAGTAAAACACTACCTGTACATGTATATGTATGTAGGTATTTGTATGCACACACACAAAGTTAATCTGAACATATATTTTCAAAGTTAAAGCATGAAACATGTCTATGTCGGGAAGATTTTTAAACAGCCTTAAAAATCTTACTCCTCCCCCTCTTTCAAATCAGCAACCTTCTACTTACATGACCAGTGCTATAGCCATTGTGCCAATATATAATTCCTGGTAGAAATGGCTTAGGCATTACAGACTATAGGAACAATTCTCTCAGTTTTGAGGATGTATTTGCCTCTGATCAATGAATTGCAATGAAACAGAGTTTGCCAGCCAAAGTGGATGGGGATGGTCAACATGACTTAAGGGGAGAGAATGATACTTTAAATCCTCTGTAGAAAAATGTGACAAGGAATTATATTTCCCATAGGTGGAGAGTGTATAAAGAGAGACATCATCTTTTCATATCCTCCAAAAATGGCTGGCTTGTTCTGCTAGTCTCTATATCTCAGCAGTATAGAGAAGCCCTAAGATAGTCTTTTAAAAAGCTTCTATGAATTTTATTTGTGACCAGAAGTCCCCAAAATAAAAAGCTTCTATTATGCTTATGAACTCGGAACTGTGGTGATGTTGAGAATCCAAAGTTCCTGATTCAAGTAACCAAGAAAAAAAATGACACAAGGCAAATTTTATGATGGGGATAGGACATAAATCATTAGATTAATGAAGTCACCGCCAAGCCTTTTTCCCCCCTAGTTCCTGGAGGCTTCTCTGACCAGAATTCCTGAAAACTGGTGACAAAAATTTCTGTTTTGAGGTGGTCATCCACCAAAAGGGATTATAATGTATATCTTTACATAGCCTGATTATGTAAACAAAGAAAAGCTCATTCACTCACCAATTCTCTCAGCTTTCTTAAATAGCCAGCTATTTTGCTTAACAATTTTCCTCAGTGTAGTCTCAACCACTCAAACCCAGTTTCCTCTTAGTGCCAGAATTTGCCTTTCCCTGATGGTAGTATTTCTCCACCTAGGGGAATTCTGGCTGCAGAATTTTGGGAGTTGAAGTCCACTATCTTCCAGTTGCCATGATTGAGACATGCTGTCCTGCAGAATAACATAATGCACATTTGGAGATTGAAGACAGAGTGTTGCACAACCTCATTAAGTCATCTGTATATCAACGTGCAACAGAATAACAGCGTTGGAAGGGACCTTGGAGGTCTTCTCATCCAACCCCCTGCTCAGGCAGGAAAGCCTTCATTATTTCAGGCAGATTGTTGTCCAATCTCTTCTTAAAGACCTCCAGTATCGGAGCACCCACAACTGGAAGCAAGTCGTTCCACTGATTAATGTCTTCACCTTAATTTCATGCAGTTAGCCTGATTTCACATCTCTGGCAAGGACGATGTTTGAACTCTCTAAGGAAGGGATGGAGTCAGGGAGGGACAAAGATAAAGAGGAGATATTAGAAGGAGGGGGAAGGAGTGGTTCTACCCATTGTTTAGGCTGTACCCACCAGCTGGCATGCATTCCCCCCAATAGATTACCCTTGATGAAATGTGATTCAGGTCAGGGAAAAAAAAAGTTGTACACTGCATAATATATATATAGTGCAGAACAGCTGATTGCTCTGGTGCCGATAAGAGAAATACAAGTTAGTAATAACCTTGTATTGTAACAAATAAAAGAGAGTAATAATCTGATTGTATCTAATTTCATTTTTATCTATATGGAATCAAATCAGATTTAATGTTTTGTCCTGATCTGGCCTACTCTGGGGTACCTTCCATAGGATGCTATTTAGGTCAAATGAAGTCTTCCTCGTATGCCAACTATGTACCTTGCTATAATCCAATCTTTTTCATCAGGAAGGAAAAATTCTGAGAATTTGAAGATGCGTGAGTAGAAGCCAACTTCCCTGTGTAATAGCAAATTAAATGAGCTGTATCAAATGACCCATTGCTGATGTGAACGTAGAATGATAATACTACACCTTGTATGCCACTTTTCCAGAAAGATTCTCAGGGCAGAACAGATGGGGGTGATACTATCTTATTCTGACGGCCACAAGAGTAGATAAGGAACTGAACATTTCTGCCCATTCACTCCTTCAGAAACTGCACACGGAAGGTCGATTCTCATGTTGAACTAATGACTTATTTAATCTTGATGCTCAATTCTCGGTTCAGTGTCTAGTCTAGTAGATCAGAAGAATCCTTCCTGCAGGCATGCCATGAGGCATAGACTAAAGCAGAATGCTTCCACAAAAAGAATGAAATAATTAGGAAAACTATGACTCAGATGCTTTGTGCAGCTCTCAAGGGTAATGCAGTTCATTAAACACAGTAGATAAAGAGGAGCAAGGAAAGAGAGTGCAGAAGAGTGTGCATCCAAGATTACATTTGTGTGCGGGGGCTGGAGGATGAGAAAACTCATACATAAAGGCATTCACCATTATGAAAGAATCCGACACAGTCCTTCAAAAAGATCTCAAGTCCACTGACTCAAAAAGAACTCCCATCCAGCTCAATCAAGCTCATATTCTCATAGAGCAACCTCAGTATTATAGCCTTAGAAAACAAAGTCAGCTAGAACCTGCCTAAGGCTGGCTATTTTACTCAGCAGTGTTGCTCTTAGCCACTCAAACCCTAGGTTCCTCCTGATTGCCAGAATTTGCCTTACCTGATAGCAGCGTTTCTCAACCGTAGCAATTTGAAGACAATATTATGGCCTTAGGTTTCATTTTCATATACAGCACAAAGGTTTGCATGTGCATGTTTCACTCACTTGAGCATCTGTGGTGAGGCAGCCAAGGCATAGTTGGTTTGCCTATAGAATAGAATGGGCCTGCTGGATTTGACATGGAATGTAAACTAAGGCAGAAACTTTGTACTATGTAATGTCCTTATCTTTTTGCCATAGAATAGAATTTGAACATTCTTTGATCATGTTTTGACTTCTTTGGCCAAGAAAATGAATCTGGACCATCAGCATCCAGGATGGGTAATCAATACCAGAACCCATGGGTGTCAAGCAAGATACACATGTGGATAGAAGAATGGATGAATTAACATACATACATACATACATACATACATACATGACCATACACTGAAAGGCCTCAAACCCAAATGGAAGAGATGCAGGCACAGCCAATATCTCAGGACTCCATTGCAGCATAGTGACGTTACATTTGGATTCAAGATATTTCAAGGTAAGAAGTTCCCACAGTTCTCATAGCCTTTGCTGAATATTAGACTCTTAAAAGGAAAATAAAGCATGGTGCCTTTTCAGAGCGTAAGTTGGTCCCATCATTTATGGTTTGGAAGCCCAAAGTCTCTTTCTGGTCTCTGCCTGCTTGCTGATCAGTTTGCTGATTTAGGGGACACCGGAAGGGCAGTGGGGAGACCCCAATCCAGGAATGTGCTGTGCTTGTCACTGAGGATTTGTAATATCATTTGAAATAACCTTGTGCTGTTGAAATTGTTTTACCTATATTGCTGCAATAATCTTTACATTAATCATGCAGAGTGTGGCTCTGCAGTTCTGTTATTACAGTCACTCTATTTTTTTGAGTCTTTTAACTTCACAGTTTGCTCAGTTGTTACAGAAGCACATTAAACAAGCAGTGCCACTCTGGAAGCCAGGATCAAACTTGCATGGAATGCAAATCAGTGAAGGAGCTCCTGTGAGACACATGGAGACAAGTTTTTCTCTATGAGTGGTACAAAAACAGCAAATGACCCCCTGCAATCAGGGAAAATAGGACCAGCATACTAGTTGTGCCCCCTGGTGCCATTTCATGTTAAAGGGCATCCACCTGTAGTAGAGGGTCTGTCTTCTCCATGAAGCTCTCCATATCATTCAGGACCTAGAAAGTTAAGTAAACAAAAAAGTAAACAAGCAGGTGAAGGCAGAAGCATGTGAAACTCCGATCCCTCAAGCTTTCTCTACATAAATGCATGTTCTGAGACAGATCAACACTTGTCTAGTTTAGGATAGAGTTGCCAAAATCCGGAATGTCCGAGAAATGGCAGCATAGAGCAGTGGCCCCCAACCCCAACCTAGGTGTCCAGAGTTGTTAAAAGCTGGGAGACACATACATTTAGAATAATGATAATGACATCTTTTGTTACAGTGACTAATTTTCTGCCTTCCCTGAATTTGCTTTTCTTGTTCATCGAAGCTATCTAACCCTTTAAGATCCCCAATGAATCTATACCAGAGGTCTCCAATCTTGGTCACTTTAAAACTTGTGGACTTCAACTCCCAGAGTTCTTCAGTCAGCTAGCTGAGGAATTCTGAGAGTTGAAGTCCACAAGTCTTAAAGTGGCCAAGTTTGGAGACCCCACCTGGGGTGAGAAGTTATCAGGAAAAGGCCATCTCACTTTGTAAGACTTTCCTCAAGAGCAGAGGTGGGTAATTTATTTTGCCAAGGGGCCTCACAAGAAATTAGGACTGTTACAGGCAGCCGAATCAAGAGGTTGAACTTAATTCTACTCAATATTAATTTTATTGCTTTATACAAAGCAGTAAATTAACATGGTTTTGATTAGCTGCATGTAAGAGTACATGTTATGATACAGTTTTGAAAATGTGTAAGTCAAGTATATCAGTAAAAAAAATAGTAAGAACACCAATCATATCACTATTTCATGTTCTTTTTAATATAACACATTTTTAACTTTCACAAAAAATTCTGAAAAATTTGTATGTGCAGTATGTTAAAGGCGAGCTTTTACAACCCTTTCCCCCTCCCTCTCTCCCTCCCTCCCCCCTTCTCCTAAGTTGTAGTGTGGAGGAAGAGCTATAGAGAGCTCTGTCTTAATTACTTGATGTATGAACCTGAAATATTCTTTTGTCTAGTGTGGTAACCCTACTTCTTTTCTCTGAAACTTGTGATATAATAGCTGGCAATGGAAACTGTTAAGAAGTTGGTACCCAATCTGACTGTGGGCTTGGTAGACTGTAGGTTATCTCTATTGCACTGTGGGAGATAAACAGGAATCTGAAGGAAGCAGATGGTAGTATGTTTCCCAAGCTGGGACAAAAAAAAATAGATGAAACATAAATATTGAAAAACATTGAAAATGTCTAGAAAACAAAATCATGGAAACAACAGCTTCAAAATCTTTCCAATTCAAACAAGGAAGGGGAGGAGGGAGACAACATGATGGAAAGGATGTCCTACTCATAAGATATGCATAATTTGTTTTAAATGAAATATTCATTCCACATCTTTCTAGAGTTCAGATTGAGAAAAATTAAGAGACATTCCTGGGGACATTGATCTTGTATACTGAATTTCATCCGCTAACCATCTAGGTACTTCTTGAGCTGACTATAACAGTCCTTCTGTCCAAATAGTCCTCATTTAGTGACCATAATTAGGAACGGCAAGTTGTTATTAGCAAAGCAGTTGCTAACTGAAACTGCGTCTGTGCTTACGATCTTACTTACCTTGCTTATAGACCTGTTGAGGTTATAAATGTGAATATTAGTAGTAAAGTTACATTTTCAATGAGTTGTGGTGGTGCAGTGGTTAGAAGGCAGTATTGCAGGCTAATTTAGCTCACTGCCAACAGTTCGATCCTGACTGGCTCAAGGTTGACTCAGCCTTCCATCCTTCTGAGGTCTGTATAATGAAGACCCAGGTTGTTGGGGGCAATAGGCTGACTCTATAAACCACTCAGAGAGGGCTATAAAGCACTGTGAAGTGATATATAAGTCTAAGTGCTATTGCTATCTTAGTCATCACTGTGAACAGTCACTAAATGGGGCAGGTGCTAAATGAGGATTATCTGTATTAAAATTTAACTATTGGATTTCTGTTCTGTTCTTTCTTCCTGTATTGTAGGTGAGAAGACGTTATATCCATAACATCCTCACAGAATTATAATCACTGTGCCTCTTGAAGGAAAGCCAGCCTCCAATTTAAGCCTGCAGTGTAGATAAAGTTAAGTTGAGAGTATCTTCAAAGGATTTCATGGTTGAGTGCATTGAGCTCGCACATTACCAATATACAGTACAAAATATGGGTACTTTCTCTCTGGTTATTCAGTTTTAAGCAAAAGAACTGAGGAAACAAGCAAGGTTACATTAAGGAAATTTAATTATGCGAGCTTTAGTCAAACAGCTGATTTGTAAATAGATAAAAAATAGAATTCTGAACCACCTTCTTCATTTTAATCATATTCTTAGTGTAGCAACTGCAACTTCTTGGAAGAAGCATTTCTCCTTCCGTGGTGGAAGAGGATAAAAGTGCCCTCTTCAAGAACTTCTTCTCTTCCTGAATTCAAATGAATGCTACTTTTACATCAGTGTGTGTTTTTAATTCCCAGGTGATGGATTCCTTCACCATTTTTAACACGACTAAACTTAAATCTAGATTACGAAGTAAGCATGACCACCGCAGTTTCTATTTAGATGATCTCTTTTATAACAGATTCGGAAAATTTATAACACTGTTGTGAAAATGTTAATTAAAAATAAAATTAAATTCATTTATATGGCTGCTGATCTCACAAAGGTATCTCTGGGCGGCTGAAGAATGTTTGAGACATAAGGGAAACAAACAAATAAGCACAGTTGGATTGCACTCTAGAGCCCTGAATCCTGCTTTCTTCCTTCTGCTCTTCAAATTCAGCACCATTACTGGATCAGAATTCCTTTTAGAGATTTCCTCATCATTGGATCCGATTCCCCTTTGGTCTCTCAATATTTTGTCCTTGCCTTGCAGGGTGCAGGCAAAGCAGCTGCTCCAATATTTTCTAACAAAATCCCCATACCATCTCATCGGGGTTTTTTTTAGCCAAAACCAGGGATCTATATTTCCATTATGGAAGAGTTGATATACCCCCACACACACCCTCCTGCCATTTGCTAAAGCTCCCTGCTGATATTTTGCTATTCTCAGCATCATTTTCCTTGTTATTCTACTTCAGAGAGAAGAAGAAAAAAAAAGAAAGAAAGAAAGAAAGAAAGAAAGAAAGAAAGAAAGAAAGAAAGAAAGGACAAATGACACACAAATACAAAATGGAAAACAATTGCATGTGTTCTGTAATACATCTGCATTTCAAAAAATAGAAATATTGTTCATTTTTTTTTGTTCTAAGAAATTCTAAGTATTAACATGGGTTAGGCTCTCTCCAGTAACTTCAAAGGTAAGATACATTTTGTAGTGACTGTATTACATTGGTTCCAGTAATGGTTATCTTGACTTAGACCTTCTAGTGTGCAGTGCATTTAATAGGTAGACAGTAGTTTTAACAACTCTTTAAGGTAGGTCTGCAGTATATTTGTAATGCTAATACACACATGTGCATAATGTTAATACATTCAAGGGACTGGATCCAGAGACATCTTTTACCATCACTCTTTTATTCATTGCTGTATTATTTCTGTGACTTACTTATTCTTAAGGCCATCAAAATCTGTCAATTTTGCATTCTTCCAAGTCTCTCTCTCTCTCTCTCTCTCCCAAATAAATTTCTTTATTGTTTCTGAAGTACCTTGCATATTTTTCTTATCAGAAACAACTCAAATGAAACTGTCATGCATACGCATCATCCAAATCTAAAAGGTTTTGCTCCTATGTAATCAGAAGATCAGGATAGAGAGTCTGACTGCTATGATCAGAAAATTCAGGATCACACCTGTATAGAAACCACAAAATTTAAGAGCTCTTTCTTTCTCTAGATGAATCTGTCAAGGTAAGTTTTTATTTTAAAACAAAACAGAAAATAAAAACTTCACCCAAACTGAAATTTTCACCTATTGTTAGTTAAGGCGGAATTTTCACAGTAATTTATAAGAAATATAAGTGTAAATTGAATCCAACCCACATAATATTTATCAATTCCATATGTGATGGAATACATTCTATATTCCATATCTTAAAACAATAAGAATATCCATAAATGGATTTGAAAACACCAGTCAGTACAAATAGACCTTGACTACATCAATACGTTTAGTGACTGTTTGAAGTTACAATGGTACTGAAAAAAGTGACATATGACAATTTTTCACTTACGACTGTTGCAGCAACCCATGGACACCTGATCAAAATTCAGATGCTTGGCAACTGGTTCATATTTATAATGATTGCAGTGTCCCAAGGGTCATGTGATCCTCTTTTACGACCTTCTGACAAGCAAAGCCAATGGGGAAGCCAGATTCACTTAATAACTGTGTTACCAACTTAACTATAGCAATTCGCTTAACAACTATAAGAAGAAAGGTCATAAAATAGGGCAAAACTCACTTAACAATTGTCTTTGCTTAGCAATGGAAATTTTGGGCTTCAATTGTCATAAATCAAGGACTATCTGTTTGCTCTGACAATGCATGATGGTTATTTAATAAATTATTCCAATCTAAACACCGAAAATATTCCTGAACTGAGAAGTTGTGTTTCGAACTCAGAAGAAAGGATATAACAGTAGGACAAATCTATAACATTTGTCTTCAGGTCCAGCCTTTTACCTTCTATTTCATTTTCTGCTCAGTACCTGTCCATTCAGCCTTCTCTACAAGTTTACAGTAATAATTATCTTAGGATTTAGTGGAACAGGCTCAGAGTCCATAAATCATAGATTTCATTCTTTGTCCATTTCTAAAATACAAATGTACAAATCACATGGTGGTTTATTGTCCACATTAGTACATCAGCACAGACTCTGACGACACCGTTTCTACATTTTAAAAATTAATAGCACAATTTGTAACCCTTTAAGTTCACAAAATCTTGCAACATATGTCTTGGCTTTCCAGACAATTATGTCACCATTTGCATAATTGCTTAAGAATCTTTTTTAATGCAAATCGTTCTTTTATTTATTTATTTGTACATTAACCTTCCCTGATGCAAGGTTTTAAAATTCAAACTCCCCAATGTGCTGATTGGAACAACATGACTATTGTTTACACACAACCGTTCCCCACCCCCACATTTCATTTTGTGAGGATTGGGGAAAGACAAAATTAGCAGTCTGGTTTCGTGCTTCCTTATGTACCAGTGCAAACACTGGTGAGAAGCTTAGTCACCTCTTGTAAAATTTGAAATGGAATGTTGCAAAAGTTGAGGCATGAATAAGAGGGCTTGTCCTATCTCCTATGAACCATCTCTTCCCCACCACTAATATTTTGCGTTCAAGTGTTTGTCCCCTGCACACCTTCTGCTCGATACGGGAAGTTCCCAGGGAGATTGGGAACTTCCATTCATCAGTGGGCTAAAGAATCATCGAGGACAGTCAGTTTGTCGAAGGCACAGAATAATACAGAATGCATGATGAATGAGCAAAAGGATGGGAAAGCCCAAGAAAGCAACACAAAGTCAATATTTCCGCATCAAAGACACAAAAAGGGCTGCCACGTATGTTGTTTCCCCGCAACCTGACTTGCCTGCTGAGTGAAGGTTTATGCTCCTAGCAGCTGAGCCTTTCTCAGACTCATCTGCTGCTTGTTAGCACTTCCCCCTGGGGCAACTCTTATGGAGGGTGTTACTCCCAAGGAGTCTAGCCTCATCATCTAGCACCCCTGGCATGATGCAGCTGGTTTCTTCTCCAGGTGACAATTCAGAGGCAGAGTTGTTAATATGGCACTGCAAAGGGGAGAAACTCTGTAGGACTGGACCTGTGTTTCTTTGGTAAGAGCTGCTCTCAGC
The DNA here is from genome assembly GCA_012654045.1 of Ptyas mucosa. Taxonomy (NCBI): domain Eukaryota; kingdom Metazoa; phylum Chordata; class Lepidosauria; order Squamata; family Colubridae; genus Ptyas; species Ptyas mucosa. The sequence continues at coordinate 30,138,996 of WNWU01000017.1, forward strand.
ACAGGTTTCCCCCCTCTTCTCAGAGTTTAAGATAATTGCAGTATCTGTTTAGACATAGTGCCTGAGTATACTTTAGCATAGCAGAAAGTCAGAAACCACCATGAGAGTTTGGAAAGAGCAGACTTAATGTTAATGGAGAATAGATGGAAATCCTATACCAGTGGTGGCAAACCTTTTACTCACCGAGTGCCAAACACTTTGTGCGCTTTGTTCGCGTGCATACTATCCGTGCTAATGCATGGCTCCTTCCCATGCGCTGCATATGCAACTGCACCATCTGTGCATGCGCACGCTTTTGTGCACCCCTGTGCGCTGGCGCATGCAACCACACCATCTGTGCATGTATGCGGCTTTTGTGCGGCTCCCCCATATGCTGCAGGTGCAGTCGCACCATCTGTGCATGCACGCCGGTTTCGCGCTGCTCCTCCTGTGTGCTACGTGCACAATCACCCCATCTGTGCACGCACACAGCTTTTGTGCACACACACCCCGTGTGCTGCACATGCAACCACATCATCTGTGCATGTGTGCGGCTTTCGTGCGGCTCCCCCGTGTGCTGCGTGTGCAATCGCACCATCTGCACATGCACGCAGGTTTCACATGGCTCCCCTGTGCGCTGCGTGCACAATCACGCCATCTGTGTGTCTGCGTGGTTTTCACGCGTGCAATGCATGCACGTGAATGCCACCTATGCATGTACTCTCACATGCATGCGCAAACACTCGCATCCGCAGGAGAGCTCCAAAGACCAGCTGGGTCCCCTGAGTTGTGGGCATGTGCACCGGAGGCCCGAACACCAGCTAGGGTGCGCATGCATGTGTAGCTGCAGGTGAGTTGGGTAACAGCTCATGTGCCCGGAAAGATGGCTCTGCATGCCACCTCGGGCACGTGTGCCATAGGTTTGCCATCACGGTCCAATACAATTTGAGATAAGTGGCTGACCAGTCTCTTCTTAGATCAGTGTTGTTGTAATCTCAAGACACGTAGAACAAGCTGCCATACATAAAACACAACAACAACAACAACAATCCCGAATCCTTTAATAGGTTCAAGTCATGGGTGAAATGCTCCCGGTTCAGACCGTATCACTCGATCCGGTAGCAATGGCTGCGGGTGCTTCGGAGAACCAGTAGCAAAAATCCCTGCTTTTAAAAGCCCCTGACGATCCCAGATGAGCCGCGCGATCATCAGAGACTTTTTAAAAAAAAATTTAAACACATTTTTTTCTACAACCTCTTTTGGCAGAAAAAAATGCTTTTAAAAGTAAAAAAATAAGCCTCTAATGATCGTGCGGCTCATCTGGGATCGTCAGAGGCTTTTAAAAGCATTTTTTCTACAACCTCTTCAGCCGAAGAGGTTGTAGAAAAAATGCTTTTAAAAGCCTCTGACAATCCCAGCTGAGTTGCCTGATCAGCAGAGGCTTTTAAAAGCTTTTTTTTTTTTACAACCTCTTCGGCCGAAGAGGTTGTAGAAAAAATGCTTTTAAAAGTTAAAAAAAAAAGTTGGCCATGCCCACCCAGTCACATTGCCCCCACCACCAAGCCATGCCCACAGAATGGTAGTAACAAATTTTACATTTCACCACTGGTTCAAATTCAATAACATGATTCCACCAGTCTTAAATCTGCCCATGATTTAGACCTGAGGACAGATATGCAGGTGAATTAACAAACAGCATCACAAACAAAGGGGGAATTCCCCTGAGAGTCACTGACCTTTATACCAAATTGGCTTTCCATATTATTTGATTTTACAGGTATGGAGAATGCAAAGTTGCTGGGTAAGTTTCTTGGCTAGAAATGTTGGCAGCTTCTCTGCTTAGAAATTAGTTTGCCTAGCAACAACTAGTAAATAAGTACGAGACCCAAAAGGACACCAATGTGATTCAGTGTCTAGGATCACCAAGGCAGAATATCAATTTAACTCAGCTCCTGTTTTACTGAGCACTCCGTTCTTTCACAGAATAATAGACAGCTAGAACACAAGCATAATAACCAGATTCCAGCAAGGTAGCTAATCTGTTGCTACAAAACCAATGCTTTGCTCCCTTTAAGGCTGACAAATGGATTATGACACAGGTATTCCTAGATGTGAAAGTACTTCTCCAGAATCCATCAGCTTTTAATCATCAAGCAGCTGATGATTCCATTTGTTTTATCTGAAGCTATCCACAATAACAAATTCTAGAAGTCATTCTCAGGCATACAACAGCATCATTGAGGTTTGAGACAGTTGTTTAGGTCCAGGATTAAAAGGAGGGTCAACATACAACAGAATAGATTTAGGACTTTTTAAAAAATAAGTAATTAAAATTCTGGGAACAATTTTTATGCTACCAGGCACTTATACCAGATTCTAAGATATAATGGTTAGCTGCACTATAAACTTGTCAGATAAACTGATGTGGACAGTAGCAATACTACTGAGAATTAGTAATGTTATAGATGTGACACAAGTGCTACAGGTATCCAAGGAAAATGTTTTGACCTGGCATCAATGATATCCCAGGCTGAGAACAGTTGCTCTACCTAGTGGTCCAGAACAGTTGTAGAGGAACAGCTGTAGTAGCATGGACACTGGTGGGAATGAATTATATCTTTATGGCTACATAACATAGTATGGAAAGCAGTGAGAAATTATTGAAATAATCAACTAATGAAATTACTATAAGTACCCTGTTTCCCCGAAAATAAGATCCAACTGAAAAATAAGTCGTAGCATGATTTTTCAGGATGCTTGTAATATAAGCTGTACCCCCGAAATAAGTCCCAGTTAAGATTGTCAGCCAGATGGATGCATTTAGTACTGTATTTTCCCCAAAATAAGACCTAACTAGAAAATAAGCCCTAATGCATCTTTTGGAGCAAAAGTTAATATAAGACTTGGTCTTATTTTCGGGAAAACACAGTAGAAAGTTGGCATGCTGTAAAGACCCCCATCTCCCAAATCAGCTTTATTTCCAAGAATACTATTTTCTCATTTCTCAGAAAATGAAAGCTATCAATGGCTGTTGTTGAGGGTTTGCTTAGAAATGTGCCTATCCACACACACACACACACACACACAAAGGCTAGGGTAAGTAGAGTCAGCTGGCAGCATCCTTTGATCCTAGAATGAGAGGTGCAAGCTACTCTGTTCCCAACATTTATCCTTCAAATAGATATGTCCTTTGGGACTCTGATGGAACGTCCAACAGAACATAGAGGAGGGAGCTTAAACAGAGATGATTTCTTAGTCAAGGGAGAGGGAACCCATGAGAAAGAGACTCAGAGTAACTCTACCTTAATTATTAGATCTAAGGTGATCTGGAGACTTGCTTTGACAGGTTTTCAAGATTCTGTTGCATTAACATAGTGGCAGTAAAAAATATTTCCAGAAAGCCAAATGGCACCTCTTTCTTGATTTTGACAGTATTGCAAGATCTCAACCTCTTTGCAATAGTGGCGAATATCTGTAGCTTGGGTGTAGGATGAGGGTGAAGGTTAGTTCTCCGAGCTTGTGGGTTAGTTTTTAAATATTTCATTACCAGGTTAGGTGACATCTTCAGCAGAGTTTAGGGGATGTTAGAATCAATCATGGATCAGGTGGGAGTCATCAGTGGGAGTCTTGTGATGGGTCTTGTGATGGAGAAGTTATCTCAGGTGAGGGTCGTTGGGAGGTGCTGGTTGACCCTCACCTGAGATAATTTCCACATCACAAGACCCATCACAAGACTCTCACTGATGACTCACACCTGACCCATCACAAGTCCCATTAGAAGATCCTCACTTGACACACCCACCACACCTGACTAATCTCAAGACCTACTGACCAAATGAAGCCCTTATAAACAGAAGAACACTAACATGCCTTAAAGTTAGCTGAAGATGTTACCTAGCCTGATAATGAAACAGTTGGAAACCAATCCACAAGCTTAGAGAATGAACCTTTACCCTCATTAATCTCTTTCTCGGGCTCTTCCCTTCCCATGGACCACAGAATTTTATCTGTAATGGTTCACCTCTCTCCTGTAATGATGTTACTGATCCCTTCATGTTTCCTGGGTCTGTTAGACATTTCATCACAGGGACTGACCACACCTCTAAGACAGGTACTTTATGGGAGTAGCCATCGCATGCTGTCAATTTAGCCTTTTAATCCAAAAGCTTTCTGCTTTGGCCTAGAGTAATTTTGGACAGAAATTATACTGTCCAAAGGTTGAGACTGTCAGATTTTTGTTTGCAAAGCACAGGCTAATTTACAGAGGTATTTGTATAATACTGGTAAGAAAAATATTAGGGGAAAAGGACTTTGCAGTGAATTGGATATGTTTAAATTGTGAGTGTTTTTTTTTAAAAAACTTTTCTCCACTGAACAGGAACACATCCAGTATATCTAGCATCTGCCTTACATATTTTGATACTAATCCTATTCAATATCTCTAATCAATTATTTTTAAAAATCTGTCTTTGATGCCATATTTTATATCATTCTTTCTATTGGATATAACAGATAACATTTTCTTGCTACTGTGGTTTTGCAATATGCAGTTAAGCACATTATAATAATATATTATGAACAAAGTAATTTAATTGCTTAACTATCTTAGAATCCTGGACTTTAATTTGATAAAAACACCCACCTTTAATTGGCTAACTTAATTGTCATATTGGCAACATAATGTGACTTGGCTCAAATAAAAATGCCACAACTGTTTCACATCTCAGTGACTTCTTCCCAATTAGTTTATTATCCTACAACATAGGAAATATTGGCTGTATTTCCATGGTAAAAATAATGTTTTGGAAGGATTGCAAACACTGATAACCATGTTGTTGTTTTTTTTAAAAAATTCTCTCTCTTCACAAACAAATACATCACAAAATAAAAGCACCAGATCATAAACTTCTCACCTCCAAACACTTCTCTCATATTGATTGTTCATCATGGTAAGGAGAAGACTTAGCAAAGCGTAAAGCTCAGTGGAGATAGTGAATTTATACATCCCCAAACAGAAATAACCTCTATGGGCTTCTCAAGTATTCTGTATGAATTGAAGTAGTAAATGCTTATCTACCAGCAATGGGCTAGGACTATAATACTAATTGCAAGTAATATTTTGCCCCAATATAATGTTCCCCAATGAATTAGGAGTTTAATGGACAGGGCTTGATAACTAACTGAAAAACTTTTAGGCTTGTAATATGTTGTAAAAAAATCACGACTTTATCAAATACTTCACTGTCAATAAAATCTGAAAAAAGGACAGCCCTGGTTCAGTGCAAAATTAGTACAAAGGAATTCTCTGCAAATATTAAATTTGCAGACTTAAAAGGCTTCTGCACTTGCCCTGAAGCCTAAGAATCCTATTATGGTACATTGCTGCTAGATGATTTATTACAGTTTGCTGACAAAGATTAAGAATAAATGAACATTGGCTTAATCCAGCAAACCATTCTTAAAACAACAATGGCCTATGAGTCTTTATCTAAAACCAGGATCCATTTTGATGGTTAATCACTGAAATAATATGCTAGACTAGGTTTTCCATTGCTACAAATCTCAGAGCAAGTATAATTTCATAGCCCTGTCAGCACTTTTCTTCCAATGTCTGCTGTGTTTAATCAATAAATGTCTTCCCTTCTCGAGATTTTTCTTCAGTAGTTACTCAGTTGATTGCTGGGAAACAGCTAAGTAGGAAAAAACAGCTGTAGCATCCAAGACTTAACTAAATAGTGAGCTTCCACCCAGCCCAGCTTTTCCTACACTTCAACTGTTTTCCAGCAACTGTTGTGGGAAAAAATACTGGAAAAGGTGAAGACTCACTCATTTGGGACTATAATTATAGCTAGCATCATGATGTTCAAAATTAACATGGGTTTAATGGGGGTGTTTTTTAAAAAAAAACACATGTGGAGAGTCAAAATCGACTTCCAAGACTGGTCCACATTGTTGACTTTACAATGGGCCCCAAAATTTGGGTGACCTTCAGTAGTATCTGTGGAAGTTTGGGTACCTGTAACTGTACAGTCAAAGCCTTAGCACTTCCTTCCCTTTGTACAGGTGTATGATAGCATGTACTGGTATATATGAAGTGACAAGACTTTACATGTCACAATTGCCATCTGGATGGGTTCTTTATACCGGCCCTGTATAGACATCAACAGACTCAGCTGAAATAGAGAACGCTTCTTGTTAAAACAATACATACCGTATATACTCGAGTATAAGACGACCCGAATATAAGCCGACCCCCCCAATTTTATCCCCCAAAAGTGGGAAAACTTATTGACCCGAGTATAAGCCGAGGGTGGGAAATGCAGCAGCTACTGTTAAATTTCAAAATAAAAAAAGACTGGTCAAAAGTGTGAGGACCTGTCAGAAATCACCTTTTTCAGCCCTCTGGGTAGTCCTTTTGTGCATATGGACTACTCAGAGGGCTGAAAAAGTAATTTTTGACTGGTCCTCACACTTGTGACCAGTCCTCGAACTTACGACTGTCCTCACATTTTACGTTTTTGTCCTATCTTGTCACTCCCACTCTTTCTCATTCTCTTTCTCTCTCCACCTCTTTCTCTCTCTCTCCCCCACTCTGACTCTCTCATTCTCTCTTTCTCTCTCCCCTCCCTTCCGCTTGCATTCCAGCTGTTGAATTCTTTGAAACCAACTAAAAACTTAGGGGAGTGGGGGAGAGTCCCTGTTGGGAAGAAGGGAAGAAGGGGAAGGAAGGCAGGAAGGCGAAAGAATGAAAGAAGAATGAAAGAAATCTTTCTTTCTTCTTTCCTTCCTTCTTTCTTTCTTCCTTCTTGCCTTCTTTCTTCCTTCTTTTTTTCTTTCCTTCTTTCCTTCTTTCTTTCTTGCCTTCCTTCCTTCCTTCTTTTCTTTCCTTCCTTCTTTCCTTCTTCCTTCTTTCCTTCATTTTTTCCTTCCTTCTTTTCTTTCCTTCATCCCAGCAGGGACTTCCCCACCCTCCAAGTTTTAGTTATAGAAAGTGACAGGAACAGCCCGAGGGGATCCCAAAGCAGATTCCCTTGCAGATCTGCTCAGCTCCGGAGAACATCTGACTCTGTTTAGTGCTGGCTAGCCCAGCCGTCTGTGTGCAGGTGTGTGGCTGCATGTGTCGGTGAGTGTGTATGTGTGCATGAACGTGTGGAGGGGGGGGAAGGCTGAGTGTGTGTGGGAAAGCCAGAGGCCCAGAGGGCGGGGGGCGAGAGGGAAAGAAACTTTGGGAAACTTTTCTCGCCCCTTTTTTTTCCTCCTCCCTTTCCTCGCCCCGAACGGTCGGCGGGCGAGGCTGCTCTGGTAGCCGCGAGGCTGCCCGAAGCGTTCCTTTCTGAGGGGCTTCTCGGCACCCGCGCCTCAAATTCAGTTCAGCCGGGGGAGGGAAGCGGGGAGTTGAGGCGGGGTGGGGGACCTGCGCCCCTCTCCCTCTCCCACATCGGAAAGGAACTTTCCGCTTCAGCTCCCCGCTTCCGAGAAGCCCCTCGGAAAGGAATGCTTCGGGCAGCCTCGCCCGCCGGCCGTTCGGGGCGAGGAAAGGGAGGAGGAAAAAAAGGGGCGAGAAAAAAAGGTGACTTTGGATGTTGCTGGGAGTTGCTGGGAGTTGCTCCAAGTGCGGAGTTAGCATCTCCCTTGCTCTTCCAGAGGAGGCTCTCACCCTTTCTCAGCTTTCTCGCCTGTTAAAACTTTGGGAAACTTTTTTCTCACCCCATTCTTTTTCAGTGAACGCTTCCCCTCCGCGCTCGGAGCAACTCCCAGCAACTCCCAGCAAGAGAAGAGAAGGCAGCGGGCGGGGTTAGGGGAAGCGTTCGCTGAAAAAGAAACTTTGGGAAACTTTTTTCTCACCCCTTTTTTTCCTCTTCCCTTTCCTCGCCCCGAACAGCCGGCGGGCGAGGCTGCCCGAAGCGTTCCTTTCCGAGGGGCTTCTCGGAAGTGGGGAGCTGAAGCGGAAAGTTGCTTTCTGATGTGGGAGAGGGAGAGGGGCGCAGGTCCCCCACCCCGCCTCAACTCCCCGCTTCCCTCCCCCGGCTGAACTGAATTTGAGGCGCGGGTGCCGAGAAGCCCCTCGGAAAGGAACACTTCAGGCAGCCTCATGGCGACCGGAGCAGCCTCGCCCGCCGGCCATTCAGGGCGAGGAAAGGGAGGAGGCGCCTGTGGGGGGAAGGAAAGAGCGGGGAGCTGAGGCGGGCGAGGGACGGCACTGGTGTTCAGGGCCAGTACCAGGCAGCTGCGGGCACTTGCCATGGGCCACACATGACCATGCGGTCGTTCGGCTCCCACTTGCCTGGCAGCAGCTGCTTCTGCTCTTCTTCGTCGCCCGGCACCGACCCCCTTCAGCACTGGAGCCGCGGCTGCGACCGAGGCCAAATTTGGTGAGTGGCGAGCTCCAGCCGTGGCGGGCGGGCCTGGCAGGCCCGGCAGCCAAAGCGCCCCCGGCATGGCTGGCTGCTTGCTTGCTCGCCGGCAGCACCTTCTGCTCCTCTTTTGCCCCTCAGCGACTCCCAGCAACTCCCAGCAACATGCCACGGTGGCGCTTTGGCTTCCGCTCGTTAGGCATCGGCCGCCTCTCTGCTCAGTTGCTAGGAGCCGCTGAGGGGCAAAAGAGGAGCAGAAGGCGCTGCCGGCGCAAGCCTCCCTGACCCCTATAGCCAAAAAGGGGCATGGGGGAGGGGCGCCGCACCCCCCACACCCCATTTTGGCTTTAGGAAGCCTCCCTGCAACCCCGGGAGCCAAAACGGTTGCAGGGAAAAAGGCATTTTTTTCGTGATCCGAATATAAGCCGAGGGGCCGTTTTTCAGGCTGAAAAACGGGCTGAAAAACTCGGCTTATATTCGAGTATATACGGTAAGTACTTTTCTAAAAAGGAAAGTATAGGCATAGATACAAACTATAATTGAAACTGAAAGGATGAGAGGTTGAAGAAAGGTTGTGGAATATTGTTGTCATGTACAGTAGGTGTCTGTGAAATCGCCAGAAGTCAAGTTCAACTTTATCTTATACTCAATTTGGGATGAAAAATTAATATTATGCTTGCAACTCTGACAAATAGCAATTAATGATAGCATTTGTACTTCTTTTATTTTCAATATTTTAAAACAATATAAAATCATTTTAATTATATAAGCCATTTCTGCATTGAAATGTGTATTGAAATAATACACTATCATGTGTTACAACATTGCAATAAAAAAAAATCAACTTTAATTTGAATCTTTCTTTTACCCTCAGGCTTTCCTTTGAAGTCAATATTCCTGTGTTTTGCAAGCTAAATTATATAACATCAAGTGTAACATTTGTCAGCTTTAGTGCGAGTCAAATTCCATATATTTCTTTTAATTTATAACATCTGATGAAATTAGTACATGGCATAATGAAAATTAGAATTTAAAGTTAAGTCTTAATCTCCATTTTCACCAAAGTGAGTCAAATGTACCTGAATTCTCAACCTTTCTTCTTCTTTGCATTGATCACTTGGAAGGAGTTCATAGACCTTCAATAGTTCACAGACAAAATTTGAGAACATCTACCAGTACTTTAAAGTTTAAAATCGCAGCATAGTTCTGATCATGTACATGTTATGGATTGAAAAGCCCACAAACTGCAACCTAAGGAATTAGCACACATGCTGGTCAGTAGTGAGATTCAAATCCCGGCACCACCGGTTCGCTATCAGTAGCATGCGGGCGCACTTGCTTGCTTTGTGAGTGCACGGCGCTTCTGTACATGCACAGAGCATTTTTGATGACGTCTGGGCGGGTGGGCAGAGCCTCCCGCCACCGCCACTACCGGTTCGCTCAAACCAGGGCGAACTGGGAGCAACCCACCACTGATGCTGGTTAAAAAGTGTATGGTAGCTACCTACTTTCTTGGCTAGTTTAAACAAATTCCTAACAGAAAGAATTTTTCTGAATCTCTCAAGTTTAGGCAAAGTTTTCCATTGTTCTTAAGCTTCAAAATGTACAGCATGTAAAAACTACTGATTAGACCTAGATGGATTTTCAGTGAACGTCCCTAAATAGCAAAATGTCTATTTTGATTCCCTAATTATAAAAGATTATGTATTTTTGGAGCAAAACCCTTTCCCTGAAAAGAACAGCCATGTCTAATCTATTGTAAAAGTTTTTACAATAGGCTTAAGTTACTGACTAGATTTAAAAGACATTCTCATGAAGAGTTGTCATTGTCAACCATTCATCAACCATTCTATGGATCCGCACTCTCCATGCTCCTCTGTCCTGCAGCCCCTCCTTCAGCTCCACCAGTGTCATCCCAGTGTCATTCTTTTTAGTGTCCATTCAGTGGGTACTAGGGCGGCCCCTTCTCCTTTTTCCACTGATCATTCAAAGCATGCTTGACTTTTTGAGTGAGTCCACTCGCATCACATGGCCAAAGTATGATAGTCTTTCTTATAAATGCAACCTGAGTATGTCAAGAATGCTAATCTCATAGAGTTTGAGTAATCTCAGTTTTATTTACTTAAACTGCTATTGACAGGAGAACATCTTAAACTAGGAATGAGGAACTTTTTTGTGACGGTTCATTTTTAAAATGACTTTTCTAGGGCTAGGCTGTGGTAATGTGTCATGAGTGAGCTGAGCTTCTCCATTGGCTTTTTAAAGTTAGTAATTTTAAAATTAAAAAATATTGCTGGGGAATATTTTAAAAAAAATCAAACAAGTCATTCCTTTTGTTTCTTGTGCTTCCAAAATCTACCCTGTTTCCTCCAAAATAAGACATCCCCTGATATTAAGCCCAATTGGGCTTTTGAGCACGAAGCAATAAGGCCAAGTGCTTATTTCAGGTTCAAAAAAATATAAGACAGGGTCTTATTTTCGGGAAAACACGGTAATGGCCTGACACTGAATTATTTTGGCAGCTGGATCTGTTGAGGTTTCATAACATTGCTCTTCCCAGAGGCTAGAATCCTTCAGGTTATAAGTTTGATTTAGTTACATAATCTTTAGTAAGCTCTTTAATATAAATGCAAAGATGTACACTCCCACTTAAAAAAAAAACTCAATTTTTTTCTTCTCTGGCTGGGGTGGTGACTCAGTATGGCTCATTAAAAATAGATTTAAAGGATGGACTTTAGAATTGTTCTTGATGAATTGTTCTTGATGAATGTTTCAGTACTGCCAGCATGCCTGTAATCAATATATTCTGATTCTAGCCAATCGATTTATGAATTGCCTGTTGTTAAATGAATTGTCTATAGTATGTATTTCAATAAAACATACAATAAAACATACAAATGTGCAGTTATTTTCTCAAATGTGTAGTTATTTTCTCTCTTCTTCTTACGTCCTTCTTTAAAAAAATAGTTTAACAGAGGTTTTTTTTAAAAAAATCAAAGAATAGCTTCTACACCATTGCAAACACCAAGAAAAATTACTGAAAGAAGAAAGAAATATATTAAAATGTCAGCTTAGGGAGTAACTCATATTTGAATATTCTGGGATCTAATCAAGTCTCCTAACAACCATTGCCTGAAATGCTCTGATACGGGTCATGAGTAAGAAATGATGGGGAAATTCTGTGGCCCGGAAAAGCAAAACAAAAAGAGTAGAGGGTGCTGTCATGTCCCTGTTGGAGCCTGAATCTGTGGAGAAAGATGAGCTGACAGAGATCAAGGGGGCTTTGGAGGAATGTGGGGAGAAGCAGGCCGAGTCAGCCCAGGGCCTTTCAGGATTGGGATGTCTTGTAGGCAGGGAGGAATAGGGGCAGGATGACCAAGAGAGGGTAAGCAGTGAACATGAGGAACGGCAGAGCTCTGGTGATGAGCAAGGGCCACTCCCTCCTGATCTCCGAGCACAGAGAGTGGAGAGAAGGCAGGAACAGTGCAGGCTGATCCAACAATTCAGGAGGAGAGCGTTCCACTCCTCTTCACAAGGCACACCTGGGGACTGAGCTTTAAGGAGACGCTGTGGGGAGGGGCATTTGTTGGGAACAAATGCTGATTTCATGGAGTGTTGTGTGCCATTGCTGACATTTGGAGTTTCCTGGACTTCTTGCTTTATTTCTTGCTTTCTGGATTAATTGCCTTGTTCCTTTGCTTCCTGAAACCATTGCCATGTTCTTTTGCTTCCTGGATTCATTGACTTACTTCCTTGCCACACTGGATTTCTTGCTTTGCAGCTGTTGTGTTCATAGCATTGTCCTGGACTACTTGCAGCCAGAGGCTGCTGGAAGTATGTGTTTGTGTGTGTATGTGATCACTTTGCTCTGGGACTTGCCATCAACATGGGAACATTTGGGGAAAAGTTGGAGCAATAAAGGGGCGATTTGAACTATCAGCTGACTGTGTTGTCTGTGGCTTGTCCCGGATCATCACAGGTGCTAGTTATTCAACAGGTGCAGCCTCCTACAACCAAAATGGAAATGAAATTATTCCTGGGAATTGTAGAGCACTAGAGGTGGTTTGTACTTCATTTTCCCACCAAAACCCTCATCAACTTAATTAAGAAAAGTGAATCTAACAAAGTTTGGTGGGGTTCTGAATATATTTGATTGTACATTCTATATGGTGACCTGTTCATTTCAAAACTTGCAATATAAATATCTGAGATCCATAAGCAAACACAATTTTCTCTGTGCACAGTCTCCTTGGATCTGTTTGCTGTATAGATCTTTTTGGAAATGTTTAACCTATGAGAGAGGCATGTAGTAGAGATACAGTATATGATGTGGATGAGAGTGCCATCTTCTGGCAGCAGACAGAAGCTCAAAAGAGTTTAGCAAACAGTAGCTTATGTAATCAGATGAGTTTTTCTTTGCTGGAAATACTACTCAAGTAAAGGGTATCCAATAAATAACTTGAAAAACAGATTCAATTTTTAACCCATAGCTTAAAATCTGAATATTTCAACAGGTTGCCTCCTTCAGTCCAAATTAGTTCTGTGGGGTTTGATCGAAAGCCTTTCTGTGTAAGCATTCTTCTGTGTCTCCAGAGAGGATGGAATGAAAATAGTTTAGAATAGACTTTCATGACAGATAAGAATCACACCCCAAAGATTAATCTAAGGGAGATTGTAATCAATAACAAATTGCAGGGAGCGTAAGGCTGATCTGATTTGCTCATGGGATTGGCAACCCAGCTATATAGGTGCGCCTGATATTAAGAGGCAACTGGAGGAACGGTTGCTCTAAGTTCCGAACTGTGAAACCCCTGAAGGATAATTCAGCCTGACCATCTTGTTGTCATGGTGACAAGGGACCATGACTTATTTTATGTTAATGTATGCGGCTAATTAGGACTGAACGGACAGTTCAATCTAAGAGTTTAGCAGCACAGAAGACTTGCAAATTGGATTAGGACCAGTCACAAAGTTTTGTGCCTTGCCATATTTTGTAAACATAGGCCCTGGCTGCATGCTATGGTTGTATCCCAGACAGCCTGCCCAAGTGCTTTCTCCAAAGGCCAGGAGTAACTCTCTAAAGCCGGGATCCCCAGCTCCCGGGCCATGTCCATGGCCTGTTAGGAACTGGGCGCACAGTGGAGGTGAGTGGTGGGTGAGCTGGTAAAGCTTCATTTGTACTTGTAGCTGCTCCCCAGCACTAAAACCACCTGCTAAGCTCATCAGGCAGATCATCAGGCATTAGATTCTTATAGGTGTGTGAACCCTACTGTAAACTGCCCATGCAGTGGGATTCAAATAATTTAACAACTGGTTCTCTGCCCTAATGACCATATGGTTGGGCGTGGCCATGGTGGGCGTAGCCAAGGGGTATGACAGGCACCACTTGGCCTCCTGCACACCTCTGGGAGAAAAAACAGGCTGTGGTGGTGTGCGCCCCATTTTGGGCCTAGTAGGCCTCCCTGCACTTACCTGAGAGCCAAAATGGAGTGCATGGGGACTTTTGGAAGGGGCGGGGCCAGCCAGCAATTTAACAACTGGTTTGGCCGAAATGATGCGAATCGGTTGAATCCCACCACTGAAGGGATCTAAGTTTTACATTCCTTTCACACACACACAAACACCAAGTCTGTGGAAAAATTGTCTTCCACAAAACCAGTCCACAGTGCCAGCAAGGTTGTGGGGCATTGCTCTAAAGCACCTCCATCTGGAGCAGGGCCACCTTCTTTGGAAAAGGCAACAGTAGCCAGTCAATATGGGTTAAATCTCAGCTTATGTTTATTCATAAGCAGAGAAGGAAAGGGGCAGTTGGTTTACTGCCATTTTCAGGTAAATCTGTAGGTTGCACTGCAATGGAAGTTTCTCCCTCACAGCTCTCTCTAATCTGATTGCCTATGGGAGGTAAACTGAAACCATCACCTTCTGTGACAACAATTGAAAGATGCTGAACCAGTGATGGGTTTCAAAATATTTTACTACCGGTTCTGTGGGCGTGGCTTTGTGGGCATGGCGTGGCTTTGTGGGCGTGGCTTGATGGGCATAGCAGGGGAAGGATACTGTAAAATCTCCATTCCCTCCCCACTCCAGGGGAAGGTTACTGCAAAATTCCCATTTCCTCCAGATCAGCTGGGACTCAGGAGGCAGAGAATAGATGGGGGCAGGGCCAGTCAGAATTTTTACTACTGGTTCTCCAAATTACTCAAAATTTCCACTACTGGTTCTTCAGAACTGGTCAGAACCTGCTGAAACCCACATCTGTGCTGAACCTTATCACATTATTTTCCTTTTAATTCCCAATCATACCTGAACGCAACTAGGTCTTCACCAGAATCTTTCATTAGATAAATAAAGATATCCTCTCTTATATGGTTGAATTTACAGGTAGTCCCCAACTTACGACCACAATTGAGCCCAACATTTCTGTTGTTAAGTGAGATATTTGTTGCATGAGTTTCGCCCCATTTTACGACCTTTCTTGCCACAGTTGTTAAGTGACCATTCAAAGTTTCAACAGCGCTGAAAAAAGTGACTTATGACCATTTTTCACTCTTATGGCCATTGCAGCACCCCCGTGATCAAAATTCAGATGTTTGGCAACTGACTCATACTAATGGCGATTGGAGTGTCCTGGCGTTATGAGATCACCTTCTATGACCTTCTGTCAAGGGGGAAGCCAGATTCACTTAACAACCATCTTACTAACTTAACAACTGCAGTGATTCATTTAACAATTGTGGCAAGAAAGGTAGCAAGAAGGGCAAAATTCACTTAACAACTGTTTCACTTAGCAATAGAAAGGTTGGGGCTCAGTTGTGGTCGCAACCCTACTTGTATATGGTTCATTTCCCATTATCATAAGTATTAACTGATTGAAATGTTAATCACTTGATTGTATAACATCTCATAAATACTTCTATATACAGTAATCCTACTGAAAAGCATTGTTCAGGTAGTCAAAACCAACATCTGCTGGATGTAGGCATCCAAATACAAGCAACAGGTGGCTGTTTAATCACAACTAAATCTTGTTAAAGGGAGTTCATCACTTATCTGGGTAATTAGAGTAATCAGTATTATTTAGAATAGAAGAGATATTGATTTCTGTGGGTTCCATTTTCTCCTTAAGATTTATTTTACCAGCCCAAACTGATTTTATTTTATTGCTATAACTTTCAAACTGAATTTTAAAAACACTACAGTTATATTTCCTTGTAGACAGTACAGTTACTACCCAGTGATGGGTTTCAATTTTTTTTACTACCGGTTCCGTGGGCATGGCTTAGTGGGTGTGGCATGGCTTGATGGGCATAGCAGGGAAAGGATCCTGTAAAATCTCCATTCCCACCCCACTCCAGGGATAGGTTACTGCAAAATCCCCATTTTCTCCTGATCAGCTGGGACTTGGGAGGCAGAGAATAGATGGGGGCGGAGCCAGTCAGAATTTTTACTACCGGTTCTCCGAACTACTCAAAATTTCCGCTACCAGAAATTGGTCAGAACCTGCTGAAACCCACCTCTGTTATTACCAAATGCAATATAACATTATATAATATACTATATGGCGAAAATGAAAAATCTACAGAAAAGATTTATTACAACTTATAACTGAAAACAAAAAAAAATCTTTAAAAACTGGAAAGACAGACCAAACAGAAAGATAAAAGATTTATCTGTTCAGGGCAATTCTATTCAGTTTCAAAAAAAAAAAAAAAACCCTTCAAATTTGAAAATTTTGATGCTATTCTATGGTTTCATTGAAAAGTCGTTCCAGAAATGTTGACATTGTGTGAGTCACCTACTATATCTGCTTTTATACCTTTTAAACTTTTAAGCTAAACAGGTTATAAGGTTAAACTCTAACAATATTTTCAATATTTTTTTTCAATCCTATGGACTAATTTTATATTTTTCTTTAGAATCTGTTAATTCCACATCCAGCTGGCAACACCTCCCACAATTCTTTCTACTAGCAGCACATGGCAAATTTTATGTTGCTTTCTTTTTATATTCTTGGGGTTAAGTTATATTATTTTTATACTATGTTTCAGTGGTGGGTTCTTCCCAGTTCGGCCCGGTTCTCCTGAGCCAGTTCTGCCGGGGTGTTAGACTTTGGTGAGGGATTTTGTCAAAAACTGAAAGTCAGATACACATTTCCAGGATCAGAGCTGTCTGATATACTTATTTTATTTTAATAAAGCCTGGCTTACTATTACAGAAATTTTTT
The DNA here is from genome assembly GCA_012654045.1 of Ptyas mucosa. Classification (NCBI taxonomy): domain Eukaryota; kingdom Metazoa; phylum Chordata; class Lepidosauria; order Squamata; family Colubridae; genus Ptyas; species Ptyas mucosa. Next base: position 30,155,553 of record WNWU01000017.1, read on the forward strand.
TTTTCCTAGGGGAAAAAAGCCTTTTTGCTTGACAGATTTATTTTTGATAATGCTTTTTATGTAGAAAAGAAGTCAAGCAAACCACAGATTTTGATAGCAATCCTGTAATTTGATAGCAATCCCTGTAATCCAAGAGGCGTCAAATCTAAAGTTGAGATGGGGGAAGGGGAGTTTGAAGAGTCGAAGGTGATGGGGACAGGTCTTATAAACAAGTAGTTCAGAGGTGGGTTTCAGCAGGTTCTGACCAGTTCTGGAGAACCAGTAGCAGAAATTTTGAGTAGTTTGGAGAACCAGTAGTAAAAATTCTGACTGGCCCCGACCCCATCTATTCTCTGCCTCCCAAGTCCCAGCTGATTGGGAGGAAATGGGGATTTTGCAGTACCCTTCTCCTGGAGTGGTGGGTGTGGCAGTATCCTTCCCCTGCCATGCCCACCAAGCCATGCCATGCCCACCAAGCCACACCCACAGAACCGGTAGTAAAAATTTTTGAAACCCACCACTGAAGTAGTTATTGAAAAATTGCTATAACTAATTTCCAGTTTAGTTTGCACTAAATGGTTTGCCTTTTTCTGGGGCATTTTTATTTACAATCAAATCACTAGCCATGGAATTTCTTGTTGGTCTCCCATCCTAGAACAAACCTGTTCCAACCCTGCTTAGCTTTTCTGAAATCAGCCAAGGTCAACTAGGAATTGAAACATGTCAACAAAGGAAACCAAACAGTGGAAAGCATCTGATGAATCTACCGGCCAGGATAAAAGTAATATTTACTGAGCTTGAGCAATTGTCAAAGCCTGTAGTGAAAGTTTCCTTCTGCAATACATGTGTGTAAGGGTGTTTTTGTTTTTTCTGCCCTTGAATCAGTTTTTGACTCCAAGTGACTGCCTGCATTCATTCCTGAAGTTTTCTTGGCAAAGTTGTTCAGAAGTGATTTGCCATTGCTTCCTTCCTAGGTCTGTGAGAGTGACCGGCCCAAGGTCCTCAGTTGGTTTTGTGCCTAAGGTGGGATTAGAATTCATGGTGTCCTACTTTCTAGCCTGGTGCCTCAACCACTACACCAGACTGGCCTTTGAAGTCTGCTCCCGGTTCTGTGAGTCTGCTACCAAGTATGCGCTTTGCACGCGCATGCACACCACTAAAAAAGGGAACATTCTGAAGCCTTCCAAGTCTGCAAAGGTAAGTAGAGCAGCGGGGGTGGGGGGGAATCCGCTGTGCCGCTAGAAAGCAGGAAATTTGACGATTCTAGCTAATCTAAAGCATGTGTCACAGCTGATCATCGCCCAGCTGATCATCAGAAATATCGGTTTGCCCGAACTGTAGCATTTTTTACTACCGGTTTGGGAGAACCTGTCCAAACTGGTAGCATTTCACCCCTACTTTGTACAGTATGTAAGGTTATTCCTTTGTATGTATGCCACTTCTTTTTAATGAATTAAACATTAAATTATATATGTTTTTTCTTTCATTGTTTGAAAGTCAATGTGTCTTGCTTCTCACACTTGAGCTTCTTTGGCTTCAGCTGAGTGAACGTGTCATATGCTTTCAATTCCTGCCCTTCAACCACTGTCAATCTTCTCAAGCTGAAGCAGGAAACACGATCAGACAAGCTAATTCCACTTTATTGCAGGTAGTCCTCGACTTACCATCACAGTTGAGCCCAACATTTTTGTTGCTAAGCGAAACGTTTGTTAAGTTGGGTTTTGCCCCATTTTACGGCCTTTCTTGCCACGGTGGCTAAATGAATCACTGCAGTTGTTAAGTTAGTAACACGGTTGTTAAGTGAAACTGGCTTTCCCATTGACGTTGCTTGGCAGAAGGTCGCAAAAGGCAATCACATGACCCCGGGACACTGCCACTGTCATAAATGTGAATCAGTTGCCAAGCCTCTGGATATTGATCATGTGAGCATGGGGATGCTGCAAGAGTTGTGTGAAAAATGGTCATACATCACTTTTTTCAGTGCTACAACAGCACAACTTCGGTCACTTAATGAACTGTTGTAAATTGAGGACTACCTGTATAAGGCCAGATTAACAGAATCTTGTATGTCTCCTGCCATCTCTTTTACCACCTGATACGTTAGGGAGGTTCCTTGCTGAGTTTCTTTCTTTGCCATTTTGCAGCTACGGGCTATGTTTTCTCTTATCCAATCCATTCCCTGGGTAGCATCTCTTTCTCCCATCTCCCAAGGCCACTGTCACACTCTGTTACAACCACTTCCCTTTGCAAAGCATTTGGAAGTAAGTCAATGGGGCATTTTAAAATAGTTGCATACAGGTACTCCCCAATGTATGACCACAACTGAGCGCAACATTTCCATGGTTAAGCAAGACAGTTGTTAAGTGAGTTTTGCCCCATTTTGCGATCTTTCTTTTTGCAGTTGTTAAGCGAATCACTGTGGTTGTTAAGTTAGTTGTTAAATGAATCTGACCTTCCCCATTGACTTGTCAGAAGGCTGCAAAAGGGGCTCACATGACCCCAGGACCCAGCAACTGTCATAAACACATGCCAGTTGCCAATCATCCAAATTTTGATTACATGACCATGGGGACGCTGCAACAGTCCTAAATTTGAAAAATGATCATAAGTCACTTTTTTTCAGTACCGTTGTAACTTAGAATGGTCACTAAATGACCACTAAATGGGTATAAGCCAAGCACTACCTGTATTGCATCGCAGCCTTAGAATTTTCTTACAAAGTTTTGCAACGTAAATGCCGATTTTCAGGGAAAAAATATGTTTCTTTTTTTGACTATCCATCAGTGGTGGGTTCCTCCCGCTTCTGCCGAGCTGGTAGCGGTGACAATATGATGCCCCACAGCTGATCAATGTTAAAAGAAAACAAATGAATAGACCGGTGCCTGCAAAAATAAATGAGTAGACCAGTGCCTCCAAAAACAAATGAGTAGACCGGTGCCTGCATTTAGAAGTCTTATAATGTGTAACTCAGGTCATCTGTTGTACCATATTTATAAACTGCTGGTCAAGTTATGATTCAGAAATCAAAATAGTCACAAATTATATGATTAAATGGATGCAGAATTTAGATGCAGTAAAAGATATAAAACAATGGTAATTTCAGTGGAACAGTGAAACTCCAAATACTCCAAATTGACTAATTGAGAAAATTGGTATTTTTACTGTTATATTATTGCAATCTTGATTACTAAAATGGGCAAAGCATTCTCTAAAAATTGCAGCAAATGTATTGACCAAATTAGATAATTTTTTTCATGTTTGGTTCCAATAATATAAAATTCAACAATTTTGGAAGATTATTAATGCCAGAATGGAAAATTGGAATATCCATTTAAACCTGTGAGGTTTTATTAAACTTTACTAAATTATATCTTTCCTCAAAGTATGCCAAATTAGCTTTATATATGCCAACTGCTGCAAGATACTATATAACTTTTATTGGGAAGAACGTTTCCTGGAAAAATAACTCACCAAGCTGTGGGAATGTAACCAGAATAACCACATATCTTAAAAATAAACCTGACAGAGAGCTTAATTTCATGATAATTCTGTCATTTGAGTAGTTGGTATACATGTCCTTTATGCTAGGATCTGCCAGATACGTATAGTTGCCTTTCTCTCAAACACTGAAACCAGCACAATTTTAAAAAATTCTTATTTCCCAGTGAATTATAAATTACAATTATGAATTTAATTCAAGTTAGAAACCATACCTGTTTCAGTCAGTGCATGGATTTGAACTATATTTAAAATCTGGATATCTTTATGCATTGATTGAATGATTAGGTATGTGCCATCAATTCATTGTTGACTTTAAGTAAAGACAAATCACAGCAACTGAATCTCTTTTCCAGAGCTTTCATGCTTGTTTTACCAAGTGCTAGTCTGTGGCCTTATTTTATTTTATTTTATTTTATTTTATTTTATTTTATTTTATTTT
>WNWU01000017.1:30159481-30195959 GCA_012654045.1 Ptyas mucosa
TTATTTTATTTTATTTTATTTTATTTTATTTTATTTTATTTTATTTTATTTTATTTTATTTTATTTTATTTTATTTTATTTTGTCAAGCATATATAAGATAACAGGTAAAAGTATAAATATAATTTGAATACATGAAAAAAGTAAAAAGGAATATTAGGACAGGGATGGTAGGCACGCTGGTGCTCTTATGCACGCCCCTTACAGACCTCTTAGGAATGGGGTGAGGTCAACAGTAGACAGTTTAAGGTTAAAGTTTTGGGGGTTTGGGGAAGAAACTACAGAGTCAGGTGGTGCATTCCAGGCATTGACTACTCCATTACTAAAGTCATATTTTCTGCAATCGAGTTTGGAGTGGTTTACTTTGAGTTTGTATCTCTTATTTGCTCATGTATTGTTGTGGATGGAGCTGAAGTAGTCATTGACAGATAGGACATTGTAGCAGATAATTTTATGTACTGTGCTTAGGTCAGACTGAAGTCGGCATAGTTCTAAGTTGTCTAAGCCCAAAATTTGGAGTTTGGTGGCATAAGGTATTTCATTGAGGGTAGAGGAATGGAGGACTCTTCTCGTAAAATACTTTTTCATTTTTTATTCCTTTACTGTTGTCTTAAAAGGCAAAAGCTATCTGCCACTTTGATATCTTCATTATCAATGTTAAGGATGGTTGTTCTAGCTGTTATCATTAATTTAGTCCTCAAGTTTTAGAGCTTTTCCCCATCCCCCACCCCACTATACTCCTTAAATTTTATTAACAGTTCTTGCAGATCCTTTGCGTTTTCAGCTATTACAATAGTGTCATCGACATAGTACAGGTTATTGATATTTCTTCACCAATTTTAAAACCATGCTCATCTTCTTCCAATCCAACTTCCCTTAATATATATTCAGCATATTGGTTGAATAAATAAAGGGAGAGTATACGGCTTAGGCACACTTCTTTGCCAACCAGGAACCAGTCTGTTTCATTGTGTTCTGTCTGTACTGTGGCTTCCTGACCCGTAAAAAGGTTTTGCATGAGGACAATGAGATGCTCTGGGATTTGCATTTTTGTAAGCGCTTGACATGATTGACAGAACTGAAGACCTTTCTAAAACAATGAAGCACATATTGACTTTTTTTATATATACTTTGGCTTTCTCAGTTATTCTGCATGCACCAGCAATAATGTCTCATGTTCCTCATCCTTTCCCAATGACAGCTTGAATATCTGGTATCTCTTTTTCCATGTAGGACTCTTATTTGCATTAGATAATCCTAAACATTATTTTGCTAGCATGTGAATTTAAGGATCCTCTATGATAGTTTGCACCAGGGGTGGGTTCCACTTACCTTTACTACTGGTTCGCAACAGGAGTGCGGGCGCATATCATCAGTGATGACATCGGGGCGGGTGGGCAGAGCCTCCCACCACCATTACTACCGGTTCACAAGAACCGGACTGAACCGGGAGCAACCCACCACTGGCTTGCCCCCTCGGTCTTCCTCCTCCTCCTCCTCCTCCAATGTAGATTGACTTCTTCCAATCTGTTGACCACTGTGTTGTTCTACCAATTTGCTGACATACTTTAGCTAGAAACTTGACTTTTTTTTCTTTTGCTTGCCATATTTCTGTGGATATTCCATTATCTTAATGCATAAAGTACATATTTTAATATTATAGGATTTCTAAATTAGAATAGGTATTAAGCAATTTATATATAATTTATTGTAGCTCATACTGTAATTTAACTCCATGGTCTGCTGAGCACAGTTCCTGATGTTTATGCTTAATAGTTTATATATTAAAGCAATATAATATTTTCAGTTTTACACATGCACACACACACACACAGAGGTATTCAGCCAATGAACAATATGCTGCAAAATAATCTCTATGGTATTTATAAATCCCATGTATTCATTTGTAATTTACTTTTATTCTCCCATTTTTTATTCTTCTGTTTATATATTTACTTCAAAACATCTAAGAATATTTTAAAAGTCTATGTTACAGCTATGCAAGTAATTGTTGTGCTAGATTATTCCAAACTAATGGGCACTGAATTCACAGTGACTGTTAAGCATGCTTCGTATCGCCATACCATTGAAGCAAATACTTGACCAGTTTCCCCCAATCTGATATCTTTAGTAATTCCTCTATATGAGAATTCTGCTGGTCAAACTCACCCAGATTTGCTTGTATGCCTTCCATACATCATGCGCTATACTCATGACCAGTTTAGCAAAGTTATTTAAAGATTCAGAGGAGGCCAATTTGGGAACATTGATCTGCTCCAACAATTTGTGGAATTCCAAAAACAAAAGCTCTTGTCATTCTTGCTCTAAGAACCATTTTTATCGGTTATAAATGGATAGCCAGAACCAGCACTAAAGATTCAATACCTTCCTTGAATTCCCCAGCAATTGAAGAGCATACAGTTCTGTGTCACTGAGAGGCATCCAACCTCTACTGTTGGGAGTAGCATGTCACCATTACTTTCTGTAGCATTGCTGATCATTTTCATCTGGTAGCTCAAGTGATTATAGAAAAGGAGAGAAAAAAATCCTTCTTTCTGTATTTTAACCACACTTCATTTTATAAAGATATATAACAGAGGTGTCAAACTTGCAGCATCACGTTGTCATCATATGACCTATCGCGGCATTCCCCCCCTATGCTAAAGTGGGTGGGTGTGGCCAGTGTGTGACGCATCCAGGCCGCGAGTTTGACACCCCTGATGCAGAGGTGGTATTCAGCAAGTTCTGACCAGTTCTGGAGAACCAGTAATGGAAATTTTGAGTAGTTTGGAGAACCGGAAAATACCACCACCTCTGACTGGCCCCGCCCCCATCTATTTTCTGCCTCCAGAGTCCCAGCTGATCAGGAAGAAATGGGGATTTTGCAGTAACCTTCCCCTGGAGTGGGGTGGGAATGGAGATTTTATAGTATCCTTCCCCTGCCATGCCCACCAAGCCACTCCCACCAAGCCATGCCACACCCATGAAGCCACGCCCACAGAACCGATAGTAAAAAATTTGAATCCCACCACTGCCCTGAGGTATAACATCACTTCTCATTTACACCCCAATTCCATGAAAATTAAAATCTTAAGTGTTTTCTCTTTTATTCAGAAGGAAATGATTTGATCTCTCCATTATTGGTTACTAACTTTTCTTCATCTTTTCCAACAGGCCTTCACATCAAGTGAGACATGCAGATTATTTTTCCTAATCTAGACAATTTATGCATGACCTGGGAATGAAATTGGGAATACATGTGCATTTAAAGTTCTCTCCACATCCTAACGATCTGTAAACAAAGCTGCTAAAATATAAACCAGTCTTCCCCAACCAACTGCACTCCAGATGTATGGACAATTCCTTTGTCCAGCCTGACTGGGGAAGCCTGAGAGATGCAGACAAACCTAAGGAGAGCCACGGGAGGAAGAGAAGGTTGGAACTGAGGAAGAGGATAAATGGTGGGATTCAATTTTTTTTACTACCAGTTCTGTGGGCGTGGCTTGGTGGGTGGGGCATGGCTTGGTCGACATGGCAGGGCAAGGATACTGTAAAATCTCCATTTCCTTCCGATCAGCTGGGACTCAGGAGGCAGAGAATAGATGAGGGTGGGGCTAGTCAGAGGTGGTATTTACCGGTTCTCCAAACTACTCAAAATTTCTGCTACTGGTTCTCCAGAACTGGTCAGAAACTGCTGAATACCACCTCTGAAGGGGATCCATACCCTCTTTGCTTTTGTTGCAGTTACATTCTCCAAGTAGCATCTTTCCAGGCATTGAAGGAATTTATTCTGCAGAGAAAATACAGAAAAGGTATTCAGCTGTGACTCCGTGCAGACATAATTCCAGCATCAGAAGGAAATGCAAGCATTAGTGTAAGCCATTAGTGTTTCCTTTTAATTAATTTTTATTGTTAATAATTAGTATTGTGGTAAGCTCCCCCCCTCCTAGAAGAATGAAATATTTTGGAAAATATTAAAAAGGCAGAATATTGTATTTCCCCAAAGGGAGAAATGGAGAAATATACTCTTAAAGACAGAAGGCAGACTCAGTCTTTCTTAATAGCCCCCAGCAGATATTTTGTGCCCATTAAGAAAGATTGGGCCAGCCTATCTACAAAACAAAAGATCTTCAGCTCCAGGGTGATGGGATTAAGAAGAACAGGACATGACCCTTCAGGACATAATAGGATTTACCCACTACCATTTAGCAGAAGACACAGAGCTCACTACATTGCACAATCTCCTAAAGAAATTTCAAACATTGCACAATCTCCCTAGCAGCATCTCTGAAACTTATAAAAACCCATGTACTCATCAAACCAATTGTTCAGCTAACCCAGGACTGCTGTTGGTTCTGTTCATCATTAAACTTTCTTTCCAATCAGCCTCCATGTTGTTTCCAGTGTCTTTCTCCCAGCTTGGAACTGAACCAGGCAGATTTTCTTTCCAATGTATTTGTTCCTTTCCCATATTTTTAATACTACAAGTGATTGTTAAGGAAGGAAAAGGGTATAGCTGCCAAATACCTTTTGATCTATAATGCCACTGCCCTCATCGACAGAAAAAAAGGGCCCTTCTGTATCATCAGTATTTGTAGTCTGCACAAAGCAGGGAGGGAAAAATAGAAAGTAGACATGGGGAACTTAGAAAATGGGCATCTCCAGATAAACGTTCTTTGTAAGCTGCATCCATTCTATTTTAAAAGCTGATTTATTCAATTGCCTTCCCCCCCCTTTTTTTTCCCCCGGTGGGACTTCTGGTGGGACCGCGACATCGCCAGACGCGTCTTTCCGAAGCGCCAACCCAGGGCTCCATAGAACCGCAAGAACAGCGACTATCAGCTGTCTTGCAGTTTGGAAACTTTCCTCCTGGTAAGAGGGGGGAAAGTGAATAGACGGGTGGGGTAGAGCTCCCTAAGAGTGCCAGATTTTACCCATAATCTGGCGCTCGAAAATGAGAGCTCCCCGTTAAGCCTGTCAGTACTCCGGACCCTGGATGTCTCTGCTTTGCAGAGCTAGATGTCGTGGCCATCCCAGCAACCAACTTTAAATAAATATTTTTGAATCGAGCTGGCGGAGCATATGCAGCAAGAATAAAGCAGCAAGTATTTTCTTTTTTTTTTTAACTCCAAAGATTTACCTTCTTTAAAAGATTTTCCTTATGCAGAGAAAGTGAAAGCAAGATGGCGTTTGAGTTTCAACGGGGCGTGAAGAAGTGAAAGTTAAAAGCAATTATTGATAAGCCCCTGTTTGAAACGTAAAACTCTATTCTGAAAAGTGGATTAACCAAGAAAGGAAGTAATTATAATAATTGAAGCAGTAATATAAATTACAAATTGCAAGGGGTCTTTTTTTTTTCTTCTTTTTGATACTTTTTTCCCCCTGTCCTTTTGGAAGGGAAAGAAGAAGGGGGGCAAGATGGCTGGTCTTTTTGAAAGCAAAGAAAGTAAAGAAGGGTTAATTAACCCTCACATATGGTCTGATTTTGAGGAAGCTCTGAGCTCAATTACCTCTGCTTTATTGGGAAAAATTGATACTTTATTCCAAGCTTTTCAAGCTGGAAACAATGAAATACATGGAAATACTGAGTTGCAATCTAGCAGTGGGGGATTGACTGAAGAGCTGGGAGAAGGAAAAAAACAACAACAACAGCCTACAGTATTTTTAGAGAGCAAAATGGATGCTTTGCAGAATAAGGAACAAGAAATTTTGGGAGCTGATGAGACTTTGGCTATATGAATTCTTTGTTACAAAGTCCAACCTGCAGTTAAAGAGCTGCTTTCAGAAGAAGTTATACTTTTGCAAAAATTTTATAATATGCAATCCCAAAAAATGCAAGATTATATTGGAGTTAAAAAAGGCAGAGGAATTAGAGTGAAGAAAAGAGTTCGTAAAAAGGAGAAGAAGAAAGACTGGAGACAAGGAAAATAACCCTGCTTGATGAGATGATGGTCTTTAAAAAGTATTGTTTAAATGTTTAAAGATTTTGAACTTTTGGAAGAAAACATCCAACAGCTTAATGCCAGTTAACTAAGCGATGAGCGATGATGAGGAGGTAACCTACAGTTGTATTGGAATATTTTGAGAAGAATAAACAGATCACTGCAATGCTGGCGTGTTGGGTTGTGAAATAAGCCTTGATCTGAGTGATTTGGAATATTTTATTAAGGACTGTAATAAATTTGGACTTAATTGTAATTGCAGAAGTTTTAATGAATATAGTAAATTGGAGTTTTCTGCTTGAAGGTAATAAATATAAGGCAAAAGGACGGGCCTAGGGCAATTGCAGTTGATCTGGTGGTTTCCCTAATACGTCTGATGAACTTATTAATCTAATTTTTGGCTGGATTTGATGGATATTATTTGATATACAATTACAAAGTCACTCGGGGGGTTTTTTTATATAAAGAAGTATTTTTTATTTAGGTGGGTAGATGCAAATGAAGACATTCTAAATGCTGTTGGAAGACGTGAACATAAGAAGATTAACAACTGGTTTAATCTAGTATGAAGAATTTAAATGTTTGATACAGCTACTAAATGATGTTTTTAGTTGATTTGTTAATATGTACTGATAAACTAATAAGAGGTTTGATTACTGCTTTTTAGCTAGAAAATGTTTTTTTTAAGTGTTTTAACTATAATTGGACCTTAATGGTTTAAAAGTGGAGGACGGAAGAGTTTATATAATATTTTATTTTAAATTTGGGGTTTTTGAATGAGGTTTCTTTTTTTGTTTTCAATGAAAGAAGTTATAAAATATCTTGTTAAACTGTATAGATTTAATAATCTGCTAAGTATGTATTAGTTAAATTGAGTAATGATAGGTTTGATTAGGTAATATTTAACTGTTTTATTAACTGCTGCAATTATAAATGGATACTAATTCTGTTAAATTAGATGGAATAAGAAGAAAGAAGACTTGCTTTCCTTTTATTTACTTGTTTAATGATTAGGATAAGTGAGAGATGGAGTTGAATTTAGGGGATTCAAGCTGTATTTTGTATTTTGTATTTGCTCTGGGAAGTCGGGGGCGGGGTGGTTGGGGGGGGAAATGTATGTAAAACTTTTAAAACTTTTTCAATAAAAAAAAGTATTTGTAGTCTGCACAAAGCAGGGAGGGAAAAATAGAAAGTAGACATGGGGAACTCAGAAAATGGGCATCTCCAGATAAACGTTCTTTGTAAGCTGCATCCATTCTATTTTAAAAGCTGATTTATTCCATTGCCTTTCCCCCTTTTTTTAAAGGGACATAGTGGCTCAGTGGCTAAGACCCTGAGCTTGTCGATCGAAAGGTCAGCAGTTCAGTGGTTCAAATCCCTAGTACTGCATAATGGGGTGAGCTCCTGTTACTTGTCTCAGCTTCTGCCAACCTAGCAGTTCGAAAGCCCATAAAAAATGCAAGTAGAAAAAATAGGGACAACCTTTGTTGGGAAGGTAACAGCGTTCCATGCACCTTTGGCGTTTAGTTATGCCAGCCACATGACCACAGAGGTGTCTTCAGACAGCACTGACTCTTCGGCTTTGAAACGGAGATGAGCACCGCCCCCTAGAGTCGGGAATGACTAGCACATATGTGCGAGGGGAACCTTTACCTTTACCTTTTACCTTTCTCCTTTTTTATCCAGTTAATTATCAGTTGTCTTCTGGGACTTTATTTTATCAGAAAAAATATAAAATAGTATATAACAAAATAACAGAATCATAGAACTGCAGATGTGAAAAGCTGGCAGCTAGGCAATTTGCTTGTTACAAGGATTCAATTTAAAGCATCGAAATTAAAGTACTGTAATTTCCCTTCCTTATTTTGCTGTAGACTGCAAAGGCCAATAGATGGTGCTATTGCTATATTTAAGTATTTTAATGAACAAGCTGGAAGTCTTGTTTTAAATTACAGAATGTGTACTCAGGAAAAGCCATAGCTAAAGTAGTAATTGCTTTCTGGTCACATTTAGGCACAAATGTACCATAAAGTTGAAATTAGTATTGCAGAACTAGCTTTGTTTGCAATATTTGCATTGCAAAGAAAGACATATTTCATTGCAGGATGAAAATCCTAAAACGAAAACAACTCAAGAAGTGTGGGAAACTCTGAAAAATATGAGGATAAAAGCCTAGACCAGGCACAATACCACTGAAAAAGAAAAACAAGAAATCCAAGAAGAAACCAGCATGCTTGCACAAAGATCTCTCTGATAAACTGAAAGACAAAAAAAGGAGAAGTACAAAAAATGGAAAGAAGGACAGATAACTAAACCAGAACATCAGCAGATAGCCCGAATCTGCAAAGATGAAGTCAGGAAAGCAAAGACTCGGAATGAACAAAGACTTGCAACAAAAGTCAAAGATTAAAAAAAAGTGAAATATTAATATCACTTTATAAATCCTTAATAAGACCACACAACTGCATCCAGTTTTGATCACCACATTACAAAAAAGATGTTCAGACTTCGGAAAAAGTGCAAAAAAGAGCAACTAAAATGATTAAAGACCTGGAGACTGAAATATATGAAGAATGGTTGCAGGAATTGGGTATGGCTAATCTAGAGAAAAGAAGGACTAGGGAGGTGTCATGATAGCAGTATTCCAGCATTTGAAGGGCTGCCACAAAGAAGAGGAACTCAACTATTTTCCAAAGCACCAGAAGACAAGACACGAAATAACGGATGGAAATTAATCAAAGAGAGAAGCAACCTGGAATTAAGAAGAAATTTCCTAACAGTGAGAACAATTAAGCAGTGGAACAGATTGCCTTCAGAAGTTGCAGGTCACAGGTGTCAAACTCAATAGCATCATGTGACGTATTGTGAAGTATCATGACTTTTTTGTCTTTGCTGAGCCGGGGTGGATGTGGCCTTCGCATGACGCATCCAGCCCATGGACCACCAGTTTGACAGGCCTGTTGGAAGTGCTTCATCACTGGAGGCTTTAAAGAAAAGATTGGACAGTCACATGTCTGAAATGGTATAAGGTTTCCTGCTTGAGCAGAGGATTGGATTAGAAGACCTCCGAGGTCTCTTCCAGCTCTATTCTGATTGATTGATTGAACAGCAGTGAATATATTATACTATTTGAAAGGTGAACAAACAAATATATTAAGATAAAGTCTACTTCTTCAGATGGATTAAGTGCTTCATTGGTAGGTATTAAACTTAAAAGACATACAAACAGCAACTTCATATATTGTGAAGGTCATGATTTTCCCAGTTTGGCTTTGTAGGTTAACCCATGAGAAAAGCTGAATGACCAAAAAAAAAAAAAATACTATAGGAAATAGTTGAGAATACAGATAGTCCTTCACTTACAACTATTCAGGTTTATTGACCATTTGAAGTTACAATGGCACTGAAAAAGTGACACTGTTTTTCACACTTACAATCATTCCAACAACCTCACAGTCACATAGTTCAGATAGTTGGCAATTGGCGTGTATTTATGATGGTAGCAGTGTCCCAGGATCATGTGATCACCTTTTGAGAACGTCTGACAAGGAAAGTCAATGGGGAAGCCAGATCCATTTAACAACCATGTTGCTAACTTAACAACTGCAGTGATTCTCTTAACAGCTGTGGAAAGCAAGGTCCTAAAATGGGACAAAGTCCACTTAACAGCTATCTTGTTTAAAAACAGAAATTTGGGGCTCAAATGTGATCGTAAATCGAGGACTACCTATACTCTGGAACAAATAATGAAATACCAGATGAAATAAAATCAGACTGTTCATTAGAAGCATGAAAAATGAAAATGAGTTAAGCTATTTGGAAACATAACACCAAGGCAAGAGTCATTGGAGAAGACCCAAGTGCTTCCAGAAATTGAAAACAATTTAAAAGAAGGCCAACAAACATGGCTACATACAATCACTGATGATACCTGCATGAGTTTACAAGAGCTCAAAGCACAATTACAATCCTAGTGAATTGGTGTGTACATTACTATGAGTCAGAAACAAGTTTAACTTCTGAACAAAAACTATGAAATCTGGACTGCCAAAAATGTAGAGGTGACATGATAGCAGTTAGGGATTTTCTGGATTTTCTTGCTGCTATCTGGAGGTTCAGATTTTTGCAGCCCAGATTTGGCAATCTTATTTACAAGAATATACACATATTTATTGGTATGACTCATGCTTCTACAAGGGAGGCATACAGGTGTTTGGTGACCTAATCATGATAATCTCTATGGGAACTTCTTCCTGTTCATTATCATCATTTTAGAAGTCATAATATCAAAGAAAATTATGCATTGTATTGTAAATAGTTATTTATGAAATAATGAAGTTCTGGTAATCCTACTAACAAGACATAAGATTTAGATTTGCATTCACTGATATTTAATGCCAGAACCTATAGAATCCTAATAGAGACTGAATTTCAACAAAAAAGACTGCACCTTGGCTAGAACTTAATGGTGATTCCAATAGCCATTCAGTAGCAATTCTTAGATGGTGACAGTCTTAAGACTTTACAGTAAGATTCCTACCATCCTAAATCAAGGACCCAAAAGGCAAACTAGACCAAAGTCTAATAGAACTCACAGTGAGTCACACAGCCCCTGCAAAACCATCATCCAGAACAAAAGCAGAAAAGGATTATATACAGGTAAATGCCAATTCTGATCATAAGCCATTTTAAAATTGCTCCCCTTCCCACAATTACCTGCTAAAGAATTATCTGATCTTGATTATGCCTAATAAACCTAAGATGGAATGTTTTGGTATCTTAAAAGGGTAACCTTAATTTAGCGATGTTCCTCCTCTCCTCTCCTCTCCTCTCCTCTCCTCTCCTCTCCTCTCCTCTCCTTCCCACTCCCCCATCCTCTCCTCTCCTCTCCACTCTTCTCCTTTCCTCTCCTCTCCTCGCCCTTTCTTGTGAAATTAACTTCAACTGGTTCTTTGCAGCTAGTCTAGACTCCACTGACTTGCATGGCTCTGGGGAACTGCAACCTTTCAGCCAATCTTGGTCTTCAGCCTAGCAGGCTGTTGTGAAAAATCTTGATACAGGGCTGCCAGATCTCATGAGCACCTCTGGCCCTCTCGACAGAGAAAATGATTTAGAAATGCTGTTTGCTACTCTAGCTGGGACAACGATTCAATCTCCCAGCAGGGCTGGGACTCACTTTTACAAGTTTCACAAGAGTGGGTGTTTTTCTAATGACATAATTGCATACCACGCACCTCCCTTCCAGAAGATTTCTCTGCAAGCTAGTAAGCAAAGAAGCAAGAAGTACAACTCTGGCTGGTATAATGGGACTTCACCTCTTTCAGCTCTTTCTCCTAGTAACAGATTTAACTCTTGCTTCAACCCTTTCCTGCATCTTTTATGTGCTTGCTTGCTTTTGCCTTGCGAGTGTTATCAGCTTTGTCGTCTTCCTGTCCTCCTTTGGAGTCATTCGGGAAATGAAGAGAAACATTGACCAGAAGGGGAAAAGCAATCATGATCTTAGTTTCTAAGAGTGCAATTGGAGGGAAGCTCCTGAGAAAACTAGGCAAGGCAGGGTTTAGCGTGTGGACAATGTATCATTCTCTGGGAAGAAAAGGTGATCCTCTCCTGAATGAGGAATGGTCTTCAAACATCAAGGTGGAACAACTTCTTCTGGCTGAGGAGAAATATCAGAAGGCGGTACAGAATCTGATTGAGAGCCAAGCTCCTCTGAAAGGTATTTCTTAGAGCAGTTTCAATTGTTCGTGACCCAAGATCTGTTTGTTCCCATGGACTGTTACAGGCTGGCATCAGTTGCAACCACATTGTGCCTTGGCTTCTCCAGTTCCAATTATCCTTGTGGGATTCTTTACCTCTTCCTTATTTTGGTGTTTGCATCCTCAGCGTAACAGATTCCCTTTGAGCAGATTTCAGATGCAATGGATCAAATTTCTCCATCCACTAAGAATTCTCCAGACATCACCTCAAAATAATGAACAAGGCATTGGAAGTAGCTTGGAAAATGTAGCTAAATTTATCTTAATTTTATCTTCATATTATGACATTTGTAGTGAATTATGTCATTACCATCTATTTAAGTCATTATGCAAATGACTTAAGTTAATGCAAAAGATACACGTTTGTATTTAATGGGCAACTGGGAATAATGGACACCCTGTTCTCCAAATTAGTCTATTAAATTGAAATTTTACTGTACTATGTTTCCATGGTCATTATCTTAGAGGCATTAACTATGCTACTATGTTTTGAAGGCTCTATTTTATCTGTGTTACTTATTTCAGAATAACGGCTGCATGCTACCCTATATGAAATATTTCAAGATGCATTTCCCCTCCTCCTGCTGTATTCATAATTATATATTAAATTATCATTTAATTGTTAATCATTAGTAACTAATAATAATTTGAGGGGTCCTTAGTGCTCTCTGTGCTTGTTTCTTTTCTTGCAGACATTTCATTACCCAAGTTAGGGATCAGCAGCAGCAACTCTGATGTTATTACCTAGTGTGGTAATGAAATGTCTGTAAGAAAACAAGCAAGCTCAGAGAGCACCAAGGACCCCTCATTCCAACCCTAAGTTACAAATGTTTTCTTTTATTGGTAATAATAACTTATTGCATGCTAGCATTTTCTTTTATTTGATTATGTGCCATCAGGTTCATGTTAATTCTTAGCACCCACACAGATAGAATTTTCCAGATTACAATTTGTCTCCAACCTGGTCCTTCCAGGTCTTCCAATAATGCACCTATCACTAGTGTAGCATTGTACATCCACCTTTCTCCTAGTTGTCCTCATCTTGTCTTTCCTTCCCAATATTAGACCCTTCTCCTCACATAATGTGTCATTAAGTACAATAATTTGAGTGTGGTCATTTGTATCCTGACTGAGAATTCTAGGTTGATGTGTTCATGATCCATTTGTTTATTTTCTTGGCTGTATTCTATGGTATTCTATGGAGCCTTCTCCAACATCAAAGTGAGGAATGCAAAAAAGGAAAGTGAGGAATGAGGAAAGAAGGAGGAGAGATGCAGAGAAAGTAGGGCTAGTTCTTTGGTGTTCCATCTGGGTCACTCCTCAAGATTTGAAAATAAGATCTGCAAATATCTTCCTTCTCTTTCCTTTCCTGGGCCCACAGTTGTTATATCCTGACACCAGTCCTGGAAGCAGCACATTTTACCCTTTCTTTCATCCAGGGAGAAATGAGTAAGTGGGTTATGCCACTGCTCGCATTTTTTTGGGGGCGGGGGGGAATAAAGGCTTAGGAAAAACTGAAGTGTTCCAAGGGTTTTTTCCCCTCTTTGGGGCTGCTCTATGTAGCTGGATTTACCCAATGATTGAAAATGCACAAATCTTGGCCTACAATGATACTTTCTCTCTTCACCTCCCGCCTCACAGATCCAACCTTAAAAATTCCCTCTAGAATGACAGCTTCAATCTTCTTCCATGACTCTGACACCAAAATCCTCATCTTCAAACTGTCCCCAATCACCCGGAAGTATTTTTAAATGAGGAATTACAGAAATACTGCTCTTCCTGTGGAAAATCACAAGTACAAACCATGGCAGCTCTCTGTATTTTAAAGCAGCGGCCTCCAACCAAAAAGGCACTCAGGATTGGTTCCATGGAAGGCAACCAATTTTCTCCAGACCAGGGGTGGGAGTGGGGAAGGAGCGCATAACTTAAAAAAGGGACCCCTTTTTTAAAGGGCAGGATAGGGCAGAACATCTACAGGCAGAAAGTCAAAGTGTGGGAGAGGAAACAGGGATTTGGTATTTGGGTGAGCCCCCTTAAAAGTTTTGTAGGCTGGATAGAAAATTAGGTTGACAGGTCAAAGGTTCCCTACGATTGCTATAGGAGGAAATAAGAATACTTTGAAATTAAAGAAAGCCATGGCAAGCACATTATTGTCCAGATGTTCAATGATTAATGGCAGAAGGGAAGCAGCTTAGTCTACGACAACAAACATTAATATATTTACGAAGCAAGAAAAAATAAAAAAAAATTCTTATTGTGTATCGCTATTGCAGTTGTTTTTCCAATTTTTTTAAAAAACCACAACTGCTCCAGAGACAGACGTGATTTCACGTTTTGATGCTAAAAACCGTCATCCAGTTGTGTGTTGGGGTTTTTTTTGCAAAATGTCAAAAAAATGATCAAAGAGGATATGTCCAAAGACTTTTTTCCCCCTCCCTGAAATAAAGCATTCATGTTTTATGTAACTGGGTCAGTGCATAAGGAATAACTTTTATGGCCCACAGTAAGAGTATCATGCTACAAAAGCTCCAGTAGAAAATGTGGTAACAGGGAGGCCATCAGCAGGGAATTACTGAGAAGATACCTCATTCAGATACTGCAATAGCATTTTAAAATCTAAGTGTTAAAAAGGATAGAATGCTGATGATGTAATATTTTCTATTATGCTGCTGCAATTAGTGAGAAATCACAATTGTTTGATTTGCATCTGGGGATTTATCTCAAAATCAGAGGAGGGTAGAGTTGGGTTTTTTGGGGTTTTTTTGAAAAATAGGATGGGTCACTATTGTTTGCATACAGTTCTTGACCCAATTTCAATAGCCTGCTGGAACAGATGAAAATCAGACCCTTGGCAGGAGAAATCTGTCCTATTCTTGGCAAACTATTGGGGACAGAGGGAAGCAAAAGACAATGACAGAAAACGAGGGAGGGAGGAGAGGAGAGGAGAGGAGAGAGGAGAGATGGTAGTTGTAATTCAACAATGTCTGAGCATAAGGAACAATTTCCCCGTTGGAATTAGTTGGATATTAGTCTTGATCCAGCAGTGGTAATCCTATAAGGGGGGCAATTGGTAAGAGCTGCAGAGAACAGAGGACAGCAGGAAATACGCTTCACATTATTCTGACTCTTATTAAGAGATTTGCCAGTTTTCCCTTATTTGTTTTCATGGCTAAATATCCAAACTTTGAAGAATAATTTGGTATAGGTTGTAGTGGTTAAGGCAGAGGTGTCAAACTTGGTTTCATTGAGGACTGCATCAGGGCTCCATTTTCAGTGGCAATGGCCTCCTGCAGCCCTCTGCCAGTGAAAACAGAGCTTGGGGGGTGCAAGAGGGCTGCAGGAGGCCGTCACAGCTGAAAATGCGGCCTCTAAGGGATACCTCCTGTGCTCCATTTTTGCTGGCAGAGGCACCACCGGCTGGTCCTTCACTGTTTCCAGAGCAGTCCCGCGGGCCAGATCTAAGCATCCGGCCCATGGGCCTTGAGTTTGACACTCCTGGGTTTAGGCATCAGGCCAGAAACTGGGAGATTGAGTTTTAGGCATAAAGCCGATTATGTGACCTTAGGCCAGGCACTTTCTTTCACTTTCTTTCAACCCTAGGAAGGAGGTAATGGCAGATCATTTCTGGAAATCCTTGCCAAGAAAGCTGCAAGAGCTAGTTAGGCTAATTAGACTTAAAGGCATGTGCACACGTGCAGGTACATGCTCACACAGATGCATACACGCTGCTTCTAAAGTTGTTTAAGCATAATTTGATCATTGTCCCTGGCACCGAAGAAAATACATACAAATTTAGTCAACATTTTGAAACATTTTCCAAGTTTCCCCATCACGTTCTGAATGACATATTTGGGTTGCATGTTGTATGTGATACTTTCAACTCAAAAAGCAAATGCTTCCTTGGATTGCTTGGATTGTGGTGGGCTTCAAAGGAGAATGAAGAAGCTAATAAGAATACTAAATGCTACTGCAGGTTTGCCACCAAATAACAGCTGCCAGGCTTCAGATAGTAAAATAAAATGTAGCTATATATCAAAACACAGGCACCAACTACAGAGGGAATGTCTGAGAATTTTTTAGACATTGGCCGAGGAAATTTCAAGAAGAATCTTTAAGATCAGATTTACTTTTAGGTCATGCCGAGAGGAAAGCATGTCTGCTGCAATCAGCCCTGATGGAGCAAGATCTTAGAATTGTATTCCACGTGTGCAAAACCAGTTTAATCATACAAGAAGTGAGGAAAAACAGTGCATAGCATTGCAGTCCTGGGCTACAATTTTTTTTGGAAAGCAAAGTATCTGAAGGGGAAATGGAACTGAATGTAAACGAGAGACACAAGAGCACATCCGAAAGAAACAAAATATTTCGACACAGCTGTTTATATAAGTTGTCCGAACCGGGGTGAAATGCTCCCGGATCATACCGGATCACCTGATCCGGTAGCAATTTTTCCTTGTGGTTCGGCGATCCAGTAGCGATCACTGCCTGGGTGTCATTACTTCCTGGTTTTAACCAGGAAGTAATGTTTTTTTTTTACCTTCTGCGCATGCGCAGAAGATTTTGCACATGCGCAGAAGGTATGTGCCTGCACGTGACATGCGGTGCATGCGCTTCTGAACCGGTAAGGAAGGTAAGTAAATTTCACCCCTGGTCTGAACCAAGTAAGGGATTGTAGTGAACCAATCCCTGAAAATCAATAGCCAGCCCAATGGAGAATTTAATTATAACAGAGATAATTGCCGGGGGGGAGAGAGAAATAGTGTGAAGATGCAAAGTAAGTAAAGCCATTTCACGTCTCTGGGTGAAGTAAGGATTTTCTTTTTGTATCAGTTGGCAAGTGATGGGTTCCTAGACACTTACTTCAAAGTAAGAGTAAGTAATACTGGTCTAGTTGAACAAACAACTTCCCCATATAAAATAGATTCTATATTTTAAAGATTTGCCTAAGGATCTTGCCTTGCAACTAGTACTTTTCTTCTGAGCTCTGAAAATAAGCTTTTGTAGATTAAAGGAATATATTGTGGGTATGCAGTTAGTGATACTGAATTCATAATAATGATTGATTAATAACTATAATTGGGAAATATATTAGAAATATATTCTCAGTTTTGAGAAATACTGTATTCAGTTTTGTATTCATTCAAAATGAATGTTCCCTCCAGATCAGTGGTGGATTGCCCCCAGTTCTCACCGGTTCTATAGAACCAGTAGTAAAACCGGTGGGAGGCTCCGCTCACCGACCCCGACGTCATCAGAATGCTTCTGCGCATGTGCAGAAGAGTGTGCACGCACGCACACGAGCAAAGCAAGTAGTAAAGGTACTACCTTTACTACCGGTTTGCCCCATTGCAAACCGGTAGTAAAGGTAAGTAGAACCCACCGCTGCTCCAGATGTACTCATGCAATGCAAAGTTTAGTAAATTTTTTTGGAAATGAGAGTCTATGACATTGCCTAGAGTCCCTAGAGCAGTGGTCCCCAATCTTTGCGGCTTGACAGCTAGGCTGGAGGGGGTTGAGGGAGGAACTGGGCCAGTGATGGGTTTCTCCTGGTTCAGCCCGGTTCCGCCGAGCCGGTAACGGTGACGATATGACGTCACCGAGCCAGTTCTTCCCTCTCGCCCCCCCCGCATTATTCTTACCTTTTATTTGGCCCCACCTCCAATCTATTGCTGCTTCCTGAGTCCCAGCTGATCGGCTAGAGGGAAAAAACTGTTTAAACTCTTGCCGTGCGGCTTCAAAGGGCCGCCCTACAGCTGATCAGTGTTAAAAGAAAACAAATGAGTAGACCGGTGCCTGCAAAAATAAATGGGTAGACTGGTACAACTCTGCAAGCAGTTAAAAGCCTGGTAGACCAGTACCTCTGCTAAATCCTAAATAATTGTCACCTGACCATCAAGCCACGCCCACAAAATAAGCCACACCCACAGAACCGGTAGTAAAAAAATTTAGAACCCACCCCTGAACTGGGCCTCATAAGTGGTGGGCTGGCATGCACGCACTTACACAATTCATGTGAGCAGCGGGCTGGCGTGCTCACATGTGCATGTGCGTGCCTATCAGCCCACTGCTCAAGCAAGTCTTCCATTTGCACAAGTCAAGCTGCATGTGTGTGTGCACGCTGGCCTGCTGCT
The DNA here is from genome assembly GCA_012654045.1 of Ptyas mucosa. Lineage (NCBI taxonomy): Eukaryota > Metazoa > Chordata > Lepidosauria > Squamata > Colubridae > Ptyas > Ptyas mucosa. The sequence continues at coordinate 30,177,309 of WNWU01000017.1, forward strand.
TGCACATCCCGGTTTTAAATAGGCCACGGCCCGGTAGTGGGCCACAGCCCGGGGTTGGGGACCCTTGTCCTAGCCTAGAGCAACCAGATGACATAACAAAATCAATATCACTAGAGGGCAGCAAAGAGGCATAGAAAGTTATTTCTTTGCTGTCCTCTGATGGTCGTCTGGATCTTTGCAGACCAGATCTGGGTTACTTGTAACATTGCCTGAGATGTTGGTGAGAACTGGGGGCAAATTAGTCATATTGTCAGCATGCAAAACTTTGAGTTAGCTTTAAGAATCATTTGAGTTTTACTCCACCTGAGCTAAGAAAATCTATAGGTAGTCCTTGTTTAGCAACCACAATTAGCCTGTCCACATACACGAAAAAAGGTCTGCCCCTCAATTAAGTGTCAAGCTAGATCTCCAGCAGGGGTGAAATGCTCCCGGTTTGGACCGGATTGTCTGATCCGGTAGCAATGGCAGTGGGTGGTTTGGAGAACCGGTAGCAAAAATCCCTGCCCCCCCCCCCCCCCCCATGCCCAGCTGAGCCGCACAATCATCAGAGGCTTTTTTTTTTTTACTTTTAAAAGCATTTTTTTCTGCAACCTCTTGGCTGAAGAGGTGGTAAAAAGAATGCTTTGAAAAGTCTCTGACGATCCCAGCTGAGTTGCCTGATTGTCAGAGAGGCATTTTTTAAAAAGTCTCTCTGACGATCCCAGCTGATTTGTCTGATCGGCAGAGGCTTTTCAAAGCATTAGAAAAAATGCTTTGAAAAGTTAAAAAAAAAAAGTTGGCCATGCCCACCCAGTCACATTACCACCACCATCACCAAGCCATGCCCACAGAACCGGTAGTAACAAATTTTACATTTCACCCTGGTCTACAGTGTCATTTAGACAATAACACAGCTTGAACAGGAGCACTGCCATCTTCAGAGTTCTACGTACATTAAGAGAATAATGCTTCAAGCCTTGTACAGGTTGAAATGCTAAAGATAAGTTGAATTAAACTTTATTAGTAGTACTGTGATATAGAGTAGGGGTTCCCAACCCCCCGCGGCATAGACTGGTACCAGTCTGTGACTGTTAGTAACTGGGCTAAACAAGTGGCAGGCAAACAAGTGAAGCTTCATCTGAGCATGTGCGGGATCTAGGTTGCCCATAAACACACACACACACACACACCAGTCTGTGGAAGACAATTTTTCTTCCAAAACAGGTTCCTAATGCCAGAAAGGTTGGGGACCATTGATATAGGGGGTTTTGAAAATGGAAAGGAGGACATGAAGTTGTTTATTGAATTCATATCCAATCATACCTCCATTCTGGAGCTCAAGCGCAGGACATCAGAGAGTTCCTCATCCAGCAAAGCATGGAGCCTGGCAAGCTGTAGATATCATAGATAAGGTGGCACAATCTTCCTTGGTTTTGGCTATTTTTCACAGCTAGAGGTGAGCAGGCAAGATTGTGCTGGTATTGTTCCGTCAGGTATGGAGAATGGCTTCCTGTATCTGACATTTGGGAGTAGACCTGTAGCTCTTATCACACCCACCTTATCCTCCTAATAGAAGCAGGGAAAGAATTCAGGGTATAATAATACAGATGCAATGGCCTTTGTCTTCTGACACTTGGGAGACATTTACAAACCCTCATCAGGGAGCGTAGAGTTGTAATTGTAGCCTGATGCGCCAACTTGGCATTTAATGATACATCTATGGCCCAGAACTTATTTTTAATTGCAGAGCAAAGGGAATGTGAAGTAGCATACTAGAATCAATATTGCCTGGAAAAGGGGGAGGGTGGGAGTGGGGGAGGCATGTAACAATTCTTTAAACAATGCTCTCTCTCCAGAAATCCTAGCATTACTTTTTCTTCCTCATCTTCATTTTTAAAAAATTGCAGAATATTATATGTATGTATGTATGTATGTATGTATGTATGTATGCATGTATGTATTAAGGGGTGGTGGCTCAGTGGCTAAGATGCTGAGCTTGACGATCAACCTAGAGTCAGGAACGACTAGGACATATGTGGGAGGGAACCTTTACCTTTACCTTTACCTTTACCTTTACCTTTACCTTTACCTTTACCATATATATATGGGAAAGTCTCCCAATGGGCAGCAGGGTGCTTGCTGGCTGCCTGAAAAAAGCCTAGAAACTAGTAGATTATGGTTTCACTGAACTAGGGCTGCATAAAAATCTTGGTTTACGTAGGAAGAACCTGTCTAAAGAGAAATACACACACACACACACACACACACACACACATACATACCAGCGGTTAAATCTACTTACCTTTGCTACCAGTTCGGGAATGAGAGCCTTCTAGGGTAAAAAATGGGACATAATGACGTCCTGGTGGGTGGGTGGAGCCTCCAGCCGCTGGTGCTACTGGTTTGCGCGAACCAGATAGAACCGGCTAGATTTCACCGCTGATACACACACACACACACACACACACACACACACACACACACGAGCAAGGCCTTTTTCATTATTTCCACATATACCCTCCTTTCCATCCATGGGATGCTTAAAGCAACAATCCAAAATAAAATGCAAACTACTAAAATCTAATTAAAATAGTAGCTAGAATTATACTCCAACTCAAAGAGGCCCAGCTGAAAAGGAAAAAACTGTCCTGAGGCTGGAGTCAGGGTTGAGAACAATTCTTGAGGCAGCTTGGAACATACACAAAAGATTTTTTCCCCCCTGTTGTTTCTTTGCTTACTAATGATAAAGTACAGGAGGGTCAAACTTGCAGCCTGTGGACTGGATGCATCACACGCTGGCCATGCCTACCCCCGGTTTAGCGAAGGGGGGAAAAGTTGTGATATGTCACGTGATGACATATCGTTGTGGGTTTGACATTCCTGATATAGTATAATAATACCGCAAAAATAATAAAATAAAATATTGAGTTCCTATTTTATTTGTATTACTAACATTGATGCTCAGCCTAGGGTCTGATTTATGAGTTAACAATTTAAGGAGACAATCTAAAATATAAAATTGTTTTTTTTAAAAATCCTGGAATGATTCATTATAAGGCTCCAGAAAAATTGAGCTGATTGCTTGAAAGTACTCTTCCTCTATCCTGTTAGAATCAATTTAATTGTCATGCTAGCAAATAGCACATGTTGTAATCCTGGCATAGATTAAAAATTCCTCTCCCTTACTTTACAGCCTCCCAAGCTGCCCATAGGTTTTGACCTGGACATGGGGAATGTTCTTCCTAGATGTCTTTCCATGGGTGTGAGAAATCAGGGAGGCAAATTGTTGATAACTGTTGGCATAATGAACACAGGATACCCCTCCTCGTTCCTTGTTTTTTGTATTTACAAAGATAATACAAGATTCCACACTGATGGTTCTTCACACCAGTATGGTTAATTAATTAATCTTTTCCCTAAACTATTGTCCATTGTCAACTACAGAATTCATCTTAAGTTTGATTCAGAGATTTCTTTTCCATTATCAAATAGCTTAATATTAAGCCTTGGTAGAAATTTTTGAAGCCCTTTATCGTGAAGAGTTCCAAGCCTGCTGGCTGTACCCTTGGTTGATCAAGGAACACTTAGCCCTAGCAAATACGAACACAATAGTTAGTACATGTAGGCACACGTAGCCAGTTATAAGCTACAGCTCAGGTGTCACATTTTACTTTGAGCTATGACTGTGCTGAGTGAAACAGAAGCAGAGTGAATAACCCCCATGATAAATATAATCAATAATGAAAAACAAACAGAGCTAATCCTCTGGAGCTTTCTGGTGAGTATAGGTCCTGATATATATATGTGTGATCTACTCTGTTATGGCTTTGGGGAGGTGCTTTCATCTTTTAAGAGATCCCATGTTTCTATTTGATTTCATCATATTGTGGCTTCTTGTGGTGGGTACATCATGCCTCATGTCTTGGGCCAGACATGGTTTGAGTTCTGCAAATCAAACCAAAAAATGTGAACCTTCCCACAGAATAATAAAATTTGCACCGAGGCCTGTAAACTATTTGCTCTCTCTATGTGACAGGGGATACATTATGGATTTAACTGCAAAATGATAGGCAAACAGTGATAGAGAAGAGATAACGTGTTTCCCCCCCAAGATAAGACCCAACTGGAAAATAAGCCCTAGCATAATTTTTCAGGATGCTCATAATATAAGCCCTATCCCAAAAATAAGCCCCAGTTAAGATCACCAGCAAAACGGACGCATTTAGTACCATATTTCCCTGAAAATAAGACCTAACCAGAAAATAAGCCCCTAATGTGTCTTCTGGAGCAAAAATTAATATAAGACCCAGTCTTATTTTTGGGGAAACATGGTAGGCACAAGGAAAGAGAGGGAAACACTAGTAGCCTCTGGGTCTTAGTCTCTTGTGTCCCAACGACCCACACCTTTGTTAAGATAGTCATTGGAAGGCATATAATAGATGGCTGGAGCTGATTCTTTACTGGCATTGAAAAATTTCCCTGCAGTTTTTTCAGCAAGGTTTTTGCTTATATCTAGGCCCTTCCTTATATCTAGGCCCTTCCTGGGAACATCCTCCTGGGAAGATTTTCAAGGGCTTCTCTTAAGATGCCTTCAGATGCAAAATTTCCTATTCCAGAATTCTGGCTGTGGTCTTTAATGTAGAAGTTGGTTGTGGATTAAGGACATTACAGAATCATCCGACATCTTCTCCCCCCCCCTCCCCCGCTTTCTTCAAACCGAAAGGGATGCTTTTAAGGCAAAAAATGTCGGCTGTTATACAAGAAATGAAGCTACCTCAAGCATACAGGCCAAATTGCATTATATTGTTCAAGGTCCCCAAGGAAATATTACCCCGTTTCTGTTTTAGGTCTTTCTGACCTACTTAAAAATAGTTGCAAAATTGAACATGGATTTCAACATGAAATATAGATTTGCACAATGGATGATTTCACCAGTTTCCATTCTGATATCTTGGTGGAGTTGTCTGCCAAAGTGGGCAGTGGGGAGTGAGGAAGCTAGACTCAGAGGTTTCTGACTAGAGAACATACAGAGCATACTATATAGAAACCTCTAACATTTTGATTCCATCTTCTGGTCATCCAGATGTTTGCAGCCTAAATCTGATTGTCTTTCTTTTGACAGGTTTAGATATAGGCCCAGAGAGTTTCCTTACCTTCCTGAAGAGAACACAGGATTGAATCCTGAATTTCAGAATCAAAATGCATTCTGAATCTCTAATTTTTTTTAAAAAAGGATCCAATTGCAAACAAAACATCTGTACCTATCAGAACTGACAAGTGAAACTAAAGTCTTTATTACTCATGAGTGTGGATCCAGAGAAATATTTGAATGATATATCCAGAAATAATGTAGGACGCTAATAATGTAGAAAAGTTTAAAAAACCAAATAATTTGCTTCTTTTTTTTTAATTTGCAGAAATGTCTGCCGTGATGAAGAAACCTTCAGTCATGATATGGGAAGAGGAGACAGAAATGTCAGAAGAGTATGAAGTGCCTTGTGAACCTAAGATTACCTTTTTAACACCTAGTGAAGAGGAACTGAGAAGTTTATAGACAATATTCTGCTCTGTAGTGGGTTGGATTGGTTATACCTGCATTAACATTTTTATCCCTGTAAACATTTGCAATTCAATTCCGAGTGAATATGCGTAAGGACTACAATTTTATTTGTTTACATTTCGTATATAGGAATACATGGAATGGTATTAAATCATCTGATTTAAGTCAGCGTGTAGAAGTCTAAGGAGTTGGCATTGTAATGTTCGCACCTAAAGGAGGTACATGTTATTTAAATTTATTTACCGTATTTTTCGGAGTATAAGACGCACCTTTTCCCCCTAAAAGGGGGATGAAAATTTAGGTGCGTCTTATACACCGAATGTAGCTCTGCCTACCCACTGGCCCCCACCCTTTGGTCTCTGCCTCCCAACAATTTACCTCCTTGCTGCAAGCAGCAAGAAAAAAACAGCTCGTTCAGCTTCAGCACAGCCTATTAGCACAAGTTGATTGGATTGGCCTCCCGACTCTCAGCTGTTTTGCTCTCAGCTGTTTTGCAAGGGCCTCTGCTGCTTGCTGCAAGGAGGTAAATTGCTGGGAGCAGATTTTTTTCCCTTGTGCTAATCAAGCTATGCTGAAAACGAAAATGAAAGTAAAGCAGGCTATTTGCTGTTTGCTGCAACAAGACAAAATTGCTGGGAGGCAGAGGTAGATTTCTTTTTCTTGTTTTTTTCACCAAAAAAGGTAGGTGCATCTTATACTCCAAAAAATATGGTAAATATGAAGAGGCTGGATTTCCAGAATAAACTATCAGAGTTAATGGGATTGTGATGAATGCTGCATGACCCTTTATATGCTAAGAGAAAAGTTTCATGTTTCCAATATTTACACTGCGTATAAGAATTCGAACAGTATTACTTTACACAAAGTAAAGATCATGTTTCTCATGAACCCATAATTTCAACACACATTCACAAACGAGCATGACAGAATATCATATTGCACTATACAGTAACATGTTACTTTCTGGCTAACCATAAGGATTGGCGTGGACTGTTCCACTCTTAAATTGCAAAAGGAGAGTTACAGATTCCTCAGTTAGAGAAATGCTTAAGATACCCTCCCATTAGTCACATTTGTTTCAGCAACACAGTATTCTGTTGTTTGCTTATCTCTCCTTTCTCTGAAATTGATTCACAGGTGCAGATAGAAAACGAAAGCTTATGGGAACTAGAGAGGAGTAAAACTATCACAGCCTCTCAGTGGTGGGATTCAATTTTTTTTTACTACTGGTTCTGTGGGCGTGGCATGGCTTGGTGGGTGTGGCAGGGGAAAGATATTGTAAAATCCCCATTCCCTCCTCACTCCAGGGGAAGGATACTGCAAAATCCCCACTTCCTCCCAATCAGCTGGGACTCAAAATGCAGAGAATAGATGAGGGCAGGGGCCAGTCAGAGGCGGTATTTATTGGTTCTCCGAACTACTCAAAATTTCTGCTACTGGTTCTCCAGAACTGGTCAGAACCTGCTGAATACCACCTCTGCAGCCTCTCCTCTGATTAGAGATGGAAAGATTTTGTATTAGCTGTTCGTATCAGCTCTAGATGGAGGAGGAAGGAAGTGGAATAACGTAATTAGGCCAAACTTAACTATATATCTATGGAACAGTTGTAGGAGGTGTGTGTGTGTGTGTGTCTGTGTCTGTGTGTGTCTGTGCATGCAAACATATGTCAGCAAGGACACCTGGTCACTGCCTGAACAAGTCCCTGCAGTTTTCTTGATAAGGTTTTTTCCAAAGTGGTTTGCATTGCCTCATTCCTAGGGCTGAGAAAAATTCAGTGATCCAAGATCACCCAGCTGGCTTTGTGGTTAAGGCGGGACAGGAACTCCCAGTCCTCCCAGTTTTTAGCCTGATGCCCTAACCACTACGCCAAACTGTTTCTTGCACTGTTCTGACCCGTCTGAAAATGAATAGCAAGGAATTGCACTCCACCCAGCTCCACCCCATGTACTGTTCATTTTTCTGACTGATCAATCGATTACATTCTATCAAGTTACTTTTAACTCCAGGAGATCCTGCTGAGACGATATACTCTTGGGATACTCTCCCAGCATTTTTTGCTCCTCCATCCCAGGAATAACTCACTGCCATGATAAAGCAGATTTGGGAGACCTGTTTTTCTACTTCATCGTATTTTTGGCTCCACGATGAAGGATTGAAGAAAATGACTTATTTATCTGGGCCCTCTTCCAGATATTCTTGGGCTGCAACACCTGTTGTTATTCCCCACCACTATGATTGCTAGAATTCAAGAAAATCCTGCATTCAGATGTTAAAAGTCCCTGGAGGTTATGTGTCCTAAACCATATGTGGGAATTCTGATCCCAATATAGTTTTGTGTTCCATATGCTACTAAATTATAACCCACCCATCCCTTCTCTCAGGATTGGCCACACTCTCTAAGGATACTGCGAATTGTATAGTTTGGCAATATTTTGGAGGAACATAATTGCTTATTTTAAGATGTACTATTATTTCCCCTGCTTGTTAGGACAATACCGCCCTTGTACAAGTTGGAGAGCATAATTTATCAACCAGAGTTTTCAGATGGTTTAGAAGCCCAGACAATCCTATTTTTAGATTGCCCTGGAAGCCTCTAGCTTTCCCTTTCGAAAACTATGGACACTTTGTAAGTTAAGAAACTCACAAACAACATTATTTCCCACTCCCTACTACTCACTGCTGCTTCTAATTCCAACAGTGAGACAAAACTGGTTGGGGGAAGCAGGCAGATGTGGCAGCTGGAATTCTACCCAGTTAAATGATCAGAGGAACAAAGGGGGCTTAAGAATGGAGCAGTCAAGTGCATTTCAAGCCACTGTCCAAAAGCTTCTTTTAGAAGGATGAGTTGAGGAATTTTATTTTCTGGATCTTTTTTCCTGCAGCCCTTTTGCTCATTTTCAAGATTCCATCCTTCTTTTGCTGGCTTTATCCCCCACATCAGACAGTTCCCTTCAGGAAAATTATCCTGCAGACAGAGAGACACACAGCTGAACCGAATCGTGACTCCTTTATATAACATCTATCCAGTGTTCCATTGGGTTTCAAAGAATAAAAATCTAAGCACTTTGCCCATCCCAATAATAACTGCTCATGAAGAAGCATTCTAAGGATATTCAATTTTCTGCTTTAAACTCATTTAAACCCAGGACACCCTTTATTTATTTATTTTTTTAATAATGATGTGCCATCAAGTCAGTGTCAACATTTAGTGACCACGTAGTTTGATTTTCTCCATTATGATCTATTTATTTCAAACATTGTACTAGTCCACAACCAAAATATGAGATTTGTCCCTAATCTGGTCTTTCAAGTCTCCCAATTAAGCACTCATTGCCTCTGTAACTGAGTCCATCCGCCTTGCTGCTGGTTATCCTTCTCTTTCCTTCTGCCCTTCCCAGTATTACAGCCTTCTCTTGATTGCTAGGTCTTTCTATAATGTGTCTGAAATAGGATCATTTGTGCCTGGTCATTTGTGTCTCTGTCAAGAACTCTGGGTTAATTTGTTCAGTGATACGTGGGTTTCTTTTCTTGGCTCTCTACAGCATGGGTATCAAACTCGATTGTATCACGTGACGTATCACGACGTATCATGATGTTTCTTGCCTTTGATGAGCTGGGGTAGGCGTGGCCTACACATGACACATCCGGCCCGTGAGCCGCCAGTTTGACACCCCAGCTTTACAGTATTCTCATCAGTTGTTTCCAACATGACATCTGAATAAAAATCCAGGTTTTGCCCTGGAACTGAACACATTTCTTTGAGGATAACAATTTTATTTGGATGTCTACAAATAATAAAATAAATATCTTTGATATATGCTGGGTCTAAAAATATGGAAATGATATAGGGAAGTCCATCATCCTGTGCCCGTATCAGCTCAGATGCTAATGTTAAGCCTGCCTCGGCCCTACTTCCTGTTCTTCACTTCAGCCTGACTCAACCTTGAGTTGTGGCCTCAAGGATCAAACTCTGTGGGCAGAGTTTGCCTGCAAAACTGCATTTAACCCCTGCGCTATCAGAAATAAGGGTAACAGGGCCTTGAATGCCAGTCTCTGGCAGAGGCTGGATATAATTTTGTTGGATGGACTTTCCTTCCATTTTTCAGGTTTTCTTATTGATTTTCTTTGGGCTTCAGTGAACATTGCATGCCCATGTCTGAAAAGAGAAAGTGTTGGTTGCTTACCATATTGCAAAAATCTCATGACAAACAGGTGAGGCACCTGGACCTTTACCTGCTTCTATGAATATGAATATGTAATTTGGAGAGAGAGTGTCATGCATGATATTATAAATGCAAGTCAATACAGTAAATGGGCAGGATTGGGGCATCTTTTCCATAGGAATGAGAGGATATGTCCCAAACAAGTGTTGAAGATGAAGAAATGGTAACCTTGTAAGATATTCATCACTGCTCCCTTCCACTAAATTTTCCATTAAAAATCAGGGTCTCACGGTGTTTGCTTGTACAATTCCATGTCCACACAGAAATTCTTAATACTACAGGATGAATTGTCTGATCTGATCTTGGGATTGTTCACACATTAATGGCAATTTTCATCACACATCTGCACTTATCACTGTGCAGTTCTCGACTTCTTCAATGTGCATGTAATTGTGTATCAAATTAATTTACACCTGTAGTAACTTAATTTACCCATGTTAGGTAGACTCTGACATTTATTATATTACAAGAAATCGATCACAATTTAAAGTGTAAATCGTCTTGTTGATGTCCAATCATGATTTCCATGCAAAAGTGCACTTGACACCATCTGTTAATTGTACCAACCTGATAAGCTGGGCAAAATCTCCCAGAAAAGATGTGAACTTCTCTTGAATGTTTACTAAGAAGACTCATCACAACCAAGTCAGATCTAAATTGACTGAAGAAGTGCTATACCATTATTATTTTAATAAGAACATTTTAAGAGACCCAAAAGTGCTTTGTTTTCAAGAGGCAACTGGACTTTCTGGTTTTTCTTTGAAGACGTTTCATTTCTTTTACTGGAGGCTAAAACATATGACAGAGGCTAAAACATATGATGAACGGTTGCAGGAACTGGGCATGGCTTGTCTAGTGAAGAAGACCAGGGGAGACATGATAGCAGTGTTCCAATATTTGAGGGGCTGTCACAGAGAGGAGGGGGTGAAGCTATTTTCCAAAGCACCTGAAGGCCAGTGAAGGAATAATGGATGGAAACTGATCAAGGAGAGGTTCAACCTAGAAATAAGAAGAAATTTTCTGACAGTGAGAACAATCAACCAATGGAACAGCTTGCTTTCAGAAGTTATGGGAGCTTCATCACTGGAAGCTTTCAAGAAGAGATTGGACTGCCATTTGTCAGAAATAGTGTAGGGTCCCCTGTTTGGATGGGGAGTATGACTAGATGACTTACAAGGTCCCTTCCAACTCTGTTAATTGGTTCTTATCTAAGAAGCTTCTTCAGCTCTGACTGCAAAGAGTTTAAATCCTTCCGTTCCTCTCCATCGAGTCAGAGCTAAAAAAGCTTCTTGGATGAGAAGCAAATCATCTTAAAAGAAAACCCAGAAAGTCCAGTTGCCTCTTGAAAAAGCACCTTCAGGACAACCAGGACCTGGTTGACCGAGAATCACCATAGACATTTTAAGAGAAGAGTCTACTATGTTTAATTGAAATGTTTTTGTGGCATTGTCCCCCAAATCATTGGCCAATGGCATAATGTGTGAACTGTTACTTTCTGCCAAAACACAGTTCATTAAAATGTCTCTTCTGTGTTTTTGCACAGATTCACCTATAAGTGATGTGATTTTAGAGATATTCTGATCTACCTCCTGATTACATCGGAATACATTTTTCATAACCAAGCACGCCTCTGCTTTCCACTTCCTGGGTGCATTATTTGGAAAGTATATATCACAGGCAGAAACAATAGATGATACAAAGAATTCAGGAAGAAAAAAAAATAAAGGTAAAAAAATTCCTGCTTAGCAGTGAAGAAATTACAGGGTGAAGGCAGTGAGAACAAATTTGAGAGCCTGTAAAACAACTTGCAAATTAGGTTTGTGTGAAGTATGTTGAAATCTTACCTCCAGGCATAAGTGATCTAAAATACAAGAAAACCATGAAGAAAATTCTGCTGAAAGCTATTGTAAATAGCTGATGAAACATTGGGAGGTGCTAAATGCTGGCTCTCTACTCTCAGAATTCTCTCAATGTGTTTCTTTTTGCAATGGCATAAATAAGTATGCTGGACCATCCATGTTTTAAGAATGGAGACCACCTGAGAATTAACCTGTTTCTACCCTGTGAGAGAAGGAACATCCTGTGACAGGCAAAACACACGTGAGGACTTCTGGGATGCAAAAAAATAGTAACGGTATGTTAGTAGACATGAAGCCAGAGGTGTAAGACAGATTATATACCTTCTGGTGAGTCAAATCAAATATAGTCACATATTCTCATCATATCTTTCACGGGAAAATAACACTAGCATTCTGCTGGATATAGGAAATAGAATATAATTTCTGATCAGTTTCACTTATATGGAAATGATACTTCTAAGTTCACCTGTATATTGAAAAATAGCTTGGTTTTCATGGGGAGTATTACAAACAGGAGTGCTATTCAGCAGGTTCTGGAGAACTGGTAGCAGAAATTTTGAGTAGTTCAGAGAACTGGCAAATGCCACCTCTGGCTGGCCCCAAAGTGGGGTGGGAATGGCGATTTTGCAATATCCTTCCCCCAGGAGTGGGGAGGGAATGGAGATTTTGCAATATCTTTCCCCCAGGAGTGGGGAGGGAATGGAGATTTTGCAGTATCCTTCCCCTGCCATGCCCACCAAGCCACGCCCACAGAACCAGTAGTAAAAAAAAATTGAATCCCACTACTGATTACAAATATTATTTTAACTATGCCTTATACATAGGCTGGGTCTTCCCGAGGCAAAAATTGTTTCTCTGAAAAGAGTGAGAGCAAAACAGCTCCATATTTATTCAAAAGGGAGTGTCCCTGTGAAACCAGGATATGTTTTTCCTTTTGGGACTGGTAGATAAGCAGTTAGGGGGAAAAAACCCCACAGAATTGTTTTTATATATGATAACTGCAGCAAGACTATTATATGCACAAAGATGGAAAGATACGGCAATACCTATGAAGAATTGTTGGTGAAGTTGACAGAATTTGCTGAGGTGACCAAATGGACTTGTTGGAGTAGAGAAAAGGTAGCATCTATGTTTATTGATGACTGGAAAACCTCTCATGGGCTTTGTGCATAAAAAAATGAGAAAAAAATGAACATGATTTATAGTTAGATAGGATAGATTATAGAAAGAAGAATTTTGATGTAAATTTAGAGAGAGAGAGATCAGTTTACAATTGTACTTATAATTACTTTAAGAACATTGGCACTCACTCAACTCTGGGCTGCATAAACAGAGGTATAGAATCAAGATCACGTGAAGTGTTAATACCACTTTATAATGCCTTGCTAAGGCCACACTTGGAATATTGCATTCAGTTTTGGTCTCCACGATGTAAAAAGAGATGTTGAGACTCTAGAAAGAATGCAGAGAAGAGCAACAAAGATGATTAGGGGACTGAAGGCTAAAACATATGAAGAATGGTTGCGGGAACTGGGTATCTCTAGTTTAATGAAAAGAAGGACTAAGGGAGACATGATAGCAGTGTCCCAATATCTCAGTAGTGTCTCAATATCTTTATCTTGCCACACAGAAAAGGGAATCAAACTATTCTCCAAAGCACCTGAGGGTAGAACAAGAAGCAATGGGTGGAAACTAATGAAGGAGAGAAGCAATTTAGAACTAAGGAGAAATTTCCTGACAGTTAGAACAATTAATCAGTGGAACAATTTGCCTCCAGAAGTTGTGGGTGCTCCAACACTGGAAATTTTAAAGAAGATGTTGGATAACCATTTGTCTGAAGTGGTATAGGGTTTCCTGCCTGGGCAGAGGGTTGGACTAGAAGACCTCCAAGGTCCCTTCCAACTCTGTTATTCTATTCTTTCTACTTCTTTATTTCTTTTTTTTCCTAAAAAAGTTCTGCTATTCTTTTTCTTTTTGCATTTTTAGCTTTTTCTTTCACATTTTTCTTTTTCTCTTTTCTTTTTCAAACTATTTAGCTTATCCATGTGAAATATATATATGGTTGTTAAGGGAGTTTTGCCCCATTTTATGATCTTTTTTTTGCCATAGTTATTAAGTGAATCATGTGGTCATTAAGCAAATCTGGCTTTCTCCATTAACTTGGCTGGTTGGAAGCCAGCTGGGAAGGTTACAAAGGGTCGTGATCACATGACCCTAAGATGCTGCAAACATCATAAATGGCCAAGCCTGGAATTTTGATCATGTGACCATAGAGGTGCTGAATGGTCGTAAGTGTGAAAACCGGTCATAAGTCACTTTTTCATTGCCACTGTAACTTCACACAGTCACTAAATGAATGGTTGTACATCAAGGATTACCTGTAAGTCCTTCTAGTCCCCAATAAATAGGTTTATTTATCATCTTAACCAGTAGTGAAATCTAATTTTTTTTTACTACTGGTTCTGTGGGCGTGGCATGGCTTGATGGATGTGGCAGGGGAAGGATACTGTAAAATCTCCATTCCCACCCTAATCCAGGGGAAGTATACTGCAAAATCTCCATTCCATCCCCACTCTGGGGCCAGCCAGAGGTGGTATTTGCAGGTTCTCCAAACTACTTAAAATTTCCACTACTGGTTTTCTGAACTGCTCAAAGTTTCCGCTACCAATTCTCCAGAACCTGTCAGAATCTGTTGGATTTCACCCCTGATCTTAACCTAAGCATTAAATAAGAAAATGCCTGCTGTTGCTCTGCTTCCAGTAGTTGGCTCTATATTGCATCACCTCTAATTTGCAATGTAAGCATAATCATAGCGATAATTTTTTTTAAAAAAACAGTGCTTTTAATACTTACAGGAATATATGAAAAGCCCTTTGACAAACCGAGGCCCTAAAAGCAGATATGGATTCTTACAATGTTAAAAAAAAAACAGTGAACATTTACTTGATAATATTTGGAAAGTTTTTGCTGTTTAACCCCACACATAATGAAAATGTAATCTGAACTTCTGGGTTTATTTATTTATTTGTATCCCGTCTTGATTATTTGTACAAATAACTCAAAAGTGGCAAACTTGTCCAAAACACCTTCCTCCTGCTACTTTCCTTACAACAGGGGCGTCAAACTTGTGGCCCGCGGACCAGATGTGTCATGCGCTGGCAGATGTGCAGAAGGCAGAGGAGAGGAGAGGAGAGGAGAGGAGAGGAGAGGAGAGGAGAGGAGAGGAGAGGAGAGGAGAGGAATGGAAATCTTTGGGCTGATCCTTGGGATGGAAGAGCCACCACTGCTAGCGAAGCCCCACGCTACCTCTGGGAATAAAAGGCAGGGAGCGGAGATGAATAGATGTGGCAAACAACTATTCATCTTCCTGCTGGACAGACTTGTTAGCCTGTGATGAGAGAGAAACTTTTTGCCGGGGCTGCTGACACTCTTAATAAAGGAATCATTGATTTAATTTCAGAGGGTTTGTCTTGTTTGGGGAGCTGGGTCAGAACAGATAAGTCTCAGATAATTTATACCTTTCATTGGAACAATATTGGAATATGGAATATTGGAATCTGCTTCCTGATAATCTAAAATCCATACCATACTTTTAAAATTACTTCTCCTTTTCTTATGACAATGATGGAATTGACTCCCTGAGATATATTTTAAAAGAAAAAGCAAACTAAAAAAAACCACACAGGCCAAACCGCACCTATGCAAACATTTGGATATTCTCAAGTAAGTTGGTTTTCTTTTGTGTTCCAGATGGATGGCATTTTATGGCCACAGTCCTGTTTGCGCTCACTAACTCAGTGTGCTAGTAGAAAAACTGGTTGTAATGTAACAAAGCTTCTCCTGGTCAAAATACTAAAGATTAACTATTAAATAGCTCACTCTTCAACTCTGTATCTGGTGATACGTGGCCAATCTAACATGGACATCTGGTATAATGTTATTATAGTTGAATCTATGATATCAATTTTGGCTTCCCTCATTCCAAATGGCCAACTTCATTCCCATAGTAGCAATTTTAATCCTGTGGAACAAACTCTCTGGGGAAGTTTACTGAACTAATCCTTGAGAACATTAAGTACATTGAGGACATTAAGAACTGTTAATTGAGAAAGGAACAGATAATAATCTCTACTATTGCTTTTCTATAGCACCTACCCACAGATTCATTGTTTCCAGAAGCGAAGGAAACGCTACCGTGTTTCCCCCAAATTAAGACCCTGTCTTATATTTTTTTCAACCCTGAAATAAGCACTTGGCCTTATTTTTGATGAGGTCTTATTATTTTGGGGCGCGTGGAGCAAGACGGGGCTCCTCTTGCCGTTTTACCTGATTTCCAGCTCAGTCTCCCTAACTCTAACCAGAGGAAATGGCGGGGATCAGCTGCACATGTGTTTAAATATTTTCGGGGAGGGCTTATTTTGGGGGGGGCTTATTTTAGTGCATGCACTCAAAAGTTCAATTGGGCTTATTATCAGGGGAGGTCTTATTTTTGGGAAAACATGGTAGTTAGACTGGCTACTGAATCACACTTAGTTCTGGTGGTGAGTCAGTCTTTATACCATTTGAGGACAGCAAGTTTGCTTTGGAGAAGCAGGAAGGGCCATGTGGCATACATTGGTTTGTCTTTTATCAGGAAAATGGTAGCGAACTCAGGAAGACCAGCCAGGCAGCTACTCTGTTTGGTTTTCTTTAATTTGTAGGTTATCCCTATTGTTTTATACCTGTGTTGGGATTTTAACTGTGGTAATGGATTCCTTCAACTGTTTTTTTTTAAAAAAATTGATTTATATGCCGCCCTTCTCCATTGTAAGGCGGCTTACAATGCGTTAAGCAATAGCCTTCATATTTTTGTATATTTTATACAAAGTCAGCTTATTGCCCCCACAATCTGGGTCCTCATTTTACCTACCTTAGAAAGGATGGAAGGCTGAGTCAACCTTGAGCCTGGTGAGATTAGAACTTGCAGTAATTGCAGGCAGCTGAATGTTAATCACACTGCTTTAGTCTGCTGCGTCAGACTATGGAAGAAAGAAGGAAAGAAGGAAGGGACGGAGGGACAGAGGGTGGAAGGAATGCAGGAAGGAAGGAAGGAGGGAAGGGCTAAAGGTCTGTTGTGCAAGCAGCTTTTTGTTGAGTTATTAATTATTTAGCAAGCATACATTTAGTGGCTCTCAAATGTTCTTTTAAATCCCGAAGAGCAAGATAATGTCAAACCTCAGAGGATCTTTCCAAACGATGAAAGAAAATCCCTCAGCTTTTACTTTTAGGATATGCAACATTCCACAGCCAAGGACACACAACCTTATTCCTCTGCAAACAGGGATATTTTAACTTCAAAAAAAGCAACCTTTTTTTTTTACTGGAATGGATTCTTATAAAATATAAATTTCCATATATTATGTTGTTCGATATATTTTGCTGTCATGTGTGGCTTATAGGCTTCCTAAGGCACCTGCAGAACCCTGTGAAGGGAAAAGATCTTAGAGTAGATGAGACCATGTCAGCAAAGATCTTACATGTTTTGACTATCCCAGAAGGAGCCATAGGTAGCTTATGCATGCATTCAGTCGGCAAGTTCCCTACGGGCTCTTATCAAGTGAAGCAAAACTTGCTGGCTTTCTTTGCTCTCTGAACTGTTCGCAAATTGGCAGAGGACAGCTATTGCTGAATAAATCATATGCTGTAAAATGGGCTATTATAACCTTGATTATGAAATGAAGACTACTCCAGTTGTATTCCTGTTTTTATTATCTAAGGCAGGGGTGTCAAACTCGATTTCATTGAGGGCCGCATCAGGGTTGTGTTTGGCCTTGGGGGGCCAGGGTGGAAATGGCCAGGATGGCTGCAGCCTGCTCAATGTCACTCGTGTCGGGGGCACCTGTGGTGGCCCTAGTGCTCTGCCAATGAAAACAGGCTCCTGAGATCCGTTTTTGGCTGCGTTGGCCTCCTGCAACCTCTGTCAGTGAAAACGGAGCTCGGGAGGGATGGACACGTCCCTCCAGAGCTCTGTTTTCACTGGTAGAGGCATTGTGGGCTGGTCCTTTGCTGTTTCCAGGGTGGCCCCACGGGCCAGATCTAAGCACCCCATGGGCCGGATCCAGTCCCCAGGCCTTGAATTTGACTCCTCTGATCTAAGGCATAAAGCAGTGAAAGAACTTTGCATATTTGGAGCCTCTTGCTCCATGTTTTGATTAGATGGCCTTATTGTCTCTACCACTTTGGGAATGAAAAGAAAGTGAGATTGTATGTAATTCAGGAAAGGTTTGTGTCTATGCATATGTGGATATGCATGTACTCCTTGACACTTTCTGTATTCACAGATGCACAATGTATGATGGAAAAAGTCTCGGCTAAAAAGCTGAGATAAATAAATGTTCTTAGCATAAAGATACTATGGCATGCTTGCTTGCACACAGTTGCAAATGTTAATATAATTGCAATACAACAATCAAACACATCGATTTGCATATGGTCATTCTGTTCTAAAATCCAGGGGAGAAGAAGCTGCTTTATGTTTTTAATGTATACTATAACTGTATAAAGAGCCATCTTGTGGACAAATAATGCATTTTTTGTGTGAATGAATTTAAGATTGTAAACGCTGAAGGAGAAAAAAAAATGATGAGTTAGGAAGCTTGTGGCCTTCCAGATATTGTTGAATCTCAGCTCTTACCAGTCTAATTACTGACCACACAAGTGATAAGGAGCCCAACAACATTTGGGCACTCAAAAGTTTCCCACTCCTGTATGTTTGGGGGAAGAGAAAGAAAGAAAGAAAGAAAGAAAGAAAGAAATAAAGAAGGAAGGAAGGAAGGAAGGAAGGAAGGAAGGAAGGAAGGAAGGAAGGAAGGAAGGAAGGAAGGACTCCTCTCTCTTGCATCAAAAGAGTGTAATATGAAAACAATGTGCACTTGCTGTAATTTGTGTTATTATTATAGAAATTTTTCCACATTAATCTTAGAGGGAGGAAAGAAAGAAAGAAAGAAGGAAGGAAGGAAGGAAGGAAGGAAGGAAGGAAGGAAGGAAGGAA
>WNWU01000017.1:30195969-30207170 GCA_012654045.1 Ptyas mucosa
GAAGGAAGGAAGGAAGGAAGGAAGGAAGGAAGGAAGGAAGGAAGGAAACTACGTTATTATAAACCCATTGTTGTTGCTGTCATGTATCATCTTTGTCGTGAGAATCTTCTTTTTCCTTTTATTATCTCTTTGTTATGCTTCAACAAATAAACAACCTGTTGATTGAGAAATTTAATAAGAGAAGTTTGTGGAAAATGGTGAAAATATAGGATAGCACAGAGACTAGGTTAATAGAGAAAGAATAGACAAAGAGATTTTTATTAAACAGCTAAAACATGGCTTTCGGTTACGGTTATTTATTCCTACAGAGTATGTATATTCCATTAATATTAGTGTACTTTAGCACTGAAATCATTCCTAATCCTGCTTTCTTGGTAGGTAGAAATTTTCCCAGGCTTGGATTCTTAAGCCTCAATCAACCATGTTCTTCCACCTGGCTCCTCCCGTTTTTCAAGTTCGTTCTTTCTGCTGGACTATAACCTGGGAAAACATCTCAGAGCTGGCATCTCTCCATTGATAATTTCATTCCCTAATCCAGAGCTTCTCAACTTTAGCAACTTTTAAGCTGTGTGGACTTCAACTCCTAGAATTCCACAGGCACCACATCCCTAATCGCTGCAGTAAAACAGGATGCCTCCTTTGTAGAATATGGATAATAGTAACTGTTTGAGTGATCCTATTAATGAAGGGGCTCCTGAATTTTATCTAAATGTGTACAGTATTTTGTCTGCAAAAGCAATTGATGGAATGCTTGACTTAATTAAAAAGTGAACGCTTGTTCTATTTTATGGCCATATGGTTGTGGCATTCAAATGCAGTGTCTGATCAGAGGCGATTTACTTAGAGAAAAAAATAGTTCCTTTTCAGATTTACAGAAGCATAGACATTTTGTAATACTTGCATTTTTAATAGTGTAAAATAGGCCCCGGGATCCCATTTTCCTTGGCAGTTTTATAGATATAGGAACATTATGTTACCAAAGCATAATATGCTTCAAGGTAAGAACTGGATGAAAACAGAGCAAAAAAGAAAAAAGATGCATACTATATACTGGAAAAATTTTTTAGAAAAAAAATAGGATGAAATACAAGTGAATTAGCTAAACTAAAGGAATGCAACAGAAATTAGATGTTCCATAAATAGGGCTCCTTTTTTTCCTTGATGAAAGAAAAAAGTATGAAGGTACTGTCTTTAGCATTGTTGTAACATTCAGGAATTCAACAGGTAGAGTCTTTTCCTGCTGCTGCTGCCGCCTCCCTCATTCATTTGTTTGCTTCATTTACCTCCCCCAACTTTCTCACGTGTTCAATTCACCACCTCTTCTGTTGCCACTGTCACTGTCATATGTAGGGGGTGGGCTTCAAAAATTTTAGCAAGGGGTTCTCTGCCTGGTTGCTGGGTGGGCGTGGCCATGGTGGGTGTGGCCTAGTCGGCCTCCTGCACCATGGCGGGGGGGGCGTTTTTGCCCTCCCCGGGCTCTAGAGGCTTTCCTCGAGCCTCTGGGAAGGTGAAAATGGCCTCCCCAGACTCCGGAGGCCCTCTGGAACTTCCCGAACTTCTGGTAGGCCTGTTTTTCACCCTCTCTGAGCCTCTATGCACACCTTGAACTTATGTGCATCCAAAACAGGCTGTATGGGGACTCCTGGGAGGGGCGGGGCAGGGTGGGAGTGGGATTTGGGGGTTCCCTGAACTGCACAGAATCTTAGCTAGAGGTTCTCCTAAACCCCTGCGAACTCCCTGCAGCCCACCCCTGGTCATATGTGTCATTGTTTAGGGGAAACAATATTTTGAAAATTAAATGACTGATAACTGAGTTAATCAGAGGCAACCCTTGGGGCATAAACCCAAGGAAGACATCAGAATGGCAGGAGTGCAGATCTGACATTGGTTTAATGCCCTGAATGCCCATTGCCCATAAGGTGATGGTAAGTTTAGCTGCATGTTTTTTTTTAAATTATAGGAACATTTTTTTTTTTGAAAATTGAATGCCTCTGCTTTGACTTTAATTGGATGGTAAATGTAAACATGCACCATCAATGACACGTATTTGAGTTCTCTGCAAGATTAAGAGATACTACATCACCAGTCAATCTCAAAGGATGCTAGTAGAACCATCTAAAAGCCGGCAAAATACTACTTCTGTTTGGCTGCTGTACAACTTACAACAGTTTGTTTAGTGACCATTTGAAGTTATAGCAGCGCTGAAAAAAATGACTTACGACCATTTTTCACAGTTATGACCATTGCAGCATTCCCATGGTCATGTGATTTACATTTGGATGCTTGACAACTGACTCACCTTTATGACAGTTGCAGTGTCCTGTAGTCATGTGATCCCCTTTTGCAACCTGGTGACAAGTAAAGTCAATAGGGAAATCAGATTCACTTAACAACCACATTATTAATTTAAGAACTGCAGTGATTCACTTAACAAATGTGGCAAGAAATGTCATAAAATGGGGCAAAATTCACGTAACAAATTTCTCATTTAGCAACATAAATTTTGGCCTCAGTTTTGGTCTTAATTTGAGGACTATCTGTAATTTTCTATGCATAGGATATGTCTTGGGTTTTGCTTGAAATTGCCATTGCAGAATATCAGATAATATGTTCCTGGCTGTGGAAATCTTGTTCTCTACTTGGATCTTCTATCATATACTTTGCTTTGCTTTGGAAATTTGTTTGCTGCTAAAGAGATGTGCAAACATTCTCTTTTGATGTAGGTCACCTGCAGAGAAGTGTCTTTATTTTCACAATTACTCATTTATGCACTTGTTTAATCAAGATTGTCATTTGGTTTTTGGTGGCCCTGGAAGGCTTCCTTGATTGAAATCAGACGCAGGAACCAAGACTGTAATAAGCTTGTGCCAATTAATCAGTGCACACCTACATTCAGTCAAATGTCAAACAACAACGAATCTTGAGTAAAATGAAAAGATTCTTTGTGGGTTTTAATTAATGTATGAAGGTATTTCATACATTAAGCAGGGGTAGACATGGTTGAGAGTTGCAACAAACTGTCATATAAAAGGTAAAGGTTCCCTTCGCACATATATGCTAGTCGTTCCTGACTCTAGGGGGCAGTGCTCATCTCTGTTTCAAAGCCGAAGAGCCAGTGCTGTCTGAAGACATCTCCGTGGTCATGTGGCCGGCATGACTAAATGCCAAAGGCGCATGGAACACTGTTACCTTCCCACCAAAGATGGTCTCTATTTGTCTATTTGCATTTTTTACATGCTTTCAAACTGCTAGGTTGGCAGAAGCTGGGACAAGTAACGGGAGCTCACCCCGTTACACGGCACTAGGGATTCGAACCACTGAACTGCTGACCTTTCGATCGACAAGCTCAGTGTCTTTAGCCACTGAGCCACCGCATCCCTTAAACTGTCATATACTTAAACTGTCATATACAAGCAACTAAATGACATCAGAGAAAGATAAAGGCAGCTTGTGGTATTCCAGATATTGTTTTATCATTAAGCAAACTCAAATGTTGTCTGGCTGTCATCATTTCTGGTAGCTCACAACAACCCAAATAGGGAAAATACAATAATAGCTAAATAATAATAAAACAAAATACAAAGACCTGCAGATAGACATAGAGTGACTGTGGCCAAAGAAAGTAAAGATAGGACCAATAGTAATGGACCCTTTGTGTGCAATCCCAAAATATCTGGAGCATCACTTGAACACCATTGCCATTGACAAAAATCACAATTAGTCAATTGCAAAAAGCAGCTTTACAGCTTACATCTTGCAATGATACCTTTAATACCATCAAACTACAGCATCTTTCTACCCCACGTCCTTGGGAAAGATGCAATAAGTGGATAAAAATGCCAAACCCCATCTAAACATCTAGCTGCTGACCGTGTGATGAAGCATAATAATAAATATAATACCAATTGTAATAGGCACGTTGAGTACAATTCCAAAACATCTGGAGCACCATTTGACTAACAGCAACAGTTTTTTGATGTTTCTGGCAGATCCTTTCCCAGCCCTGGCTGGAGTTACCAAGTCAGGCTTCTTCCTACATCCCTAAGTGAAAACAATCACCCAAAAATACAAGAACATTTAGAAAGTAGATAGTTATATAAATGCTAGAGAAGCTATTATGAAAGATTTCAGGTGACTGCTCTGTAACAAATGCAAAACCTATTAGGAATGAAATCAAGATTCAAATTCATCTTCTTTCTTCTGATCATGCAATGCAATGAAGCAGAAACATCCTCCTTTTAAGCAGGAGAGATGCTTTGCACTGTTCCTTATTTGGGTAATGGACTGATCTAGTATCAGGGGATTTGCTTGAGACTATTTAAGAACTAGCTCTCACATGCTGGGATTAAATGTTGATAACTTGTATTATTTTCAATACAGTGATGTTTCTGTAATGTAATTCTGTAATATAATACACCTAGAAGCAAACAAAGTAATAACCAAAAGCCAACATGGGTTTGTCAAAAACAAATCATGCCAGATTAATCTTATTGCATTCTTTGACAAAGTGACAAAATTAGTGGACCAGAGAAATACTGTTGATATAATTTACTTGGACTTCAGTAAGGCATTTGATAAAGTAGACCATAAACTACTATTAGATAAAGTAGAAAAATGTGGGTTAGACAGCATCACCACCAGATGGATTCGTAACTGGCTGATCAACTGCACTCAACATGTAGTCTTCAATGGAACTGCATCTACATGGAGAGAAGTATGCAGTGGAGTACCCCAAGGCTCTGTTTTAGGCTCAGTTCTATTCAACATCTTCATCAATGACTTGGATGAGGGGATAGATGGGGAACTCATCAAATCTGCAGATGACACCAAGCTGGCAGGAATAGCCAACACTCCAGAAGACAGGCTTAACAAATCTTGACAGATTTGAATATTGGGTGCTATCTAACAAAATGAAATTCAATGGTGAAAAAAGTAAGGTTCTACATTTAGGCAAGAAAAAAAATGCACAGATACAGTATACGTGGTACCTTGCTCAATAGTAGTAACTGTGAGAGGGGTCTTGGGGTCCTAGTGGACAACCATTTAAATATGAACTACCAGTGTGCAGCAGCTGCCAAAAAAGCCAACACAGTTCTAGGCTGCATAAACAGAGGGTTAGAATTAAGATCACGTGAAGTGTTAATACCACTTTATAATGCCTTGGTAAGGCCACACTTGGAATACTGCATTCAGTTTTGGTCACCACGAGGTAAAAAAGATGCTGAGACTCTTGAAAGAGTGCAGAGAGGAGCTTGAGTGGCGTAGGAGGCTAATGCCTCCTACTAAGGCAGCATTTAACATCCAGCTGCCTGCAATTACTGCGAGTTCAATTCTCACCAGGCTCAAGGTTGACTCAGCCTTCCATCCTTTCTAAGGTGGGTAAAATGAGGACCCGGTTTGTGGGGGCAATAAGCTGACTTTGTATAAAATATACAAAAGTATGAAGGCTATTGCTTAACGCATTGTAAGCCGCCCTGAGTCTCCGGAGAAGGGCGGCATATAAATAAAATTAAAAAAAACCAAAGATGATTAGGGGACTGGAGGCTAAAACACATGAAGAATGGTTGCAGGAACTAGGTGTGTCTAGTTTAATGAAAAGAAGAACTAGGGGAGAGATGATAGCAGTGTTCCAATATCACAGGGGCTGCTACAAAGAAGAGGGAGTCCAGCTATTCTCCAAAGCACCTGAGGGTAGGACAAGAAGCAATGGGTGGAAACTAATCAAGGAGACAAGCAACTTAGAACTAAGGAGAAATTTCCTGACAGAACAATTATGTAATCAGTGGAACTACTTGCCTCCAGAAGTTGTGAATACTCCAACACTGGAAGTTTTTAAGAAGATGTTGGATAACCATTTGTCTGAAGTGGTGTAGGGTTTCCTGCCTAAGCAGGGGCTTGGATTAGAAGACCTCCAAGGTCCCTTCCAACTCTGTTATTCTATTCTATTCTAATTAAAGATTACTGACATTCTATTTTTAAAATAGCCTTGTGTGTTGAAAACAGACAAGTAAAAAGATCTGTCAATATTAACTATAATTTAGGATGTCAATATTACAAACATACGATTATTTCCCCTTTTCATTCAAAGTTGAATATTACTTTGCAAAAAGAATTGCCACCCCTCACAACAAAGCATATGTCATACGATAAAGGTCTGGCTCTTTAAGTAGCATGGATATCCAAGACTGGTACACAGCCTGGGTGTGGCTGGTGCCTTGAGGGCACCTCTCACTGTCTTTGTATATTTTGTATATTTTTGTATGTTTGTTATGGCGTTTTTTCTATTTTCTATTTTATTTCATTTTATAAAGAGAAGTTAAAATACAAAACTCCGATTTTTTTAAAAAAAAACAACCACCAAAATAAACCCCAACAATCAATCAAGACATTTAAAAAGTGCATTAAAAATACACATACACATAATTGTGTATTAATAGAAAAACTGATCTTCAGTTACCCCCTCTAATTGAATACTGATTAATACATTACTACAATATTGGTTCCCACCCCTTGAGAGAAAGCCCCCCACCCCTTTTTTAAACTAGCAAATTTATTTGCAAATTATTGACCTGTCATCTATCTACTACATTAATGATAAAATAGTTAACAGGAAGAACACTAATAATAATAATAATAATTTTTTAAAAAACGGTTAAAATTTCAAAACCCTCTGTTAACCAAGTGTTATTGTAATCAACTTACAGAAAAATTGCCACGGCATCTTATCTATCCCAAATGATCTTTTTTATTGTAAACTATTTAGAATCCCTTATGTAGTGAGATGGGTAGTGTATAAGTTTCAGTAATAAAATTTTCAAAATTAAGCTATTTTTTAATGTTAAAGACTCCAAAGTATTGTTATTGAATTCACGCACATACACACTTTTCATTTTAATGAAAAAAGAGCAACTTTAACAAGAATTAAAATTCTCATAAGTAGAAAAAAAGAAAAAGAAAGGGAAAAAATAGATTTTTTGATTTCTCCCTTTTGATACATGTGTTGTTTTATAAACATTAAAAGTGCAATGCAACTTGCTTATTTTTATCAGTGTCTCCCTGAATTATGCTCTCAGCCGAGGAGGCAACCAATCTAGGAGGTAACAGAGGCACCTGCCCTCTGGAATGATCTGCCCCAGGAGGTTCATATGATCCCCGACCTTCGTACCTTTCACCGGGCCCTTAAAACCCTTCTGTTCCAACAGGCCAGGCTGGCTTAGAATTTGAATTTTAAATTGGGTTGTTTGTCAATTTTTAACTTTGTGAGCCAAATTTTATATATTCATTTTAAATTGTTTTTAATTTTGTGAATTTATGTGTGTTTTAACATGGCTGTACACCGCCCTGAGTCCTTCGGGAGAAGGGCGGTATAGAAGTTTAATAAACCTAATAAGCCTAAACTTCCATTTAACTCAGCAAAGATCCATAATAGTAAGCCCACCCGGCCCAATTAAGAAGCTACCGGAAGTGCTGCTTAGTTTGTATGTAGATATTTTTGTAGAGTTTAAAAGAAAACCAACATAAGACCCACTGCAGGAATATAATGCTGTGTGTGTATTTATTTGTTTGCTTAATGCATTTAGAGATACTTTTTGTCCAGGCATCCCAGCAAATGTGTAGAAAGCACAATTCTTACTGGCCCTCTAATGACCTGGTTGTATAAATTTGCAACCCTGAGATTCTGCTCTAGATACACAGATCTTAAGTAGCTGCAGGATATTCCAGTTGATATCTGAGCAAGCTGGCATGAGATTCCATTTCTTCAGCAATGTTCTTTTTGGATTGCTTGATTTTCCCCCGCTGGTCTCTTAGCAAAGTGCACAGAAAGAATTTAGCCTGGTAAAAAGACAGCAGGCTCCTATTTTAAGTTTGTGTTCCAATCCTCTTCTTTTCTCTTTCTGACCCATATTATTTTCTTTTTCTTTTTTTATCGTTTGGCTATTTATCCACAATGGTATGCAAATAAATAATCCACTAACCTTGTGTATAAGAAAGAAGAAACTGAGTATTAATCTAGGCGGCTATTAATTTTTATTGGTTTTAAAAGCTAAAGCAAGGGCTTGCAGTATATACAGTAGTGTGTAGCAGCAATAGAAGTGCATCTCAGGCAAAAATAAATAATGCAGAAGAGAAAGGAATGTAAGATGAAGCTGGATTTAGGCCAAGTGCCGAGGAACTGGCCAATGAACTAGCCACAGTGCCAACATTATCAGCAATCCTCTAAATGTAAAGATAAAGATGCCCTCAAATTGAGTTCAATTCATGGTGATTTTATGGATACATCTTGTCTTTAACATGAAAATAGCTTTTTGTCAGCTGGGGAATTTTTTTTATGACTTTTCAGCTCAGAAGTCCTGATATTTCCTTAGGATCTCTCATCCAGATGCTAATCAGACTCAAACCTCCTTATTCTTCAAAAATATTCCAGAAACCTGGCCTTTTGTACGCAAAATGTCAGTATTAGAGAAAGGGGAACAGATTTTTGCCAATCAACAACTTGTATGTATGTATGTATGTATGGATGGATGGATGGATGGATGGATGGATGGATGGATTGATTGATTGATTGGTTCGATTTTTTGCCGCCCTTCTCCGGAGACTCACGGCAGCTTACAATGCATTAAGCAATAGCTGTCATACTTTTGTATATACCTGCTTAGTACGGCTTTTGGCCCCCCCAAGCGGTGTTCTTTTTTATACAAAGTCAGCTTATTGCCCCCACAATCCGGGTCCTCATTTTATTTTTATTTTTATTTATTTATTTATTTGATTTGATTTATATGCCGCCCTTCTCCGGAGACTCAGGGCAGCTTACAGTGCGTTAAGCAATAGCCTTCATACTTTTGTATATTTATACAAAGTCAGCTTATTGCCCCCACAATCTGGGTCCTCATTTTACCCACCTTAGAAAGGATGGAAGGCTGAGTCAACCTCGAGCCTGGTGGGATTCGAACTTGCAGTAATTGCAAGCAGCAGATGTTAATAGATGTTAATAACAGGGTGCTTTAAACCACTGCTACCTCAGAAGGATGGAAGGCTGAGTCAACCTTGAGCCTGGTGAGATTTGAACTCACAGTAATTGCAGGCAGCTGGCAGATAAGTGCTATTTAACAGCACTTTAGTCCCCTGCACCACCAAGGCCCATTGTAGATCAGATTGTGAGAGGCTGAGCTTCTAAAAGGCCCAGATTTCAGGGATCCACTAAGATTGTCTTTCCATTATTGAAAGCAATTCAAACTTGTCCAGCAGGAACCCTCTGCAGCAGTGTTTCTCAACCTTGGTAACTTTAAGAGGGGTGGATTTCCAGAATTCTGGGAGTTGAAGTCCATCTCTCTTAAAGTTAGCAAGGTTGAGAAACACTGCTGTAAAATAATTGTCTGTCAATCTGGTCTCCTCCAGATTTGTAGGGACTTCAGTTCTTGGAATTCCTAGCCAGCAAGGTATTCTAGAACTAGTAATCTCTGTACAACTGGTGAGTCCTTTGAAGTTATTCTAAAGCACGTGGTCAAATTATGATTGTGGTGTGTCCCCTCCCACATTGCAGAGGAGAAATTGTTTTGCCTTAAATCATCTCCCTACAGTAGAATTCATTCGATTCCAGCTTTCCAAATGAAGACCTTTATCAAACGGATCATGTATTTATTTTAACTATAACGGGGATTTCTTTTAAATGCTTCAAAAAACTTCCAGTTAATTTTCAGGGTTGGTTTGTTTGTTTTTTTTAAATACGTTTATGAGTACACTCTTCTATGCTTATTTAACCAAGGCACTTACATACCAAGGCTCTGTATAAAAACTAGCAGTGGTAACTGATACTTTTATAAATGGTGAAAATGACATCCACTGATATTTGTGCTTAATTTGACAAAATATATAATAAATTGAAATTATTATGCTAGGGTTTTTTTGGCCGCAGGGTGATCTTTTGATAGAGACTAGGTAAATCAAACCAGATTTTCAAAAAATCAATAATGGCTGGTTACTAAAAGT
This sequence comes from Ptyas mucosa, assembly GCA_012654045.1. Lineage (NCBI taxonomy): Eukaryota > Metazoa > Chordata > Lepidosauria > Squamata > Colubridae > Ptyas > Ptyas mucosa. The sequence continues at coordinate 30,205,957 of WNWU01000017.1, forward strand.
GGGAGCCAATCCTTCGTCTCAAGTTATAGTAAGGTTGGTTAGCAAATAAACCCAAGTGCCTGAAGATGTTGAAGCATGTTTTTAATTTAAAGAAGGATAGTGAGTTATTTAAAGATGTTTTTATCTGAAGGTACATGCCATTCCAGCCTCACTTACTATACAAAAGATTTATGGAAAAAACATGCACCACAAATTGATTGAAGCTTGCAGCGAGCTTGATGTAGGTATGTTTGCTGACTTTGGAGGACACATAGTTGAAGGCAAACTTGGGGGAAAAGTCAGAAATGCTCTTCTTGTGATAAGTATCACAGGAGACATAGCTAAATGTCTATGGAGATTCTCAGTCATCCAGGTCATGGTTGTCCTAAAGGTGCTTTTTTTCAAGAGGCAACTGGACTTTCTGGTTTTTCTTTGAAGGCGTTTTGCTTCTCATCCAAGAAGCTTCTTCACAATTTGGATGAGAAGTGAACCGTCTTCAAAGAAAAACCAGAAAGTCCAGTTGCCTCTTGAAAAAGCACCTTTGGGATGTCACAGGAGACCTTAAACCACATGAACTTCCCACAAGACCATGGGAAAAGACTGACATACCGTAAGTCTCTTTGTCTGCAAAGGAAAGATCATTGTAGACTATTGTTCCAACTTCTGAGAAATTGTGGGTTTACACAACACAGGAACCAAGTCAGTGATCCAGAAACTAACTGCAGACTTGTTCAGACACCACATCCTAAAACCCCATGAGGAGCATGGAGATTCCTTGGGGTTTCTGAAATATGCAACCCAGCTACTGCAACAATCTCAAAAAAAAAAAAAAAAAACAAAACAAAACACTATAAGTTCAAATTGCACAAGGGAAAACTCCCAGTTATTTGACTCCTTAATTCATATCAGAAAACTTTTTTTAAAAAAAGTGAAAAAAATTTTTTTCTCCTCTCCCATCCCCTCTTATTCAGGCTGGAACCTAACTGGCTGCAGTAATTTATAGACAGTTTTACATCGAATCAAACAATTGAATATATTCGGCATGCCTCTCACCCACGTTTCCAATTAATTTGGCTGGAGCACCGAATGCATTTTTTAAACGTTGCCCTCTCTTTTTTGGGGGTCACTCGAGGTGAGCCGGGATGAGTGTCTTTGATCCCGTTCTCTTAGAAGAAAGATGCTGATTATACACACACACACACACACACACACACACACACACACACACACACACA
>WNWU01000017.1:30207180-30246787 GCA_012654045.1 Ptyas mucosa
ACACACACACACACACACACACACACACACACACACACACACACACACACACAAAAGACCTCCACATTTTATTCCGTGGTCCCTACCAGCAATTGTAGCTTGAGGTTTTTCAACCCTCCCTCCCTACGCTGAGAGAAGCAAAAGGCTTGGATCGCGAGCCGCACTCCAAAGACCCTGAGCCCACGCCGTCCCTCCCCGCGGGTGGAAGACTCATTTCCTCGCCCCCCCCCTCGTGATCGCGGGGTGAGATGAATTCAGCTCAGCACCCCGGAGGTCGGCAGGGCTGGATCTGGCTATCATTGTTACGCATGTGCCGGCGCGCCTGCTTTCTTCCACGGTTCTGTTGCTATAGGAGCTCCTGGCTAACAATCTCCTTTTCGCCTGAATCCTCCGGGTTGCGTGGCTCCGGTTGTTCCCGCCGGCGCCGGCGCCGGGAAACAGCCTTGGCTCTCTCCAAGCTTCAGCCCGCGCGGGGTCTTTGGAAGAAGTCATGCGCTACGGCGACTCGTCCTGCTCTCCTGGAGCATCGGCAAGGTTGCAGGTAAACTGGCTTGGGGAGCAGGTTGAACGAAACGCAAGGGGGCAAAGAAGAGGAAAACAAAACGGGGCAACAATGGCCGTAACTTAGATGATGTCATCCAACCTTCTCCAACAGGGCGCCCTCGTGAGGCGTCTAGACCAGGGGTCACCAACCTTTCGGACCCCAGGGACCACTAAATTCATAATTGTAAATCCTGCGGACCACTACTATGAATTTTTAAAAAGATAAATAGTATTTAGTGCAATATAAAAAATGCAAATAATTTTTCTGGGGACCACCAAAATTTTCTCACGGAACACCGGTGGTCCAGGGACCACCAGTTGGTGACCGCTGGTCTAGACAACATCTCCACCTCAGGTGGGGATGAGGAAACCATCAAGTGGGTGCCAAAGGGGAGATATGTCCTCCAGTCTCCGCTGATGGTGAAGGATTGATTTTGGCGTATGGCTTTTGTAGGGAAAAACAGTGGGTTCAGGTAGTTGATAGCAATTAAGCAGTGGAACCTGAGGGCAGGACAAGAAGTAATGGATGGAAACTAATCAAGGAGAGAAGCAACCTAGAACTAAGGAGAAATTTCCTGACCGTTAGAACAATTAATGAGTGGAACAACTTGCCTCCAGAAGTTGTGGATGCTCCAACACTGGAAGATTTGAAGAAGGGATTGGCTAACCATTTGTCTGAAATGGTATTGGGTTTCCTGCCTAAGCAGGGAGTTGGACAAGAAGACCTCCAAGGTCCCTTCCAACTTTGTTATTCTGTGTTCTGTATTCAGCTAGTGAGTGAACTCTTGTTCACAAAAACACATCCTGCTTCATCCTTTTAAAATCTCCCAAGGTCCTGCTCAGTTTTCTAATACAAGATGGAAATGTGGACAAATGCAGGCGTTCTCGGGCATTGTTGTATGAACAGGCCTGCCTTAGGCAGCAACATGTAAAGTGAACATGAAACTGTTTAGGATGCTTGCCCCATCTTATGAAAGCTTTGTTTATGATGTGGGACTTTTAAACAAGCTTGCTTTGCAGGTTGAGTCGACGGGCCTGGGATTAATGGGTGTATACGAATCTGAATTTATTTAGATGCCTTTGTTTTGTTTCCCTGGGTTCCAAGCTGAGGAATGGCAAAAAGGCTTTGGAATCTCCAGAGCTGCATTCTACATTCCACTTATTTGGAAGTGAATTCTGTTGAAGGCAGCATGACAACAGGCGTTGAAAACAACGCAATGAAGTATATGATTACACCTATTTGTTTTAGAGTAGCTTGACCAATGGTCTCAGATCATTTATTTCCTGATGTAGATAGGAGATGAAAGACTAGGGGATAGCCTGAATCTTTTTTTCAGAAGTGGTTGTCTAGGCATCAATGACTATTCCAAAAATGTGAGTATATCTATCTTTTCTTGGGTATTTGAGCAGAGTTCATGCTTCCTTAAACTTCTCCCCGAGTCTTTCTCTTGTTTGACTTCCTACTAAAGTTATGTGGATGGTTAAGCTCGTTTTTAAAAATGAGTAGAACACGTTAGATTGAATATAATAACAAGCCCACCAAAATGTCATCCAAGATCGGAAGTCAGATTTGGAGGTCTGGGAGTTGATTGGTATGACTTTTATAAAACTTAGTTGTTACTTTCTTCCACACAAATTTACAGTTTGAAAATATACACATCTGGCAAGGGGCCAGAGGATTGGTCAATGAAAATAGGATAAGATGCTAATAGGAACTGATCTGGGGGAAAAAAAAACTTGGAAGTGGAAACCATCTGGTCATATCTACAGTATTGCTGTTCTGTGGTAGATAAGGTGCATTGTTTGAATTATGTTTTCTCTCCATCTTATGCCCTTTAGATATATATATATATATCACATTATAACTTCTGTGACGTTAATAAAAAGTAAAAGTGATCGCCACAGTAGCAGTGGCTAACTGACTTGAGCTATAGCATGCGATAGCATACGCTGTCAGATTCATGATTTCCACAGCATGGGGGAGGGGAGGATATTTTATTAATTCATAGTATCATATTGAATAGCCAGTGCACAGAAGATCTGCAAAATAGCCTCTCTTTTTTTGAGTGTGACATATTTGAACTGGGAGTACTCTAAAGACTTCATAAACATGTATGAAACAGAAGTGTTTCAGAAATAGTTAAATGTCATCACAGTTAAGATATTGTAGAGCTATGGCATCTATAGCTATGGCACGAAAATTGATCAGGAAGTTAGGAAGCATTAAGGCAGGACAAGGGGAAAAAATCACACCTGCTTTAAGATAGGACAAACAGGTTCATTAATGCTTTTGTAGGCATCAACAAACCTTTTGGAGATAAAATCTGAGCTGCCACCCAGCCTTTCTCACATCCATCTTTATTTCTATATGTAGCGTTTATTTGTTGGAAAGCCTTGCTCTACAACCCTTTATTTAGAAAAATCCCATAGCGTTACTTACGTTCAGCTTTATCCTTGTTAGGTTGACTTTAGCATATGTATAAATGGTGCCTTCTCCTGATAAGACTCAGCCTTCCAAGGTCGATAAAATCAGGACCCCGATTGTTGGGGGGCAATATGCTAACTTTGTAAACCGCCCAGAGATGGCTATAAAGCACTATGAAGTGGTTTATAACTCTAAGTGCTATTGCTGTATTATTACAAGGCTCTAAATCAGGGGTGAAATGCTCCCGGTTTGGACCGGATCGAGTGATCCAGTAGCGATTGTGGCAGGTGGTTCGGACAACCAGTAGTGATGGTGGCACGAGGCTCCGCTCACCCACTCGGGTGTCATTACTTCCTGGTTTTAACCAGGAAGTAATGTGCTTTTTACCCTCTGTGCATGCACAGAAGTTTTTGAGCATGCGCAGAGGGTCTGCACGTGCATGTGACACACACACACATGCATGAGTGATCGCGTGCGGGCGGCGTATGCACTTCCGAACCGGTAAGGAAGGTAAGTAGATTTCACCCCTGCTCAAAATGGGACTAAATGCCTGGCAAAGCTTTCTCTTTCTAGCAATGAAAGCAATCTCTTCTTGCTCTTCTTCAATTGTTAAATCCAATGAGAACCTAGCAACCCCACAGTCCTCCAGCGATCCTCGAACAGTGGCTTGATGCATTTGATCTTTGCTGGCACCAGAACTGGGGGGAATATAAAAGCTAACAAAAAGGGAACTGATTTACCTTAAACTCACTCTTCTTTTGTTGCATCCTTGTATGGCACAGGAGGGAAGGAGATGCCACGACAATATCTGGTTAAGGATGTAAACCCATTTCTTGAACCTTTCGTGGGGCTGAGGAGTACTTCTGGTTCAGAGGGACAAAGATGCTTCAGAATGTGCCTGGGTGAACAACTAACATCTATTGTCAACTCTTTAAACTGAAAAGTATGTTTTACCGAGAAAAGATTGCAACTCTGTAGGGAGGTTTTGTGATCTTGGGGAAAGATGCAGCTGCTTTAAAGTGTTGTAGACTTGAGCAGTCCAGCACACTCATTCCAAAGCATCTTTTTTTCTTTGAATCCAAAGCCCTACACAACCCATAAATCCAGTGAATGCAAATTGCCCATCGCGGGTGTTGTTAGCTACCAAATGAACCATAAACACGAATCGTGAAGAATTTAGAGTGGACTGATTCCCCCTTGTTGTTGTTTTCTTTTTTCTTTTTATTCAGGATCCTGCTTTAAGGGGAGAGTTTTCCTCAGGATATTGAAAATGTCTTTGGCTGACAAGAGGCTTGAAAACCTCCAGATCTACAAAGTTCTCCAGTGTGTTCGCCAGAAGGACAAGAAACAGATTGAAAAGCTCACCAAGCTTGGATACCCTGAACTCATCAATTTCACTGAGCCAGAAAATGGAGACAGCGCCCTTCACTTGGCTTGTGTGGCTAACGACATTGACATGTGCAACTTTCTTTTAGAGCTTGGCGCTCACCCCGATGTCCAAGATCGAATGGGGCGCACTCCCGTGATGAAAGCGGCAGAACTTGGCCATGACTTGGCCTTGGATGTGCTGGTCCAGGCTGAGGCAGATATGACAATAGTGGATGCAGAAGGAAAAGGTAAGACGAATCCCGGGTCCTCTTGGTTGGGGGTGGGTGGCTTTTCAGGAAGATCAGACTGAATGTTTCAATTCCCTTAGTGGTTGGTAGCTGGGTTCAGCATGGTGGGCGTTTGCTTGTTAAGCCATAGTGCTCTGTGCTCTTTCCAGGAGTGCTATTTTATTGCATTCTGCCCACTAAACGGCACTTCCGCTGCGTTCAGATGGTCCTTGAATTTGGAGCGGATGTTAACAACTGTACTTTTGAGGGGAAGCCCGTTTTCGTACAAGCCTGTGAGCAAGCCCACGAGATCAAAGAGATATGTATGACATTTTTGGAAAGAGGAGCAGACCCCAATGCAACAAACCCAGTAAGAACATTCTTAACATTTTAAGCGGGTACCTTGGACACTTCCGACATAAAGCTGTTTTGTTCAGTCTGTTGGACTGACTGAAAGAGGAACTCATTAACCGGAGGCTAGATTTCTTTAAAAACACAAGACAAGGTCTTTTTTTTAAAAGGAGCATGTGGCAGGCTCTATCTTATAAAAGTCAGCCCCTGTTTTCCCACACGGAGGGCAATAGCTCGTCCAACATACACTAGTGGCCAAAATTGTGGAAACCTTTTGGGAAAAGTGTGTTTTCTAAAACTAGCTAATAACACCACTTTTTTTTGGAGTAGTACCATAAAATTATGTATCAATGGATATATAATCAATTTAATCAAGAATGTAACGCAACAACTTTTATGAAGTTTGCTATTAGAATAGCAGTTACAGTATAAAGAAGAAAAGTGAAATACATAGGAAAAAAGAGATATACAAAAATTATCACCATAGAAAAAACAAGATATACAAAAATTATCACGTCAGTTAATACTTAGTTGGGTAACCTTTAGCATAAATTACGGCCTTACAACGTCTTCCCATGGAGTGAACCAAGTCTTTTAGTTCTGTAGCTGTTATAATGTGAAGCCAAGATTGAATGATTGCTCCTATTAACTGGGTTTTATTGCTGGGTCGCTTCTGACTAACACGTTTCTTTAGTCGGCTCCATAGATTTTCAGTTGGGTTAAGGTCTGGGCTATTCCCAGGCCATTCCAGCAGTGGAGTATGATTATCTTCAAACTCCAAAAAAAAGTGGTATTATTAGCCATCAAACTTCAAAAATACACTTTTCCCAAAAGGTTTCCACAATTTTGGCCACTACTGTAGGTTTCCCAAAACACATCAGTGTAGCCTAGCAAACAAAGCAAGAAATGCTCTTGCTCGTACTTGTGTGCGGGTCCCAATCATCCCCTAATTATTCTACATGATCCAAAATTCTTAATGTCGTTCTTGGTATTCTACACCTTAAGTGGGGTGCTTGGAATGAAATAGTAACACATTCAGAATCATTTTGTGCAAACTGCAGTGGTAGAACTCAGGACTGCTGCCATTTTACATTGCAAATATGTGCAATGTAAACATTCCTGCTTATAATGTTCCCACATGTAAGGCAGAATCAATTTCTTAGCATTTGGGAAACAAATACATCAAAGAGAAGGCTATCGTAAGGATAAGGGCCATTTTGATTTGGAAAATATCATAAACTATATGTCAGTGATGGCCAACCTTTTCCGGACCGAGTGCCCAAAGTGAGCGACCGAACACCCAAAATGCAATGCCCTCACGCATCCCACACCCCCACATACCCCTGCATGCGCCCTGCCACCCACGCATGTGGGCCCCCACACACCTCATCACCCCGCATGCGTACATGGGCCCCCGCACACGCCCTGCCCCCCCCGCATATGGACAATAGAGACTCGAAGACCAGCTGGCCGCCAGGAGGCACACACGCATGTGTGGCAGAGCTGAACTGGGGTGATGACTCACGTGCCCACAGAGACGGTGCTGCGTGCCACCTCTGGCACCCGTGCCATAGGTTCGCCATCACGGCTATATGTGGTCTATGCAGCTTGGTCTCCTGGACTTAACCAATTGAGAAACCCTTATCTAAGGGGGGAAAAGGTTCCTATAGATATGATACACTTCCTGCTAGGATCCCAGCTTGTAGCTGGCTAGCAATTGATCCAGGTCAAAATGTAGCCTCTTTTGACAGTTGAGAGGAGAAAAACAAACTGACTCTTTCTTTGGGCAATCCTGAATCTCTGCAAATGGTTTTATCAATAGAAGCTTGCTTGCTTTTCTGTCTCCTTTGAAATTTGGAAAAAAATCTATAATCACGTCTCTCTGATTTGCAGGCAACAGGCCGCACCGCCTTGATGGAAGCAGCAAGAGAAGGGGTTTTAGAGGTGGTCCGGGGTATCCTGGAGAGAGGTGGGAATGTTAATGTTTTTGACAACGAGCGACACCATGCTGCCCATTTTGCTGCCAAAGGAGGGTTTTTTGAGGTATTCTTTCTTGATGCTGTCAGAAGCAAAGGTACCCAACCAAGGATCTCTCTTGGTTAATTACTAATAATCAGCTGTCACTAGAAAGGGAATTCTGGAGTGATTGTTTTTTCTATGGGTTGGTAATATGGGGAGGCTGTCATAAACGGGGGGTTATATAGAGTAGAGGGGGAAATGTGAAAGTGATTATAGGCCCAGAAATGGATAAAATATTTGAACAGGAGAAGGACAGTATGTAGCAAAGTTGCTGTCAAAAAATGGCAGTTCTGAATTGAATTTCCACAATTGTCTCCATAAATGTTGTGTATTTACAGAAATACACAACATTTTAAGACCTTAAGTTGACTCACTTACATCAGTGGGTGCTGCCGCTGAAGGAATGTCTTTTGCTACCATTTGCTAGTTTCCCCTCCTCCTTGGTAGCAGAAGAGACAAAATTTTCATCCCTGTGCTATGCTAATGCATTTCCAGAATCCCATTTGATGGAAGGAAGAAGAAAATGTGATGGAGAATTACCGCTCGGGGTTGTGTTTGTCATTCTGTCATCCTGTTAAACTGATTTCTCTTCCTCAGTCTTTGCTGAGAAGTGTATATGTTTAAATGTTTCCTGCTGCTTCGTTCAGAAGCCTCCACTCTGAGGATTCTCCTCATTAAAATTTGAGGTTGCTATGCCAGGGATTTGTCCCAAACGAATCCCCCAGGAAAAGTTCACTTGTTTGTCTGCCTGTTTTAAGTTTGCTTAGATCAGTTACTTTAGACTCGAAGTGGAACAGTTGTGAGGCATGGGGTGGAGCCAACTTTATATCTTTATATCAGTTTGGGCCTCAGCATTCCCTATTGCTGCTATTTATCCTTCCTTGCCTCCTAAACTTGTGTTAAGAGGAAATAGCATCCTGGCTGATTTATATCCAGCAAGTTCAGTTGAATTGGTTGCTGGCTCTTAAAATAGAGCCTTGCCATTTCCATTGGCTCTAGGACCACACAAGGTTTTGGTTAGCACCAGAGGTAGGTTTCAGCAGGTTCTGACCAGTTCTGGAGAACCGGTAGCGGAAATTTTGAGTAGTTCAGAGACCCGGTAGTAAAAATTCTGACTGGCCCTGCCCCCATCTATTCTCTGCCTCCCAAGTCCCAGTTTATCAGGAGGAAATGGGGATTTTGCAGTAACCTTCCCCTGGAGTGGGGAGGGAATGGGGATTTTATAGTATCCTTCCCCTGCCATGCCTACCAAGCCACGCCCACCAAGCAATGCCACGCCCACCAAGCTACACCCACGGAACTGGTAGTAAAAAAATTTGAAATCCACCACTGGCTAGCACCTTTAAACCTGCAAAGCTCCGAAAGTAAATAAGAAGAAAGCCAATTTGCAGAGACAGGTTCATATTTATGCAGTAACTTATTGGAAATTAGATGTCTGGCAGACAAAGTTCTCCTGGGATTTAACTGATTGGAGTTTAAGTTCTAAAAGATGCAATCATTTTAATTCAAAGCTATTCAAAGAGTTCAAAGCTTATGTGTTTGATTGGAATAAGAATAAGAGCTTTGGAAATCAGTGTCTTTGCTTCTCTTAGCTCATGCACCCAGTGCAAATATCCATTTAATGAAGAACTTCTGTTAAGGCAAGCAAGGTAGGTCACTTATACCCTATCTATGCTTCCTTTTTACAGCCCCCAGAGCCTAGAAGATCAAACTTACCCTCTTATAAAAAAGCAGAACAAGTGTGAAAATACAGTTTGGCCCCAAAAGATAAAAGAAAAAAAAATCCTTTCTCCTCCTGTAAAAGGATTACCATGTAGGAACGTTGCCTACATGCCAATAGATTAGAATTAGATTAGATTAGAATTCTTTATTGGCCAAGTGTGACTGGACACACAAGGAATTTGTCTTTGGTGCATAGGCTCTCAGTGTGCATAAAAAGACAAGATACATTCGTCAAGAATCATAAGGTTCAATATATAGTCACTTATATTAATCACTATTATTCCATGTTATAGTGACAGTAGCAGTTTTTACATTGTTTCAGTGAAGTCGTCTGTGTTTGCTGCAGCTCAAAATAAACTCAATTTGATGGATGTAATTAGTGTCCACATTATTGCTTTTCCACGTAATAGCATGGGTTTGCTTCCCCAGATTCTGAGGATTATTTCTTCTTACAATGGAGACGTGGGCCTCATAGCCATGAATGGAAATACGCCTCTTCATTATGCTGCTGCTGGAGGTTTTGCCGAGTGCTGCAAGTTTATCGGTCAAAGAGGTAAATTATAAATATTGGAGAATGAAGAGCCTCTAAAGTAAATGTAGAGTTTCAGATGTGTGATCTTTGAACTCATTGTTGCTTATGCAAAACCATTGGTTTGGCCTTTCTTCCTTTCCAACTGTGATCAAATCAATGAAGATGGGAACTCAATTCCAGGTCAATTGCTGATAAAATATTATCCAAGGTTAAATCCTGAATGAAAGCACAAACCAAGGATGTATTTATATTTCCAAAGTGTCATGAAGTAGATTAAGTTGGGAGAGCAGGGATGTAGTATAACCATAGTCCAGTGATGGTGAACCTTTTCGGCATCGAGTGCCCAAACCAGAATGTGGTTCATGCGTGTGCATGTGCATGCACCGGAGCACCGGAAATCTGAAGACCAGTTGGCTGGTGTGCATGCGCGCACCGGCCATTTGATCTTCTGGTTTCTGGTATGCACATGTGCATGCATGCCAGACAGCTAGGCTTTGTGTGTGCCAGAGCACTGGAAACCCAAAGACCAGCTGGCCGGCATGCACATGCCTCTTTTTTGGGCATTTTTTGGGCTGTTTTCAGGCCATTTTTTGAAAATGCCCCAAAAACTGCCTGAAAATGGCCCAGAAAACAGCCTGAAAAATGGCCAAAAACAGCCTGAAAATGGCCCAGAAATGCTCCAGAAAAAGCCCACAAAACAGCCCAGAAAATGCCCCCCAAATGGCCGTTTTGGGCCATTTTTTGGGCTGTGTTCAGGCCATTTTCAGGTGCTCCAGTGCCCATGAAGACCAGCTGGCCAGCGTGTATGTGCATGCTGGAAACAGAAGACCAGCTGGCGATGGCATACATGCCACAGAGCGGGCTGTGCATGCCACCTTTGGCACACGTGCCATAGGTTTGCCATCGCTGCCATAGTCCATGGATATTCCATCTCATTGGCCAAAAGCTTCTTCCAAAAGTTTGGTGCTATGTTACTATGGCCAAAATGCTGTAAGAATGCAATCAATGTACTATTTAACTGTCACACAACAGTTTGTCTTCCTGAACTAATCGGACAGTAATGGACTACCAAGACTTCTTGTCTTCTAGCACTTCAGTGCTAGAACCAATAATCTGAATGTGGGGCTGCTATTGAAAATTGTGGTTGGTACCAAGTGCAGCAGATAAACTAACCAGTACAAGATATAGGGACCAATTGATCTGTCCACTGAAAGATCTCTACTGGATGTCAGTTCATCTTTAAACACCAAATACTTGGGACCAGACTATCCAATAGACTGCCTCTTCCTAGTTGAACCTGCCTGGTTACTCAGAGTAGAGGAATGGTCCTTTGGAGCCCTAAAGTTTTCAGAAACTTAGGTCCTTCTTCTGTATGGTTTATATTGCTTTCCCTTAAATAGATGTGTTCAGTCCCATTCTTTAGTGTTTAGAACAATTGTAAAAACATCTCTCTGTGAAGATATTTTTTGTTAATTTATTGCTTTTAACATCATGTTTTATATTATGTATTTTTGAAATCTGCTTTGCAAATACAAGTAAAAAGGCCAGGTATAAACCTAATAAATATATATGTACACACACACACACACACACACACACACACACACACACACAAGCTAAATTGAGTCTTGGTTTGGATCCAACACATTAGTTCTGTTCAAGTTATATTTTATCAGGAAGGTTTACCAAGTGAGTGTTCAAGATTACTGATCTCCTGATAATATTAGCCTAATGACACATACAGAAGCAAATCTTTTGTACCTATAACTGTCATGTAAGCCAGAATCCTGCATATCATGGTGAGGGTTCCATATAAAATACACTAACAATGATATTGTGTCTGCAACATTCTACCTTAATAACTTCACCAGTAAGCAATAGACAGCCAGTAGAGAGACTTAAATGGAATGTGGTGGCTCAGTGGCTAAGACGCTGAGCTTGTCGCTCAGAAGGTTGGCAGTTCAGCGGTTCGAATCCCTAGTACCACATAATGGAGTGAGCTCCCATTACTTGCTCCAGCTTCTGCCAACCTAGCAGTTCGAAAGCATGTAAAAAATGCAAGTAGAAAAATAGGGACCACCTTTGGTATGAAGGTAACAGCGTTCCGTGCGCCTTTGCTGTTTAGTCATGCTGGCCACATGACCATGGAGACGTCTTCAGACAGCGCTGGCTCTTCGGCTTAGAAACGGAGATGAGCACTGCCCCCTAGAGCTGGAAACGACTAGCACACATGTGTGGGGGAACTTTTACCTTTACCTTACAGAATCTTACCAGCTGTAATGTTCACTGCTCTGTGTTTTAAGAATCATTCACACCAGTGATTCTCAACCTTTTCTTCACCATGAACCCCCTTTAAATACATTTTGTGGCCATAGACCACACCCACGGACCACCAAGACTTAACTCAAGCCTTCACAGAATCCCTGTGATGACATCATGCCCTCCCCAGGGGTATGCAGGCCACAGGTTGAGAACCACTGATTCACACTATTCCTGATCTCCAGCCACAACTTGTTGTCAATGTATTTCTTCTAAATTTGTAGGTTGTGATCCTACTTGGAGAAACTTAGAGAAGAAGGTACCAAGGCAGGTTGCTAAAGAAGGGGGGTTCAAAGCAGCTGCAAAGGAGATACGTAAAATTGAGCGGCGATTTGCCAAATTTTTCAAACCTAAACCTGGAGTTAAGGACCCCAATCCACCCTGGGCTATCAGGTTGCACGATTGGTCTGGAGAAAATCAGACAAGCCTTCGTGAAGCATTTGAGGCATACGATCGAGGGGATGGGACTGTGACCAAGGAAGATTTTGCAACTGTTATTGAGGAAAGGTATCCATTTATTGAGCCGGAGCAGCTACATACAATAGCTCAGGTTCATGAGAAAACACGTGGCGCAGGAGTTAACATTGAAGAATTTCTGAAGGGCAGCCGATACTTGCAGAAGGCTTTCCTCCTTGGGAGTTATGGTCCAAAGAAGAAGAAGCCCAAGAAAGCAAAAGGCAAAAAGGGAAAATTTGCCATGCCAATGCCAATCTGTGTCATTCCAGAGAGCTCTCGCCCTCGTCGGACAGACGGGGGACCCCCAGAATACATGGTTGAAACTTATCAAAATGTAACTGACATCACTCGGTTTAATCGGGATCACCCTCCAGAACATCCATTGCAGGATGATTCCTGGTGGTACATTGAAGACCCACCAAAGAACTATGCCAACATCAATTATCTTGCCAAAGAGGGGGACCTTTCATCTATTAAAAAAGCATTCGAGGCAGGGGTGCCAGTAGACATCAGAGACCATTTCTATAAGACTCCGTTGATGGCTGCCTGTGCGAGTGGCAACATCGAAGCAGTACAGTTCCTTCTCGAAAAGGGGTGAGCTAACTTTCTTTTAATGGCTTGCCAGGAATCCAAGAATAGAATTCCATGGCCCCAAAAAACCATGGTTGGGTTGGTGGTAGGTTTCTAGGATGAGGTGATGATCATGTGATGCAGTAGTGGGTTCCACTTACCTTTGCTACCGGTTTGGAACTGTGAGCATGGGTGTATGCACACTTGCTTCACTCGTGCATGGCACTTCTGCGCATGTGCAGAACCTTTTGTGCATGCACAGAGCATCCGTGATGAAGTCCGGGTGGTGTGCGGAGCCTCCTGCCACCACCACTACCAGTGGTAGAAACCCACTACTGATGTGATGACCAGGGCATTGTGGATTTAAGGTTGGATAGAGCATATGTTGAAGCTTGTTGGGTTCCTTATTGAACTGCAAGCCTATCCTAGTCAGTGGCCATAACTGTTGTGGAGGCAAGCCAAGAATGTAAACCCAAGATAGGAGGGGTAGAGTTCTATAAAAACAGACATGGTGTCTGGTAAAGCTGTGATATTTTGTTGAACATGCTTGCCTTTCTTATTTGTGCTTGACAAATTTGTCATTTAGTCCATATTGGAAGTCATCTGAGTTTGTGCCCATCAAAGTAGCTTGCTGCATTTATTTATTGTCATATCTGTAATTGCTTTTTTCTACAAGCATCCCTTTGTAGTGGTGGGAACTATGGAAAAATGTTCTTTGTGGGGAAAAAAATCAAACTCCTCACTATCTCCAGATCAGTAGTTCTCCTGTTCCTTGAAAGTGAATTAAAATAGCGCAGCAAAACAGATAAGATCTAGGATTTAGCAGAAAGAAGGAAAGGTGGTAATGAATATGTTTTAAAGAGTAATTGTCTAAGTAAGTAACAAAGGATGAGTCCAACAATCAACTCATCCTCAAAACCTTCTAAATAACTAAAGGCCTTATTTTTTTCAGTCCTGGTTATGTTTCTGTCTCTAGGGGTGAAGGTTGGAATTCAGGAAGGGGCTGGGACGATATGCATTGGTCCTGCTCTCAGTGGATTTTCAATTTGCTCATCTTGCCCTTTGTCCCAAAGGTGCTTTTTCAAAAGGCAATTGGACTTTATTTTTGCCTGCAAGATGTTTCACTTCTCATCCAAGAAGCTTCTTCAGTTCTGACTGAATAGTGGTAAAAAGGAAGGATTTATATTCCGTGCAGTCATCTGGTCAGTAGATAAAGAATAAAAAGAACTGGCTAGAAAAGGAAGGAATATAAATCTTTCCATTCTCCTCCATTCTGTCAGAACTGGAAAAGCTTCTTGGATGAGAAGTGAAATGTCTTCAAGGAAAAAATGAAGTCCAATTGCCTTTTGAAAAAGCATCTTTGGGACAATCAGGACCTGGATGGCTGAGAATCTCCATAGATATCTTGCCCTTTGCTCTCCAGTCTTTTCAGATTGAGTGGACAAGTCCAAACAGGAGTATACTCATATTTGCTTGAATGTTTTAAGTACAATTTTACCTGTGATCTTAAATCCAGCCATATTAGGGCCATGGCGTGCACAGAGAGCTGTGAGTACAGCTACCCTTCAGACAAGACAGAAAGGTTGGGGAGACCAAGAGGCTGAGCAAATATCAAATAGAAGAGGTGGGCCAATTTGGATTCAAGCTTTGTATGCAGCGCTGGACATGGCTCACATTTTTTTAGGATCCTACCTAGGCTATTTAGTTTGGTAGAGCTTCATAGACTAAAGTGGGTTGTAATCCACAGCATTTATGCAGTACTGTAATGCAGTTAATTGCAGTTTATACTGCAATACATTTCTTTACCTCGGGTGCCATTACTTTTGTTGTTTTAATCAGACTCAAATCGACTGCCAGTTGCTTTCACTGAATGATTCATTCTTTCAAAAGAAAGAAAAACCACCCCTCTCCATTTCTCAGCTAATTTAGTTGGGTTGCTGAGAGATTAGAGTTTTGGCATTATTTCAACACAGGAAGAGAATTCAGTTAAGAACTGTGATTTACCATCTCCATAGTCCATTAATACTAGATCCCTTTGCCTAGAATCAGTTGAAGAATACAAAGAACTAGCTAGAAAAGCACAAATGTGCCTTACAGAGTTTTTATTTTCTCTACGTACAGGGCAAGTGTGAATACCACAGACAATTTCATGTGGACTCCTCTCCATCATGCCTGCCATGCAGGACAGCAAGACATTGCTGAACTCCTTATGAAAGCTGGTGCCACAATAGATGCTGTTTCAATCAATGATGCAACCCCATTGATGAGGGGTATTGAAAGCAGCCGCTTGGACACCGTGCAGTATTTAATCAACACTGGTGCTAAGGCGCAGATGACAAACCGAAGAGGTAAAGTTTTGCGTTATTACAATTATCAGCTGCGGTGGCGCAGTGGTTAGAATGCAGTACGGCAGACTACGTCTGCTGACTGTTGGCTGCCTGCAATTTGACAGATTGAATCTCACCAGGCTCAAGGTTGACTCAGCCTTCCATCCTTCCGAGGTTGGTAAAATGAGAACCCAGATTGTTGGAGGCAATAGGCTGACTCAGTAAACCGCTTAGAGGGGGCTGTAAAGCACTCTGAAGCGGTATATAAGTCTAAGTGCTATTGCTATTACCCTGTTTCCCTCAAAATAAGACCTCCCCTGATAATAAGCCCAATCGGGCTTTTGAGCGCATGGCAATAAGGCTAAGTGCTTATTTCAGGGTTCAAAAACATATAAGACAGGGTCTTATTTTCGGGGAAACATGGTATTATTCAATGTATTATTGGCTAAGAGGTTAAATGCAGATGAACAAGCACCTCTAGAAAGGAAGGGGTTTTTCCCTTATTAAATAACATTATGGAGTTAATTGATTTCCAAAGTATTGATTAACAGAACAGACTTTTTGCTTTATTCATTTTTTTTCTTTCCAGCTGATTTTTACCAGCTACCTTGTTGTTTTATTCCTAGCGTCTGTCTTGCTTGGTTGTAATGTTTGCTCATTTTACACTGTACTCACAGCAATTCTTAGAGGGCAGCCATCAATGCATGGTGCAATGCAGGGGTGAAATGCTCCTGGTTTGGACCGGATTGCCTGATCCGGTAGCGATGGCGGCAGGTGGTTCAGAGAACTGATAGCAAAAATCCATGCCCCCCCCCCGCCATGCCCAGCTGAGCCGCACAATCATCAAAGGCTTTTTAAAAAAACTTTTAAAAGCATTTTTTCTACAACCTCTTTCGACGAAAAAATGCTTTTAAAAGTAAAAAAAAAAAGCTCTGATAATCGCGCAGCTCAGCTGGGATTGTCAGAGGCTTTTCAAAGCATTTTTTTCTGCAACCTCTTGGCCAAAGAGGTGGTTAAAAAATGCTTTGAAAAGTCTCTGACGATCCCAGCTGAGTTGCCTGATCCTCAGAGAGGCTTTTCAAAGCATTTTTTTAAAAGCCTCTCTGACGATCCCAGCTGAGTTGCCTGATTGGCAGAGGCTTTTCAAAGCATTAGAAAAAATGCTTTGAAAAGTTAAAAAAAAAAGTTGGCCATGCCCACCCCAGTCAAATTACACCCCACCCCCACCCCCCCGCCACCAAACCACGCCCAGAGAACCAGTAGTAACAAATTTTACATTTCACCCCTGGTGCAATGGGAAGTTTTATTTTTCAGCCAGCTTGTTGCAATGTATGTATGATATTGATCAAGGCTTAGAGGGAATGACTTGCACAAAGTCACTGGCAGGCTTTCATGCCTAAGAGAGGACAGGCACTTGCGTTTCTCTGTTTCTAGCCCAGCAACTTAACCACTGCATTGTACCAGCTCTCATTTTAATTAGTTATTAATCCTTTTACATGCTTTAGCATTGAACTTCACACAGTCTCTTAAGAGCAAAGCCCTGTGGCCAGCTGAGACCACACGGACAGATGAGCTCTCTTATTCCCTCCTCCAAAAAGAGCATTGATGTAGTTTCCAGAGCCTCTTCCAAAGTTGCCTGCACAGTGTAATTTTAATGTGGTGGAGAAGAATTTTATTGAAAACCCGGAGATTTTAACATGAAATACTGTACAACAGTGGTGAAATCCTATTTTTTTTTACTACAGGTTCTGTGGGCATGGCTTGGTGGGCGTGGTGTGGCTTGGTGGGCGTGGCAGGGGAAGGATACTGCAAAATCTCCATTCCCACCCCACTCCAGGGGAAGGATACTACAAAATCTCCATTCCCTCCCCACTCTGGGGCCAGCTGATTCTCCAAACTACTCAAAATTTCTGCTACCAGTTCTCCAGAACCTGTCAGAATCTGCTGGATTTCACCCCTGCTGTACAATCAATTAATGTAGTGTAATTTAAATAATTGAAGTTCAACAGATAGAATATCACCCCTCTTGTACCTCTGATGATGCAAAGAAAATGAAACAATGATGTGGTTAAGTAGAAGCTTATCAAAAATCTAATCTGATTTCTTACTGCAGCAATCCATACGAAATCCAAGCATATTTATTGAAAAGCCAATACTATCTTGTGATAGTACAGAAGCTGCTCAGTTCAATAAATGTGTTATAGTGATCAACCTTTTTCTCCTCCACATTTTAATAAAATTACATTTTGAAAAATAAGAAGTCTTTTGTTTCAAAAGGGGATCAGGAGATGGGCAAAAGAAAGGCTTTCAAGTGATCTCCCGGAGGCCTTTGGAAGGGATAAGGGGCCACAAAGAAGAAGGAGCAGAGTCATATAAATACGTGGGACATCTTTAGGAAAGCTAAGGTTGGTGAAGCTGAAGGACTGCATCTCATGGGAAGGGATGTGCCAAGATTCTTTAGCAGTGAGATAAAAGCTATGGAAGATTTGAACGTAAGAGGGAAGAAATTATGCTGGGTTGCAGGTGGACAAGAAACCAGTATAGGAATTTAGGAAAAGATTCCTCTCCAAGTCATCAGAAGGGTGAGTTACTTTCAACAGAGTTCAGAAAGTCATGGTATGACACAGTGGTGGGTTTCTACCGGTTTACCCCAGTTCAGGTGAACCGGTAGCGGTAGCAGGAGGCTCCGCCTGCCTGCCCGGACGTCATCATGGATGCTCTGCACATGTGCAGAAGGTTCTGCGCATGTGCAGAAGATTTTGCACATGCACAGAAGCACCACACGCAAGCAAAGCAAGTGCGCCCACATGCACATTCCCAGTTCCGAACCAGCAGCGAAGGTAAGTGAAACCCACTACTGGTATGATGGTAGAAGACCAAAGAGAAGATAGTTGTAGCAAGAGCTGATTGAAGTCTAAGCCAGAGATCCAGCAAAGGGACAATATTTGTTCAGTTCTATGTACAGAGAAGCTGAGAATGTTCCAGCATTTACCATAAGTTTTATTTAATAGGACAAAACTCACTGGAAATTGCCAGGGCCTATGCAGACAATCGACTAATCCACTTCATTCAAGATACCTTGGACCACTTGCCACAAACCGTAGAAGTCAAAGGGGATAAGAAGAAAGGGAAAAAAGGGGGCAAGCCTAAAGCTCCTGCTGCCGCTACTCCTACTCCAGCTCCATCAGGAGCTCCAGCTCAGACTGTTCCCAAGCCAAAACCTGAAGAACAATCAAAGGAGTCTGTGAAAGAGGAGGTATGATAACCAAGACTCTTTGGCTTGAATCATTCATAGATTTGCTTTTTCATAATGTTTGAAAAAAAATCACTTTAAGAGAAAGTTGACTGGAGGGGGTATTCTGGTATGATGTCATGGGATTTCCATTGGGGTACACTAGTAACACCCCTCCCCTGATGCTCATTGAAGCAATCCTTCTGAACCACAGACGGACCGCAATATAATTTCTGTCTGTTCTCTGCTTGAGTCCCTAAAACCACCACAGGAAAGGATCTCTGCATGCTGAATTCAGCATGTGACACTGCTTGAAAGGAGGAAAGGGGAATCCGGAAACTCTGCCCCATGGAAGCTTAAATAGACTACATGCCAATAAAGCAAATACTTTGGGTTTTGTTACAGAGTTTTTGCAGAATAGCATGACAAGGGAAGTGTCCTTATCAGTAGGAAAAAACAATAAGGAAGAGGGTCATAGGAAGCCGCTTCATTTATAGTAATGCCATTGGTCCATCCAGAAGTCTGTCAACTCAAGAGTTTGAAGTAGGGTGGAGGTGATTGTTTGCTTTTTTTTGTCAGACTTATCTGGAGATTACTGTGATTGAACCTAGGATCTTTTAAATGCAACAGGTCTTCTATTCCCTTTTCCTGATAATTAAGAGAAGAATCAAAGTTTAGATCAAAGTATCCTACTCAAGGGCCAGCCTTTGAATTTAACTGTTTTTTTTTGAGAAAAAGTTTTTATTTTATAATCAAACAAACATACAATTCATAGTCAATCATACAATGTATCATTTAAGTACATTTTTTTATTTTCTTGTTCTAACAATATTTGTCATATCTTAATTTTATCATCTCATTTATTGTGACATTTCTCCCCATTTTCTTTACTTTACTATTAATACATTTATCTGTACTTCAATTTTATCCCCTCCCATCCTTCAACCCCCCTTCCCCACACCCACACCCACACCCACACCCGATTCCCAGAGCAAAAACAGGGTATAACATTTAACAAACATAAACTAAAATAAGCTAACTTACCATAGAATTCAAAACTCCCTCTCACTCTTTAACTCTTCTTTTAACAATTATCCATCAACCTACCCTTTATAAATTCTCTTGTCACTTTTCCATTTGTTAAATCATGTCCAACTTAAACATTTTTTCTCATATAACTTTTAAAAAACCCATAATCTTAAATTGGACATTTTAAAATCTCTTAATACATCAATAAGACATCCTTCAAAGTATAAATTTCAAAACTTTTACAAAACTGTCCATTAAGGTTTAGTATTAACACTTCAATAAATTTGGAAAGAGCTATCCAATTTTAATTAAACCTTTTTACTTCAATAAAACAATAAACTTACCAAATTTATCACTGAGATCCTCCTCAAAAGTCTATATTTCCCCCCCAATCCTTCCTCTTCAGTAGTACTTCTTCCGCATTACTCTTAAATCATATCTGACTTAAACCTTTTATCACTTATAATTTATAAAAATCCCTTAATCCTAAATTAAACATTTTTTTAAAATTCCAAAACTTTTACAAGACTATCCATTAAAATTTAAATTAACCATTTTAATACTTCAATAAGTTTAAATTTAAGAAAGCTATCCAATTTTAATTAAACCTTTTAACTTCAATAAAACAATAAACTTTTCAAATTTATTACCAAAATCCTCCTCCAAAAAAAAATTAATTTCCCATTCTTCATTTCTTTCTATATCTTTTCCATTCCTTTCTCTTCAGTATTTTTTCCCCATTTTTCAGTGTTGCTTTCCCCCTGCTTTTATTTTCGAAAATTTTTGAATTTTAAGTTGAGGTTGATGTATCTTTAAGACTCTTTCTCCTCTTACAATTATATTCTCTAATTTGAAACCGCAGTCCCGACTCTTCCTGCTCTTATAACCAATCATTTCATCCCTTAAATGTTGATTCTGTCTATAAAACCAAAGATTGTCACAATATTTGCCATTTTGCAGTGAAGAGTCTGATTGCTGTTTTCCTGTTAGTTGCGTGGAGGCCTCTGGCAAAACCTCTATATCCTGTGTAATAACCTCCATCTTAATCCTGACAACCTCTTTTTTGTCCTCCAGAATCACATCAGTCAAGTTGATTTCTTCATCTTTTCCAGCCAGCAAATCTTTGTTATTATTCAAATTATATTTTTGAAAGGTTCTTTCAATTGATTCTATTATAACAGAAGTAAAAGAGTTTAAAAGTTCTTGAAAAACCCTTACAGTCACAACTTGTGAATTTGCTGACTCATATGATGAAAATCCTCCAGCCCTATTGTCAGCCATATTTCAATCTTCACTTTATATTAATTCCGCTGCCTTTGACTTTAACTTTTTAATTGCAAAAAAAATATAAGAGATTTCACAGCATAAAGCCTTGAAAATCCCAATATAATTTACATTGTGTATTTCAGATGCTACAACCCCTTGATTCTATTGTTGAGAAATCACTCTTTGAAGAAGAGAAGGAATCCACCAAGGATAATGTAGTTTATCTGAATTCCCTGATAACCAGAGGGGTTACAAAGAAACTTAATATCACTTTCACACCACAGAGAGTAAGTACCACTATAAAATAGGATTAGAGTTATAATTCACTGAGCTTCCAATTTTATGGAATATATTTCTGGTGGGTGCTCATATCTACTAGTTTAGATCATTGTATTCCTTGTATCCTATTCAGTTTATATTTCCCATTTGTTCCAACTCAGGTGGTTCAGAATTCTAAAATTCTACTGTCATTAAGCCATTGGGATAATAAAAATATGCTGCCTGCAAAATTACAATCTCAGGGACAATACTACAATTTCCTAATGCTCTCCAGATCTTGAGGCATCCATGGTAGATGGTTGTGGGGGGTCAAAGAGTAAATATGGTGTACAGCAGACAATCAAATCTCTTGCTGCCTTCATGTATGATACCCATGAAACACATGTAAAAAGGACACAGGGTTCCATTTGCACAGTTGTAGCCACTATCTTTACTTTTTTTTAACCTACCTCCATCTTCTTCCCATCCAGTTCTATAGGAATCCTTCTGATAATTAGAATAGTTGATTTTCCCTAAGGTGGCTTGTTGGGAAAAGTTATTCTAGATCAAAGGATAGTCAGATAATTATTATCACCAAACCAAATCTTGACCTTAAAAAATTTGATAGGGCCCAGGATGGCTATACCAAATTGACAGAAGACTTCCATTTATCAAGAAAATACCTTCTCCCAAGTATTCATATGTTTGTCTGTACTTGAATATATTTCCTGTGTCATGGTAGCGCAGTGGTTAGAATGCAGTTAGAATGCAATTCTGCTAGTTCGAGTCTTACCAGCTCAAGGTTGATTTAGCCTCCCATCCTTCCAAGGTCAGTAAAATGAGGACCCAGATTGTTGGGGGCAATACGCTGACCCTGTAAACCACTTAGAGAGGGCTATAAAGCACCGTGAAGCGGTATATAAGTCTTAAGTGCTATTGCTTTGAATATACTGAATATAAAGAAGTAGAAATAACTTACAAACCATTATTCATTACTGATTATTGATAACATGCTGCCAATATTATAAATTGCCTGTGACAGAATTGGTTAATGAGATAAACATACTTGCCGCATAGATGCTCACCAACCATATTCTTGATGATAGGTTTGATACCAATAGACTGAGAATTCCAGACAGTCATTCTAGGACATTCTCAATAACTATGCTTTTTTCAGAGCAGATCAATATGATTCCTTAATATATCATGCTGCATGTTGATTAAGAACTGCTTTTCTTTTTCAAGTCCTGGAGTCCTGAAGCAACCACAAAAGATCTTCTCAAAAAGAGGGAATTACGTCGGCAGCGTTTTACTTATGAAGTGGACTTTGATGATTTCATGATGCCTTTTAAGAAGAATTTCATGGAGAAAGTCCGTACAATGCAACAGGGTGCCGCTTTGCATTAATCGCACTGTGATTTCTGCATGGACCTTAAAAAAGTGAATGAGAGGGGACCTCCCTCTCAAGAAAAATGCTTTGGAGAGGCCTAAATCATGTTTTTTTTTCTCCCTAATTATGGTGAATATTTTATTTTCTTCTTCCTGGTTTTAGCACAGGGCATCTTAAACCAGAGAAGTTTTTGTGCCTAAAAATTGGAAAACAATCCATCTTTTCCTGCAATATGCTGCACTGAATCCTGTTGGGCTAGGCTGGTGTATTAGCCCCAATAAACAACTTATCGGTTTCTCCTGTTCAATTAGATCTTAATTCATCCCATTCCTTAGAAAAAAAGTTCCCACCGTGGAAACTTGAAGTGAATTATTTCTGGTGCTATAAATCTGAGGGACTGAATAAACTGTCTGATAGTTCAAATCTAGAGCGACCGAAGGATTTGTGCAAATCCACTGAATTTTCCCTTGAGACTCATACCCTGGAAGAATGCAAGATAGGCCTTTTTCCCCCCTGTTAAGGTACATTTAGGGCAGGAAGGCCTTTGGTTTTAACAATGCAGGAGAGAGATTGATTTGGACCATAGCCCTATGCCAGAGAGTTGTAAACAAATAAATTGTTACAGATTTTTGAAGGGAGTAGATTTCAGTTGCTTCGGAACAAGTTACACATTGAAAAGGTTCTTCGTTGCTCTTCATGGCTGAGGTAAATTTTGTATATTTTCACATTCTCCAGATCAGTCAGGATGTATCAGTAATAACCATAGCAAACTGAGATGATTTCGTTTGTGATGTATTTTCCTGCATCTTACTCGTAGTGTTTTTAATTGCCACTGGCAATGAAGTAAATTAAGATTAGGAATAACACGCACAATTTTATTTTATTTTTTGCTAGGATGAGTCCTTAAAGGTAAAGGTAAAGGTTCCCCTCACACATATGTGCTAGTTGTTCCCGACTCTAGGGGGCGGTGCTCATCTCCGTTTCTAAGCCGAAGAGCCAGCGCTGTCCGAAGACGTCTCCATGGTCATGTAGCTGGCATGACTAAACGCCAAAGGCGCACAGAGCGCTGTTACCTTCCCACCAAAGGTGGTCCCTATTTTTCTACTTGCATTTTTTACATGCTTTTGAACTTCTAGGTTGGCAGAAGCTGGGACAAGTAACGGGAACTCACCTTGTTATGTGGCACTAGGGATTCGAACCACTGAACTGCTGACCTTTCAATCAACAAGCCCAGCGTCTTAGCCACTGAGCCACCACGTCCCTAAACCCTTCTAAATGTTGAATTACAACTTTCAGCAGTTCCACCTGGCGTGGCTAAAGGCAGGAGTATTGGGGTTCATAATTCAGCATTAGGGTAAAGGAGAAAGAAGAAACTATTTGAACTGAAAATGAGGGCATTTTCTCCAAATTGCCTTCTGGATTAAACCTAAATGAAGGCAAAGTTTCTGCAACAATCATCTTTAGCGTTGGACTGAAAGAACCCAGCACATTTATGATTATGGAGAAGCTAGGAAAATGTTAATCATATTCCAAATGTGTTCTCTGCTGCCCACTCTTGTTCAATAAACCACTAAGCGTTTTTAGTTTCCAAAACTATTTTAAGCTCAAATGCCTTTGCTCCTTTTTTGCACCTATTTTGTGAACCTCTATTATGACTTGGAATCTATGGTTCGCTTTCAGCCATGCACATTCTCCTCTGCAACAATTATTCTTTTTTTTAAAGTAGTAATTTTATTAGAAATTACAATTAAAAAGATAAAAACAAATGCAAAATGAAAGAAATAAAAGGATAAAAAAGAAAAAGGTAGAAAAAAAGAATATAATAAAAAGAAAAGAAAGGTATAAAGAAATGACTTCACCCTACACAAGTAAACACAATTTTAGAAACTTATCACCTTTTCTGACAGTATAACAAATATGCCTTCTTCCCATCTCTTATCTGTAAACACATCCTTAAAGCCTTGTTGTTCTGTTTTTGTTGTTGTTGTTAGTTGCGAAGTTGTGTCTGACCCATCGCAACCCCATGGACAACGTTCCTCCAGGCCTTCCTGTCCTCTACCATCTAGGTGGTGAACAGTCAAAATAACATACATATAAAAATGTGAAATAGAAGCAATTTAAAATAATTAAGCAATTTGGCTCATCAGTTAAGTTAAGATCTTCAGCATAAAATTTAGACAATTAGAAAAATTTATGCCAGCTCGGCTTGGTGAAACGGAAAGGTCTTAAGTGCACGACAGAAAGTACGGAGATCTGGGATCATTCGTATCCCTGGGGGCATCCTGTTCCAAAGGGTAGGTGCCCCCACAGAGAAGGCTCTCTCCCTGGGAACCACTAGTTGACATTGCTTTAGTGATGGTACCCTGAGAAGGCCCACTCTGTGGGAGCGTACTGGTTGGTGGGAGGTTATCGGTTGCAGAAAGTGGTCTCGTAGGTACCCAGGTCCTAAGCCATGGAGCACTTTAAAGGTAAGAACCAACACCTTGAAGTGCACTCGGAAGGCCACTGGGAGCCAGTGCAGCTCGTGTAGGAGAGGTGTTACATGTAAGCACCATGTTGCTCCCAATATCACCCGCGTGGCCGCATTCTGGACCAGTTGGAGCCTCCGTGTGCACCTCAAGGGGAGCCCCATGTAGAGAGCATTACAGTAGTCCAGTCAAGAAGTGACGAGGGCATGAGTGATTGTGCATAAGGAGTCCCGATCCAGAAAGGGTCGCAACTGGCGAATCAGGCGAACCTGACAGAAAGCTCTCCTGGCCAAGGCCGTCATATGCTTTTCTAAAGACAGCCACGTGTCCAGGAGGACATCCAAGTTGCAAGCCCTCTCCGTGGGGGCCAATGTCTCACCCCCAATAGTCAACGATGGTATCAGCTGGCTATATTGGGGCGCTGGCAGCCACAGCCACTCGGTCTTGGAAGAGTTGAGTCGGAGCCTGCTTCTCCCCATCCAGATCCGCATGGCCTCAAGGCACTGGGACATCACTGCAAGGGCATCATTGGGGTTGTCTGGGGTGGAGATGTACATCTGAGTATCATCAGCATAAAGATGGCACTGCACCCCAAAATCACAGATGATCTACCCAGCGGCTTCACATAAATATTGAACAGAAGAAGTGAAAGGACCGACCCCTGTGGCACCCCACAAGTAAGGTGTCTTGAAGTCGACCTCTGCCTTCCTGCCAACACAGACTGGGACCGGTTGGAGAGATAGGAGGAGAACCACTGTAGAACAGTGCCTCCCACTCCCAGCCCCTCCAGTTGGTGCAGCAAAATACCATTCTCTGTCGTCATCCTTCCTCTTTTGCCCTCAGTCTTTCCCAGCATTAGGCTCTTCTCCAGTGAGTCCTTCCTTCTCATTAGGTGGCCAAAATATTTGAGTTTGTTGTTCCATACTTACCCAAAAAGTCCATTAAGTGTTACCAGAGATAACATATCTAAAATAGATACCTTGGTCAAATAAACCAACTTTTCCTTTTCCTTTTAACAATCTTGATCTGTAGTGCCTTGAATTATATCTCCTAGAACTTGATTCCTTTTCATTTTTTTTTCTTTATCCCTTCTCACAAAATTCTTCAAAGCTTTAACAAGTCCCTTTCCCAAAGCCAATATAGGAAAGTTATCTAGGCTACTTTTGCGTTGCTATTTGTAGAGGTAGTCCTCGACTTAGAATCACAATGGAGCCCAAAATTCCCATTGCTAAGCAAGACCGTTGTTAAGTGAGCTGCACCCCATTTTACAACCTGTTTTGCCACAGTTGTTAAGTAAATCACTGCCATTGTTAAGTGATTCCTGTGATGGTTAAGCAAATCCCCCATTGATTTCACTTGTCAGAAGCCAGCTGGGAAGGTTACAACAGGTGATCACATGACCACAGGACACTGCAACTGTCATAGATACATGCCAGTTGCCAAGTCCTCAAATTTTGATCATGTGACCATGGGGATGCGATAACTGTGATAAGCATGAAAAATGGTCATAAGTCTCTTTTTTTCAGTGTCATTGTAACTTTTAATAGTCACTAACTCAAGGACTACCTGTCTGTCCCTTTTAATTATTAAGGCATCAGCCGGGTTCATTTGTATATCCATTGTAACATCTTTTTCCTTTCATTCCTATAGCATGTCATTTTAAAATCATTAGGAATAGTCCAAGGCCACAACTTTTAAAAATTGGACTCAAATTTTTTTGGGAGCAGATAACTGAAGTCTCCTTGATAGAGTCGTCATATTTTTTTAACATCATGGGGAAGTTGTACATAGAGTACTGTGCACTTTCTTGAGAATTCTTATTCAACCATAGGAAATTTATCAAAATGAAAATAATGATAGAATTGTCTTCTTCCTTTTGGGTTTCTCCAGAAATCCTAAATTGTAATTTCCGTATGTATGGTTCAGCAGTTCCAAAGCCAATCCTTGAGAGTTGTAGTTCCTTTGGAAGGCATCAGATTGGGGAAGACTGTAATAAAAGAATAATTAAAGAAACCAAAGGTAACTATTGAGGTATGATGAAAAAGAGCAGAGGTATATTTTTGGTATTTTTTTAAGGTTGGCAAACTGTTTTAAATTCATATTTTATTTTGAGTAGTTATCCACAGACGTTTTTTTAAATAGAAAATGGTTGGATGACAACAAATGAGCCTGAGTGGCGTAGCAGGCTAATGCCTCCTACCAAGGCAGCATTTAACATCCAGCTGCCTGCAATTACTGTAAGTTCGAATCTCACCAGGCTCAAGGTTGACTCAGCCTTCCATCCTTTCTAAGGTGGGTAAAATGAGGACCCGGTTTGTGGGGGCAATAAGCTGACTTTGTATAAATATACAAAAGTATGAAGGCTATTGCTTAACGCATTGTAAGCCGCCCTGAGTCTCCGGAGAAGGGCGGCATATAAATAAAATTTAAAAAAAAAATTCTTTCCAGAATGCAGTAGTGTTTTCTGTACTATTGGGTGATGTTAACACTGAAATCAGAAATGAACTAAGCATATATTTTTTTTTTTAAAAAAAACCTATTTTACAAAAGAAATCGGTAGTTCTTCATGTATTTTCTAGATTTTGGGTTGAGTTCCTCGTCCCTTGAAGAACTCTCTGGTATATGAGAGAGCTGCTACAATGAGAGTAAAAGTAAAAAATTCAGAGAAGGGTTGTCAATATTCATTTGTGATAGACTACAACCCGGCAGCTTATAAAGTCTTGGATTTTAATGTAAGTGAGAAAATAGTGGATCATATTTGGGTCAAGACCCAATAATGTATCCAGCTCTCTGTTCTGCTGTTAATTAAGCGATCAGTCATTTACATTACTAGAGATGTGAATGACAGTGGGTAGGGCTACCTTCTAGTAATGGATGTGACCAAATGACTGGATTTCTCTTTTTAAAGTCCTTTTCTGTTGTTTTATTCATGCGATGCTCCATTGCGCAAGTGGAATTGCCCTGACTTGTCACACATCTCAACTCATCCCCTCTCCTGCTGTCAGCATGTTGTCAAGCTGTCCATAGCTGACAAAAAACAAAGGGTACCAAAAGCAATATGGATTTCAAGAAGATTTCTTTAATGAAATGTCTTTGAATATTAGTAGCTCAGATTGGTAGTTATGTTGTTGGTTTCAGCTCCAAGCTTGGCGATTTGGTTGCAAACAT
Source organism: Ptyas mucosa (assembly GCA_012654045.1). Lineage (NCBI taxonomy): Eukaryota > Metazoa > Chordata > Lepidosauria > Squamata > Colubridae > Ptyas > Ptyas mucosa. Next base: position 30,234,851 of record WNWU01000017.1, read on the forward strand.
TTCATCCCCATTCGAGGAGGCATCTTCAGTGCGCTTTGGATTGTGCTTGTCTGGGGGAATATAGACCAGGACTCAGAAAGGTATTTGAAGTCCAGTACTGCCCCAGACAAGCACAATCCAAAGTGCACCGAAGATATCTCCTTGAATGGGAATGAAACATTTGCAACCAAATTGCCAAATTCGGAGCACAAACCAACAACAGATTTTTTTAATGCTAAAATGGGTTTTTTAAAAAAATAATAAAATCCTGAAAACTAAGCTTTCCAGACAGGGCTACATTGAGTAAATGAAAACGTATCTGTTAGAAAGCCCTCTCACACATGTAGAGCAAGAAAGGATGGCTCCTTCATAAGCACAGATGTTAAAAATGCTCTGCTATACAATACATATTGAGCAGGGGTGGGTTCTACTTACCATTACTACCAGTTCGCAGCGGGAGCACACATGCACAAATCACTCATGATGATGTCGTGGCGGGTGGGCGGAGCCTCCCACCAGTTTTACTACCGGTTCTATAGAACCAGACTGAACCAGGAGCAATCCACCATTGATATTAAGTGGAGGTAAAGGTTTGGCATGATAGTAACAGCTGTGCAGAAGGTGCCCCAGAGTTGTGATTCCTAATGTGGTAGAAGGAGAGAGAAAAATATGCCAAGTATTCATATTTACCATCTATAAGGATACTTCAGCTTTTGAAAATATTAATTTTAGTGCTTTGCTAATTCAGATACAGGCAAAATAGGTCTCATAAGCAGGCTATCATTAGCCAACTTCATGATGTCGGGTTTTTAATTCAAATGTAACATTCTTCACTATAGAGAATTCCACTCCAAGAGCAATAAAACATCCTTTTGGAGAAAGAGTTTCTTGAATTTGGTTTTCTTCAAAACTACGTATAGAAATAGATACAGCATTGGTATACTCTAGAAGATCTCCAAGGTCCCTTCCAATTCTGTTATTCTGTTAAGACCTGACTTTCTAATATAACTGCTATGTAATACAGAACAATATTACTTTCTCCATTAATTCTTTTCTTGGTTATATAAATTAAATCAAATCAATATTTTGTCACAGAGCAGCATAAGGGGATGGAATATAATCATTAGGAAGAGCCACAAGCAGGGGTGGGCTCTGGTGCACGGAGGCTCGGGGAGGGTGAAAAACAGGCCTACCAGAGCCTGGGGGGTGTTTTCACCCTTCCAGAGGCTCAAGGAAAGCCTCCGGAGCCCGGGAAAGGCAAACACACCATTCCCACCATGATGCAGGAGGCCAACTAGGCCACACCCACTATGGCCACGCCCACCCAGCAACCGAGCAGAGAACCCCTTGTAAAATTTTTGAAGCCCACCCCTGACCGCAAGCATAATAACTGGTAAAAAGTATGTAAAGTGAGAGAGGGAGAGAGAGAGAGAGAGTAAGAGAGATACAATAGAAGGTATAAAAATATAAGAAATAATCTTAAAGAATGGGAGCAGTATGAAAGTATGGGAGAATATGGGCTATATGGGCTATAGAGAGGCTATACTTATATCTAATAGGCAATGTAGGTGCATGTTGAGACTACTTTTTTTTTAGAATTGAGCCTGAAGACAAGAAAACATCATCTGATGAATTTTGAGCATTGCTGCACAGAACCTGGCAACTTTATATGTTTTGATAGGGTTGATATCTGAAGGCAACTGGGAGATGCTGCCTTATACTATGTGCACTCTGGATATTTGTGTAATAATGAAAGAGTGAGCCTAGTATGAATGTCTCTGTAATATGAACATGCTCCTGTTTCAAGGCTGCTCCAGGTACAAGTCTTCCTACATCAATCCTGAATCCTAAATGTATGAACCTTTATACATTAGTGGGAATTTCCCATTTTTTTCCTTCTTTTTTTACGTGTTTATATTTGGGGACTGGAAAAAAATTGGTCCCAAGCCAGTGGTGAAATCCAAATTTTTTTACTACCGGTTCTGTGGGCGTGGTGTAGCTTGGTGGGCGTGGCTTGGTGAGCATGGCAAGGGAAGGATACTGCAAAATCTCCGTTCCCACCCCACTCCAGGGGAAGGATATTGCAAAATCTCCATTCCCACCCAACTCTGGGGCCAGCCAGAGGTGGTATTTGCCGGTTCTTTGAACTACTCAAAATTTCCACTACCGGTTCTCCAGAACCTGCTGGATTTCACCCCTGTCCCAAGCTATATAGAGTAAAGGAAACCTTGTTCTAAACAAAAAGGAATAGACTAAGGAAAAAAGAGAAGTAGAGAAGTGATCCCATGTAGGATTTTTGGTATTGAAACCACTGTTAAATTTCAGCTTAACAATTTGAACTTCCCAAAACAACCAAACCCCACTCAAACCCAGCCCTACTCTGTTCAAGGGTCTTAAAAGAGTGGGTGAGTATAGAGCTCCCAGATGCTCTAATCTGCCATGGATTTTATTTCCATTCTTTTAAAGACAGAGAAATTGCATCTCAATATTACGAGAATCAATTTAACAGGGAAGTCTTTAATTTTTTATGTTTATTTTTAATTGGCTGGCTGCTTAATCGTTTCGCCAAGAGACCACTGATTAAAAACTTTTAATTGCTTGTTTGACCTAAAATGAGCATTGTATAATACCTAAATAACTCACTGGTGTGCAATAAGTACCATAAAGAGTATGTGCACATTTTCAACCTCCCTTTTTGCTTTTCACACTCCCCGTTCATTATTTTCTTGCAGATGGCATTTCTTCTAATGGCCAATTTGTCCAATCAAGTGTTTGTGACAGTACTGCAGAAAAAACAACTGCTAAGAAACAAATAGGAAGATGAAACGAATAGGAAGATGAAAAAGGAGAAACAGCAGCCAGTGATGCTTGAATGTGCTCTGTGGTCTCCAAGAAAAGTAACAATTGAAAGGCATAATGAAAATAAACTGGAGTAGGCAGTGAGGGAGTGAAGAGAACATAAAACGATCTATTTGGAACTTGTAATTACCTGGCTCTGCTAAGTAGGAAGTTAAACATATATGCAAAAGCTAATTTGACGTAGTGATGAAAGTGCTGGCCTAGAAACTGGGAGACTGTGAATTCTAATTCCACTTTAGGTATGAAAGCCAGTTGGATGACTCTGAGCCAGTCTCTCTCTCTCTCTCTCTCAGTCCAACTCACCTCACAGCGTTGTTGTGGAAAAAATAGGAGTTGAGTTGCTTATAAACTAATAAGCACCAACTTGAGTTGCTTATAAAGTAATTAATAAAGATGGGATAAAAATCTAATAAATATCACAAGGGCACCAGGTTATCTCCTAGTGTCTTTTGGAAAGTTTGGATTTCTACGTTCACTAATCCTATCAGCAGAGTCAATGGCAAAGGATGATGAGAGTTGCCCACAACTTTTGGAGGATACCAAGTTATTCTTGGTTGAGAATGACTTGGAGAAAAACATGGCCAACTGACCAAATACCAGTTTTGGAACACTAATCTTAAGATACAATGGAATGTCTCCTTGTGGTAAGTTGGGTGGCAAATAAAGTAAGTAAGTAAGTAAGTAAGTAAGTAAGTAAGTAAGTAAGTGTCTCCTTGCATGTTCCCCTTTTATAAATGCCACCCTACCATCCATCATTCATCTATATTCATGTGCTTATATAACTATGGAAAACACAGCTACGAAATTTAAGTCAGGAACTTTAACCTGAAGTTACAGAAATTGTGATGCAAAAGCAGGGAATGAATAAGAGGCCACCAGAGTCAGATACTAATAGAGATAGTTCAATGCATAGTTTACTGCAAAGGAAATATGTGCAATGTTTTAATTGAACCAGCATTGGGTGCATTAAGACTATAGGGCCATGTTGGCGAACCTATGGCACGCGTGTCGGAAGTGGCACACAGAACCATTTTTCTGGGCACGCGAGCCGTCGCCAAGCTCACCTGAAACTGCACATGTGCACGTGCCCCAGCTTCTGTTCAGGCCTCTGGTGTGCATGCGTGTAATTCAGGAGATCCAGCCGGTTTTCAGAGCGTTCCTGCGCATGCGCATGTGTTTGCGCATGTGCACGAGATGACTGGTGCGCAGTGCACACATGGGCAGACAGCGTTTGCGCATGTGCATTGCATGCACAAAAGCTCTGCGCATCTGCATATGGTGAGATTGTGCACGCAGCATGCGCTAGTGTGCATGCGTGAAAGCTGCATGCATACACAGATGGTGCGGTTGCATGCTCAGAGCATGGTGGGAGCGCACGTGAAAGCTGTGCGCATGTGCAGATGGTGCGGTTGCACACGCAGCACATAGGGAGGAGCTGGGCGATACTACGGATGGCACGTGAATGCGCGCAGTGTGCGCAGTGCGTTCCTGTTCTGCACTTGGTAAGTAAAAGGTTCACCACCACTGCTAATAGGGGAAAAGACATGGAAAAGGGGAAAAGCAACATATTTTTTATTGCAAAATTTTTTATTTTATAAACAAACAAACATATAATTCATAATCAATCAAACAGCGTATCATCTGAGTACATCTTTTATGCCTTCTTCTTATTCCTCCAGTATTTATCATATCTTGATTTTATCATTTCATTTATTATGACATTCCCCCCAGTTTCCTTACTTTTCTATTAATACAGTTATCTATACAACAATTTTATTCCCACCCATCCTTCAACCCCCCTCCCCACCCCCCCCGACTTCCCAGAGCAAAAACAGGATATAACATTTAACAAACATAAGCTAAAATATGCTAACTTACTACAAGATTCAAAACTCCCTCACACTCTTTAACTCCCCTTTAAAAGATCTTTCATCAACCTGCCCTTTATAAATTCTCTTATCACTTTTCCCATTTGCTAAATTATGTCTAACTTAAACATTTCGTCACATATACCTTTTAAAAATACTATAATCTTAGATTAAACATTTTAAGATCTAATACATCAATAAGACATTCTTCAAAATATAAGTTTCAAAACTTTTAGAAAAATATCCATTAAATTTTAAATTAACCATTTTAATACTTCAATAAGTTTTAAAAAGCCATCCAATTTTAATTAAGCCTTTTTACCCCAATAAAGCAATAAACTTTTCAAATTTATTACTATTCTTCAAAATATAAGTTTCAAAACTTAAAAAAAAAACAAAAAAACCCCTATCCTTTAATTTTTAAGTTAACCATTTTAATACTTCAATAAATTTTAAAAAGCTATCCAATTTTAATTAAGCCTTTCTACTTCAATAAAACAGTAAACTTTTCAAATTTATTACTAAGATCCTCCTCATAATCTTCCATTCTTTCTTTCTATATTTTTCCTTCTTCAATAATACTTTCTTCTTCAACATTGCTCCTCCCCCTGCTTTTATTTTCGAGAATTTTTGAATTTTAATTTGAGGTTGATGTATCTTTAAAACTTGTTCTCTTCTTGAAATTATCCCCTCTAATTTGAAATCCCAGTTTCAACTCTTCCTGCTTATATAATCATTCACTTCATTCCTTAAATATTGATTCTGTCTGTAAAACCAAGAATTGTCATGATAAAATTTGTCGGTTTGCAGTAGAGAGTCTACTTGCTGCTTTTCAATTGATTGTGTGGAAGCCTCTGCCAAAACCTCTGTATCCAGTGTGGTAACCTCCATCTTAATCCTGACAGCCTCTTTTTTGTCCTCCAAAATCTCATTAGTCTGGTTAATTTTTTCATCTTTTCCAGCCAGCAAATCCTTGTTATTCTTCCAATGAAATTTTTGTAAATTTCTTTCAATTGATTCTAATAGATCAGAAGTAAAAGAATTTAAAAGTTCTTGTAAAACCTTTACAGTCACAACTTGTGAGTTTGCTGACTCATGAAAATAATCCTCCAGCCCTGATGTCAGCCATATTTCAATCTTCACTTTATATTTATTCCGCTATCAGGTCAATAAATCCAGTTATTTTCCGCACAATTTAGAAGAGTAAATTAATTAAAGTCAATACCATAGTCTTTTCCATTCAGCTTCCACTTTAAATCTTTTTCTTAATGTGTAATCCAGTAGCTTTAACAATGTTACAAGCATTAACAAGCACTTTCACTAATAAGTTTCATTTTCACGCCCTCAGGCGCCATTTCCCCCCTCTTTTAAAACAGAGTTAAAGTTCAGTACTTGCATTTTTTGTTCTCCTGATTTTGCTCTGCCAGCATCCAAAGTTGAAATTTCTTGTAATCCTTAAAATTGCATTGCTGGTGTGGTCACGATGCCTTGTTCTGCATAAAGCAGAGTCGTCCCGGATCCAGAGCAGCTGAAGGGCTTTCAGGGAGCTCTCACCCTGCAAACCCCAGGATTAAAAAGAAAAGCCTGGGGGTCTAGGGGAGCTCTACTCAGACCCTTCTGCTCTTCTCTCCCCCTTTTTCCTTAGGGGGAGAGTTTCGAGCCGCTAGACAGCTGATTTTTGCTGTTCTAGTGGCTAACGGAATCATGGGGCTGGAGCTCCTAAAGAAGCGTCCATCGGCGTTTGTGGAGCCACCGGAAGTCTGGGAAAAGCAACATTTTTAAGCACTTCGCTCCTCATCCAACTGTTCAAAGACATTCAAAGTAGCTTTCATATTTCCGAAGGAAAAAAAAGACCCTGCAATGAAGCCTTACAATGTGTAAATCACATCACAAAAGAAAAAAAAAAGGATGATGGGGGAAGAAGAAAAGCTCAGGCATCCCATCTTAAAATGAAATGTTATTTCTCAAATGACATCCCACTGAATTTAAGCAATTAGGAAAGGTGTGGAGTGCTTGTTGGTTTCAAAGGGCTCATCAGAGATTGCTTGCTTCTGCTCATCTTCCTCCTTAGCTTGAGTGAGGGGCAGGGTCAGCCTCTGTTGAGAAAGAATCCTGGTGTTGGTCTCTCAGTGGAGCTGATGGAATTATGATATTGAAGACAGAGGAACATGGGGAAATGAAAAGAGGCCTCAAGAGGTAAATGAATCTTTTCAAGTTGCAAGGGTGGCTCCTAAATGCTGGACATATAAGAAGAGAAATGGAATCTGAAGGACAGAAAATGCCCAAATACCACAATTATTATTACACTTTCTCAAGATAAAAAAGACTGCAAGTAAGATATTCTTTTGAGGGCCCTCAATAAGTTAAAAAAAAAGGTGTGCAGATGCCTCCTTCTTCAATGGCTACATTTCTTTGTTGTTTATTAATATCCATGAGGGAGATAGATGGTTACTAAAGCTCTCTCTGGATAATTCATCAAACCAGTAGAAAATATTCAGGAGGAAAAAGGAAAAAATATTTAAAATAGAATAGAATAACAGGGTTGGAAGGGACCTTGGAGGTCTTCTAGTCCAACCCGCTGCTTAGGCAGGATACCCTACACCACTTCAGACAAATGGTTATCTAACATCTTTTTAAAAACTTCCAGTGTTGGAGCATTCACAACTGTTGGAGGCAAGTTGTTCCACTGATTAATTGTTCTAACTGTCAGGAAATTTCTCCTTAGTTCTATGTTGCTTCTATCCTTGATTAGTTTCCACCCAGTGCTTTTTGTCCTGCCCTCAGGTGCTTTGGAGAATAGCTTGACTCCCTCTTCTTTGTGGCAGCCCCTGTAGGCTTCCTTCTTTACTAATTGTTTTTCAGAAGAGGCAATAGCTCAAACTACCTGCATTAAGGAAGTTATGGATATGGATATCATATGCGATATCAGTTCTAAGTACAAAAGGAAGTAACGAAACTTGGTTCTGCGAGCAGCAGGAGAGCGTTAACTCCAAACTTCAGTGGCTGTTGAAAGGATGTTTTCCTGGCATCCCACACCTCTGTGAAGCATGTAACCTTTTCCTTGGCCAGGCCAGCATTTTCAGGCAGAGGAATAGCTTTGGAGGTTGGATGCAGAAACATTGAAAATATTGATGTAAACTCCTCCTTTCCTAGAGGGAAGATGGGCAGGGTCAAATGGTAAAGTCTCACATCTTCCTGTACTTAGGCTACCTGCAAATAGAAATAAAAAGCTTGAGGAGATATGTCAAAAATTTGACCTTCAAAGACACTATGACAACCATACAAATGAAGTTGAAATAAAAGCAGCAGCAGCAAAATAAAATGAGGTGGTTCTGAATATCCTCTGAAACAAGAGCTTTGTCTAAGTTTTTCAATGGATGTTTTAAAAGGCAAACAAAGTTACGAAGAAAAATGGGTCAAGAATCAGATCCCTTTAAACTCCTCTTGTCCTAGAAAATCAAATAGATTTCGTGTTGGTGACCGCATGTGAGAGAAATCTGACATCTGCTCCTGAAGATATTCTGGTGCTCTCGGGGGTTCCTGTGGAGAGAGCGTAGTAAATGGCCTTAAAGAACAGTGAACAGAAGACTGATTAGCAAACCATCGGACAAATACAGCTTAAGCTCATTCCAAGAAACTCTCTTGAGAAAATGCCTCAGACAGGCCCTACTCCATGTGAAATACAGTGAGAAAGCACATTCAGACCTGCAACATTCCGTTACTATAGCTGTTCTAATAAAGAATAGTTTTAGTTCTATACGGGGTTAGTTCCTTAAACTGTTCTGCCCTATAGGACTGTCTCCTCTAATAACAACAGAAAACACCATCTACTTGCAAATGGCCTGCGGGCATGACCTTGGGAGACAGGAAGAGAAGCTGCAGACTAGACAACCATCACGCAAGAAAGAAGCATGGTGTTTGCATTAGCGGTTGCTCTAATGGCATCATCAAACAACATTTCAAGGATGAAAAGGGACATAAAATCTGCCCTAAGCCCACCCTCACGAACTGCCCTCCGTGTTTGAATGACATCATGCCCCTTACCATATTTTATAACAGGGTTTGGATAACTCACCATAAAAAAAAACAAGTTCCTTTTTTCTTTTTCTGCTCCCTTTCTCCTACTCATGTGACTGAATCAATCTGTTATTGATTTCTTCTTGCATAACAAAACCAGATGCTTTCTGCAGATTAGCTTTTCTCAGGCTGATTGTTGTACTTTCACACTGGCAGCCTCTGAGCAGGACCTTGGCGCTATAAACTGCTGCCAGCACCTCTCCTCAGCACTGAACTGAATCTACAATCGCATGACCAGGAGAAACAAAACTAAATTCCCCTTTTCATTAAATGGATTGCAATACTTGTGCCTTTAGGATGGCTTTCTCTTCTTTTCCTTTTTTTTCTTTTAAAAATGAGATAATTATTGGAGGGACACAATGATACGGGGATCATTGGTAGTATTAAAACAAAAAGCTGTGAGGCCTCAGCTGATTCTCCATTATTACTCCTTTATTTGCTGATTAAAATTGGTTTGCATTGCTGTGTCTCAGGGTTTCTACTCCAGCTATTTTTATTTTCTCAGAGGATAACCTGATGCAAAAGAACTGTTTAGGGTATTGACTAAGTAGTCAATATGGGACTTCCTGTTACTATTATTGTGGCTGTTATTTGTAATATTGTTAAAGTAGTACATATGGAATTATTTTCATATAATAAAAGTTTGGAATTAATAAGCGATCTGAAGCTGCATGAAGGGGTCTGTTCTGCCCCGGCTACAGATCCCAAAGAACACAGCACACACAAAGTTTGTACAAAACTTAATTTACTAAAATAACTCAGTCTTTTTCAAAACAAAGGCTGTTAATAAACTTTCTTAACAACCTACTAAGAAACCAAAGATAAAGTAATCGCAATCTTACTAAGGTTGGCAAAAAGCCCAGAAGCAATTTGCAGAGAATCCAGATGCGAAGTAGAGTGAACTAAAGTTGTTCCCTACAACTTGCTTCAGTCAGCATTCCTCCTTAAATAGGCTAAGGGAGTGGCCAATTAGCCCCAAGCCTTACTCTCGTGGAGACCTCCTCCTGAGGAGCCATTCCTGCCTTTCGGCAGCTCTGCGCACCCATGCATCAAGAAGAGGCTCCTCTTCTTCGTCCTCTTCACTTAAAGGAGCTTCTGGAGGTTCTGAAGGCCCTGGCTGAATCCCTGCCTCTGGCACCACATCTTCTCCAGCCTCCTCATTGTCTGACTCGAGTGCCAGCTGCACAGGCTGCTGGCGCAGCACCACACCAGTCTCCTCGCTATCAGAATCAGCTACAATCCGCACAGGCCGCTGACGGGCCACAACAGGGTCAATGAGATGAAATGTTTAGGGCAGGGGCAGGGAACTATGGCCCCTTTATGACCTGTGGACTCCAAGTGCCAGAATTCCTGAGCCAGCCATGGGGCTCAGGAATTCTGAGAGTTGAAGCCCTCAGGTCATAATCGGGCCATAGTTCCACATCCCTGGTGTAAGACAAGGTCTCAGTGTTGTATTGAGAGCACTTTTTATTCTCTAAAGAAAAACTTGTGAAAATTGTATGGTAAAATATATGGACTGTTACCAAACAAATTTGTTTCTCTATGTACTTCCAGCAGGGGTGAAATCCAGCAGGTTCTGGAGAACTGGTAGCAGAAATTTTGAGTAGTTCAAAGAACCGGCAAATACCACCTCTGGCTGGCCCCAGAGTGGGGTGGGAATGGAGTTTTTGCAATATCCTTTTCCCAGGAGTGGGGAGGGAATGGGGATTTTGCAGTATCCTTCCCCTGGAGTGGGGTGGGAATGGAGATTTTGCAGTATCCTTCCCCTGCCACGTCCACCACGCCACGTCCACCAAGCCACACCCACAGAACCGGTAGTAAAAAAATTTGGATTTCACCACTGACTTCCAACCATCATTGATCTTGGAAAATGAAGAGGGGTGAATTAGAACAGCAGGCTCAGAATATCTCACCTTTTTTTTAGGGTGCCCAGGCTTAGCTTGCAGAACTTAAAAGAATCGTTTTATAGGCAGAGGTAGAAAAAGGCATGGTGTGAACATGCAAGAGTGGCTAAGCTGGCTTTCCTTTGTCTAGCCCTGGGAATGCTGCCCTCTTATCTGTTTTGCATCACAGACCTCCAATGGCCTGTCATAGATGACGACAGGAATTGAAGTCTAAAACACTTAGAGGTCACCAGGTTGCCTGTGCTGATGGACACCAGCAATAACTCTTCCCCACCCCTTCGGTTTAGCCAGCTGATACAGTGGACTTAAACCAGGGCATTTCCACCCTGGGATGGGAGCCATTGCATCACAGCCTGTTCTAGAATCAGTTCTAAAACTGATTCCGGACCCACATCATCGTGCCTGTTTGTGATGCACCTGAAATGGCACATTAAGATTCATTCTATTTGCAATGGGGAAGCTCTTAGTTTTTCAATGGTCTTCCCTCCCCACCACCACCACCACCACTGCCCCATCCGTGACATTTCTTGCCTTACCCAGCCTCACAGCCCTGCAACTTTAAATAGCAGGGTTTCTCTCTCCCCCACCCCTTTCTCTTTTCTTTTCTTCCGTCATTTTGTGATGCAACATGATCAGGAGCAAGAGGCAGGAACTGTATTCATTCCCATACAGAAAAGCACGTAACAGTCCTACGGATGGCATCTGCTCGAAACGTGGCAAGGCAGACACATTAACTCTCCATGTGGCTTGCAGATCATTTGAGAAAAGCAGCAGCAAATTAAGTGCTCCTTTATCTCCTTTGGCAGGTACTTCTCTTTCCTACCAAAGCTTTGTGTTAATTTAATCAGCACTTGTTTATGGAGTAATGAATTGCCCAGATTTTCCCTCTTCTTGCCGTAGATAACAATGGATAGTACAACCCGTCATATCTACTCACTTTTGTTTAGGCAATGAAAAATAAAATTATTTTCATATCATACTCTATTCCTGTGATTTCATGGATGCAATGATATAGTTTCCTTGGTAGCAATATTGATGTGCTTCACCATTTTCTGGCTTCTGAATGCTCTTTTTCCTATTATAGGTTTATTTTAGATACGTCTATTGATAAATTGCATTGCCTTGCATTACATTATTATATTGTACTATACTGTACTATACTAATACTAATACTAATACTAATACTAATACTAATACTAATACTAATACTAATACTAATACTAATACTAATACTAATACTAATACTAATA
>WNWU01000017.1:30246797-30269391 GCA_012654045.1 Ptyas mucosa
TAATACTAATACTAATACTAATACTAATACTAATACTAATACTAATATCATACTATACTTATACTATAGCAATAACATTTAGACTTATATACCACTTCACAGTGCTTTATAGCACTCTCTAAGCAATTTTTTCTTTTTTTTACAGAGTCAGCATATTGCATCCTACAACCTGGGTCTTCATTTTACTGACCTCGGAAGGATGGAAGGCTGAGTCAACCTTGAGCTGGTCATTATATCATTTTTTATGTACCTATGTCTGTATGTATGTCTGTATGTCTGTCTGTCTGTATGTATTGGATTTGTATGCCGCCCTTCTCCCGAAGGACTCAGGGCGATTCACAACAATAAGAAACAGAGAATACAAAAGTTAAAAGACAAATTAAAACAGAATATTCAATAAATAAGGTTAAACGTGGGAATACCAATTCAAATTTAAGATTTAAGAATTTAAAAAGCTACAAAATCGGTTTAGAGTCAACTAAGTCAGTCAGTTTAGAGTTATAATGTTTCCCCCTGCTATTTTCTGTTGACTACTTCCATTTAAATAATACCCAGGGCCAATTTGCTTGGTTTTCTGAGATCAGCCAAGTCAACTACTGCTGTCACCTCATTCAGACAATAATGTACCATGATCAAGAACCAGTTGAAGAGCAATGAATTATCTGATTTGCCATAGACAGGAGTGTCCACAGGGTATGATCAAAAAGTTATAATGGTGTTAGCATGATCAAAGCTGTGTCTATTTTTTTTAACGTGCATTGCAGATCCAGGCAGCAGGTAAATAGAGGCATCACATAAAAAACAGGTGTTGCAAGCACTTTTTGACTGTTTAATCACAGCCTGTAGGGGAACTTGGCTGTGCATAGATTGATTGCATGGAAACTGAGGATATTACTAATTTATCTTCTCTCTTATTTTAAGTTATTTAATAGCACAACCAGGGAGAAAGAAAAGAGAGACAAAAAAGGTTTCTCTAATCTAGGGATTTGAGGCTTCATTTTGACAAAGCACCATCAGTTATCTGGGATGATAGTAAACAAATGCTGCAGATCAAAAACTGTGGCAGATGTTGGGTACAAACACTGAACATCTAAAAAGCTGAAAGCCCATTTTATGCATAGCTGGATTGTGCAGTGAAATGGATAGTTGGCTAATTTTTTTAAAAAATTAAAATGGAGCTGTAAATTGTGAAATTATTTTGGTCTTTGAAATTTATTTTATAATGTTTAATTCTAACATGCTATTAAATCTGAAATCCTGTGCTGACTTACCCATAATAAGTCCCATTGAGCAGAGAAGGAGATGCCTCCGTGCTAAATAGAAAGCAGCTGTTTTAGACAGATATGAGAAATGTCTTAATTAATGGAGGAATGCCTTCAAAGTAGCCTAGATAGGAATCAAAAGTCTCCAGAATCTCTTGAGTGATCTAGGGATTTGGAGGGAAGTAAAGGTTCAATTCTTCTTCTTTCTAGCATAGGTCTGCTTTTCGGATCATTGAGCGTCAGTTTGCATGGTCAGCTGCGTCTTCAGGGTGCAGGCCCACAGCTTGTATATTTTTGTTGATGATGTCTTGCTATCTCTGTTTTGGATGCCCACAAGGTTGCTGGCCATTGATTTCTAGGGGTAGAAGTAAAGGTTCTTTCAATGTGCCTACCCAAATGAATTAATATTTCTTGAAGATCTACCATATTTTTTGGAGTATAAGACCAGGGGTGGGTTCTAATTTTTTTTACTACTGGTTCTGTGGGCGTGGCTTATTTTGTGGGTGTGGCTTGATGGTCATGTAACAATTCTTTAGGATTTAGCGGAGGTACTGGTCTACCAGGCTTTTAACTGCTTGCAGAGCTGTACCGGTCTACCCATTTATTTTTGCAGGCACTGATCTACTCATGTATTTTTGCAGGCACTGATCTACTCATTTGCTTTCTTTTAACACTGATCAGCTGTAGGGCGGCCCTTTGAAGCCCCGCGGCAAGAGTTTAAACAGTTTTTTTCCCTCTAGCCATCAGCTGGGACTCAGGAGGCAGCAATAGATTGGGGGTGGGGCTAAATAAAAGGTAAGAATAACGCGGGGGAGGGGTGGGGGGGCAGGGGGGCAGAACCGGTTCGGTGACATCATATCATCACTGCTACCGGCTCAGGGGAACTGGGCCAAACTGGGAGGAACCCACCACTGTATAAGACGCACGGGAGTATAAGACGCATCTTAGTTTTTGGGGAGGAAAATCAGAAAAAAGCTGACTGGCAGGTGGATCGGCCTCCCGGAATACTCCCAATCAGCTGTTCCCAGAGGTGAATTTTAGCAACAGGTTCCTTGGTTGTGAGCATTGTGCCTTGCTTTTTTTTCTGCCTCTGAAACTTCTGAAACTCTGTTTCAGAAAAAACTTTCTTTTCTGCCCCTGAAAGCCTCCGAAACAGAACTTCAGCAAAAAAGCCTCTGAAGCTCTGTTTGGGGGCTTCTTTTCTGAAGCTTGGTTTCTGATGCTTTTTTCAGCCTCTCAAACCTCCGTTTGAGAAGCTGAGCAGAGCTACATTTGGAGTATAAGACGCACCCAGATTTTCACCCTCTTTTTTTGGGGAAAAAGGTGCGTCTTATACTCTGAAAAATACGGTATATATAGGTAGTTCTCTACTTACGACCAAAACTGGGACCAGAATTTCTGTTGCTAAGCAAAGTGGCTGTTAAGTAAGTCATGTCTGATTTTATGATCTTTTGGCCCTGGTTGTTAAGTGAATCACTGCAAGCTATTAAGTGAATCACACAGTCATTAAGCAAATCTGCCTTCCCTCGTTTACTTTGCTTGTCAGAAACTGGCTGGGAAGGTCGGCAAATGGTGATCACATGATCTGCTGCAATAGTTGTAAATACATGCCATTTCCCAAGCACCCAAATTTTGGGGATGTTGTGACAGTCATAAATGTGAGTAGTAGTCAGGAGTAACTTTTTTTCCCCCTGTGCCATTTTTAATTTGCGTGTAAGCTGCCTAGATTCTCCTCTAGATGAGATGAGCGGTATATAAATTAAATAAATAAACACATTTTGAATGGTTGCTAAACAAATGGTTATAAGTTGAGGACAATGGTGGGATTCAAATAATTTAACAACCGGTTCTCTGCCTTAATGATTTCTTCCAACAACCAGTTTGCCAAACTATTCAGAAAGTTAATAACCGGTTCTCCCGAAGTGGTGTGAACCGGCTGAATCCCACCACTGGTTGAAGACTACCTGTAGAATGGAAAAATAAGAAATATAGCTTTGTAACGGGCAGTTTTAACCTTTCATTGCAGGGAATTGTTTGTTACAGGATTCACGAATTATAGGGCTTTGCAGGAAGGACCCTCTTGTGCAAGTTGTAATTCTTTCTCCTAGTAGTAGAAAATGAAAATAATTCTCAGGACATCAGGAAATTACGTGACTTAGTATGTGTAGGAAGTGGTGGGTATCAGTTGTACGTGTGGGTACATCAGTTGAGCAAGAAATCAAAGCATGCTCTATTTTTCATTCATTATAACTTCCATGACTTTTCCTAATCTTTTTGGAAATTTACAGGTTTCTCTACTAAGGCTGCCACTGTGTCTGTGAGGTCACACCAGAGGTGGTATTCAACAGGTTCTGACCAGTTCTGGAGAACCAGTAGCGGAAATTTTGAGTAGTTCAGAGAACCGGTAAATATCACTTCTGACTGGCCCTGCCCCCATCTATTCTCTACCTCCCGAGTCCCAGCTGATCGAGAGGAAATGGGGATTTTGCAGTAACCTTCCCCTGGAGTGGGGAGGGAATGGAGATTTTACAATATCCTTCCCCTGGAGTGGGGTGGGAATGGAGATTTTACAGTATCCTTCCCCTGCCATGCCCACCAAGCCACACCCACCAAGCCACGCCCACAGAACTGGTAGTAAAAAAAATTGAATCCCGCCACTGGGTCACACGCATTGGTGTTGACCTAACCTTTGTCAATTTATTTTTCTCTGTATAAGCAGCCTACCAAGGAGGGTATATAAAATCACTGCTTTTTCATAGTTCTAATTAATTGAAAAACATTTCAATCAAAGTAGGTAGAAGGCTATATAGCCCGAAATGCGCACTGATGAGTGCAACTGTCATATGAATGAAATGAATGCCTCTAATGTCAGATGGAGCAAGAGCCAGTTTAGTATAAATGGTTAAAGGTCAGAAACTGGGAGATCATGAATTTTAGTCCTGTTTTAGATGCTAAGTCAGCTAAGTGACCTTGGGTCAGCCCTTCTCTCTCAGCCCCCAGAAGGAGGCAGTGGAAAACCACTTCTGAAATCCTGCCAAAGTAACAGCAGGAATTTTTCCAAATATCAAAGAGATACACTCACAAACCTGATGCAAGCCGGGTAATAATAAGAAATAATGATTTATTCCCAAGGTTCAGTTCAAAAATTCTCCTGTCACAATGCAAACAAATAAAACAAAAATAACCCCCCTCCAAAAAACCCACTGTAAGTTCCCAGCAGGGATGGGTTCTACTTATACCAGTTTACATTGCGGCCGCACACGCTCTTCTGCGCATGCTCAGATCACCTATGATGACATCTGGGTCAGTGGGTGGAGCCTCCCGCCGGTTTTACTACGGGTTCTTGCAAACCGGTCCGAACCAGGGGCAACCCACCACTGGTTCCCAGGTATGCAATGTAGCTCATTCACACAAACACAACCCCCCCAAAAGCCCAAACCAACATCTTCCAAGAAACTAAGTATACCAACAGGTATACTTAGTTTCTTGGAAGATGTTCAGGATTGTTGTGCAAAAGAGTCTTTTCATTTTCAAGTTGGGAAGGTGGCCTTTGCAGAAAAAATCCTGAACATCTTCATGCAAAACTTGGCGGACCTGATTGTCTCAAAAAGGACAACTGATTCATAATTCATTTTGTATAAAGATGAAACTTCCTAAATTATTATTTTTGCCCCCAAATATGGTACCTTAATTTTTTTTAACCCAATACATTACTAATCCTGGAAAAAAAAAATTCGGTCCAGTTGCCCTAAACCAGGGGTGTCAAACTCAAGGCCTGCGGGGCAGTAGTGAAATCCAAATTTTTTTTACTACAGGTTCTGTGGGCGTGGCTTGGTGGGCGTGGCAGGGGAAGGATACTGCAAAATCTCCATTCCCACTCCACTCTAGGGGAAGGATACTGCAAAATCCCCATTCCCTCCCCACTCCTGGGGGAAGGATATTGCAAAATCTCCATTCCCACCCCATTCTGGGGTCAGCCAGAGCTGGTATTTGCTGGTTCTTCAAACTACTCAAAATTTTCGCTACCGGTTCTCCAGAACCTGTCAGAACCTGCTGGATTTCACCCCTGCCGTGGGGCAGTGCTTAGATCTGGCCTGCGGAGCTACCCTGGAAACAGTGAAGGACTGGCCCTCAGGGCATTTGCCAGAAAAGGAGCCCTGGAAACAGTAAAGGACTGGCTCGCAGTGCCTTTGCCACCAAAAACGGAGCTCCTGAGCTCCATTTTCACTGGCAGAGGGCTGCAGGAGGCCATTGCAATCGAAAACAGAGCCCCAAAACAGAGCTCTCCCTAGTCTCGCCGTGCTCTGCTGGAGACAATGGTCACCCTCAGCCCCGGTCAGGCCACCACAGGTGCCCCCAACACAAGTTACGTCAAGATAGCCATGCCCACCCTGGCCACGCCCACCTGCCCTCCCAAGGTCAAACACAATCCTGATGTGGCCCTCAATGAAACTAAGTTTGACACCCCTGCACTAAACAATAAATGATAATACTTGGTTGGATTCTAGTGATAATCTACAGGAGAGGTACTCTGCGTAGTCAATCCCAAATGTTGAACCTCCCCAGCTGGCAGTAGGGATTGGAGCTGAGCTGGTGATCTGCTTTATAAAGGTACTTTATATCTTTTGCTAGGACTTTTGTGTTGATGGAACTTTTCAAGTGTTTCAGATCAGGGATATCTGCAGGGACAAGCCTAGACCTGAATCTGTGACATTGGAGTTATATGCCTGATAAGGGTTACTAGCAGAAACTCTTAAACTTTGGCAAGAAGGCAACTGTACATAACTTGCAAGATTAGGAAAGAAGCTCAGCTGAACTGGTATTTTTTGCAAGAGTTCTTTATCAGCTTGTCAGAAGCTCTTCCAAAACCCTTAACATTCATCCCAGCCCTGCTTATATTCAGCACGGACTGAAATTAGCACTTACGAAAGGAGAGAGCATATGAAGAGCATCTGCCTCCATTCTACTTTATGAAGCCAGGAATGTATTTCTACTTGTCTTTAAAAAAAAAAAAATCTCCAAGGAGTTTATTGTCTCCAAAGTCATCTGTCTCTTTGAAGTCTTAAAAAATAATTAAACACCCTTGCTTGGATCAAATCCAGAATAAATGCTTCCAGTGTTTATGACAATGGCATAGCATGGCATAGCATAGCAGGAAGGGACCTTGGAGGTTTTCTAGTCCAACCCCCTGCTCAGGCAGGAAACCCTATACTATTTCAGACAAATGGTTGTCCAATCTCTTCTTAAAAACTTCTGTTGGAGCACCCACAACTTTGGAGGCAAGTTGTTCCACTCATTAATTGTTCTAACTGTCAGGAAATTTCTCCTTATTTCTAGGTTGCTTCTCTCCTTGATTAGTTTCCATCCATTGCTTCTTGTCCTGCCCTCAGGTGCTTTGGAGAATAGCTGACTCTCTCTTGTTTGGGGTAACCCCTGTGATACTGGAATACTGCTATCATTTCCTCACTACCACAACCCCCATTAAATATGCACATGTCAACTCACTGGTGGTGACTATTTTGTTTGACTTGGTTTTTTGATAGTCTGGTTTGCAATACCAGGGCTTACAATGTAGAAATTAAGTGGGCTTGTAGGTGTCATAACTATAAACAGAACCAAGACAATAAACTGTGAAGAAAAAGAGGGAAAAAGACTGAAACACAATTGAAATTCCGGTGTTAAAATCCTTCTCTGGGAGTCACAATGACAAAGGAGTCACAATTGGTATTTTATATTACTTACACAGATCCTGAAAAAATATGGTAGGTCATTTTCATCTTCTGTAGATTGAGCAGAAGAATGGAAACATGGTAAATGCTGAAATGCATTTTTTAAAAAGACTGGAATGAAACTGCATTTATGCAGCCAAGATATATTCAAGGAAATACGGGGGTGGGGCAGACTTGGTACAATCAGGTCATTCCTGAGCTGATTCAATGCTGAATTCTCCTACTTCGTTTTCATTCTTTAGGGTAGAGACAAATGTTTTCCTTGTCAGTAAAAAAATAATAATGCACCATTAAAACCTTTTAATGTTCCCATTTCAAATGTTTCCCCTAAAGTGTGTGGTAACTTTTCTCTACTGTTTATGGTGGTAGCCATTTCTTGCTTTCCTGCAGGGGTCAGCAAATGTTTTCAAGAAAAGACTAGGTGGTAAATATTTTAGGTTTTGTAAGCCAAGAATTAAAATCGAGAATATGATGTAGGTTATTTATATAACAAAACAAAACAAAAAATTCACAATTTTTAACTATGAAATTCCCTCCCTCGTTTGATGTGACAGGAACTGCAAAGCAGCAATGGTCCAGGTGAGGTCAGAGGCTCCGTCCGCCTCTCTCCCCTCCTCCCTCCCTTTCTGGATGTGGCCAGCAGGTCTGCTGGCCAAGGAGCATGAGAGCCATTAGATCAGCAAAGAGGTATAATGGTATGCGAGAATGACCTTGGAAGATGGAGGAAGACCTACAGACTATGCAGTGGTCAGATAAGAAGCAGATGAGTCCATAGTAGGAATGTGAATTGCACAAAGATCTCAGAAGGGACCTTCCCTAGTTTCTTAGACTGGAAAGGCAAGAAGGGAGAGTTATACCTTCAGGATTGCAAGGTTCTCTTATTATAACCTAAGTAAAGTTAGAGTGAGTATGTGTAGGTGTGCTTCTGGCCCAGACTACTTCACAAAATTGACAGGAAGCCACTGATAAGCTGCAAGCAGAACGGAAGATGTCCTCCTATGCCTTGGCTCTGCCCAACACCAAGGAGCTCAACAGAGCCTCAGGCCTGGCAATATACTGCTTTTTCGCCCATCCATCCTTATGTGCCATAAAAAAAGAGATGGTGAGCTGGATTTGACCCATGTTGCAGATTGGCAATTGTTGCTTTATTTCTTCAATATTCCTAAGCATTCAGGGAGCATGAGCCAGATGTGGTAACTTTGATATTGACTAGATGTGTCTGTCACTAAAAACGAATGAAATCAATTTTAGACTTGAGATGAATGCAGATAATCTGGCAATCCCAGCTGTTTGTGCTTCACACATGACCTACAAGAGTATATGGAAATAACCTTGGGAGAAAGAGCCACAGATTAAGACAACCATTGTATAAAAAATATTTCAAACCAGTTCTTGATTTACTTCCACAATCGAGCCCAAGATTTTTGTTGCTAACCAAGACAGTGAAGTGTGATTTGCTCCCCATTTTATGGCCATGGTTGTTAAGTGAATCACTGCAGATGTTCAGTTTGTAACATGGTTGTTAAATGGATCTGGCATCCCCATTGATTTTTGCTTGTCAGAAGGTCCCAAAAGGTGATCACATGACCCCAGGACACTGCAACTGTCATATCTCACCAGGTTCAAGGTTGACTCAGCCTTTCATCCTTTCGAGGTAGGTAAATTGAGGACCTGGATTATGGGGGCAATAAGCCAGCTTTGTATAGAACAACACCGCTTAGGGTCCCCCGAAAGCCCTAATAAGCAGGTATATACAGTGGTGGGATCTAGCCAGTTCGTACCACTTTGGGAGAACCGGTTGTTAACTTTCTGAGCAGTTTGGTGAACTGGTTCTTGGAAGAAATCATTAGGGCAGAGAATCGGTTGTTAAATTATTTGAATCCCACCACTGGGTATATACATAAAAGTATGCAGGCTATTGCTATAATGCATTGTAAACCACCCCGAGTCTACGGAGAAGGGCGGCTTATAAATTGGACTAATAAATAAATAAATAAAGAGAAGTAAATTGCAAAGCGGCCAAATTTTGATCATGTGACCATGGGGATGCTGCAACAGTTGTAAGTATGAAAAAGGGTCATAAATGGCTTTTTTCAGTGCTGTTGTAACCATCACTAAATGAATTGTCGTAAGTTGAGGACTACCTGTAATTCCCACCCTGTCTTATTCTCTGACAATATTAGAAAGCATATGTTAGACAACCTCTTCAAAACCCGCTTTTTTAAAAACTTCCTATCTTATTGTGTTCCTTTTTTCTTTGTGATTTACTTTCCCCTTCCTAGTGCTTCTCAAATTTTGCATAGATTACTATTCTCTATTCTTCTGCCTCCTTAATTATGATACGACTGCGGAAGGAGCAGGATTTGCTTTTAAGTTTGCACTTATCTGATTAACCTGGAGGGTTGTGTTTTTGAGACACTCATTCACCAATTCAAAATTAATACTTTGTTCTTTCAGTTCTCTTTTGAGCTCAGCCATTCAAGTCTCCAATTGTCACTTTTCTTTCAAGGCCAGAGCTCCTTTGCTTTGTTGGCACTCTCTTCAACGGGCTCATACCTCCCTTGTTGAACTTGGCACTTAGCACATTCAGCAGCTGCAGCTTGAATCATCTGCTTCCATTTCTCACACCTGTCTAGAGCTAGGATGAGTGAATAAATTGCACATGAGAGAGAAGCATACTTCTCAGTGCTGGATCGGCACAGCAGTATTTGGGAGAGGGCAGTGATGTGTTGAAGGAAATATTCAGGTCCAGTTTCAAGCTGGGAGAAAGGCACTGGAGAGAAAATGGAGGCTGGAGGCTGATTAGAAAGAGGGTCCATTTATTGATAAACAGGACCGCATGTTTGTGGTCCTGGTGCAGCTGACAACATGGAGTTGAGAGTGGGAGGTATTTATACCTTCTCTTGAGCTTTGCACTTGAGCTTCCTGTTCCTGTGCAAGAACATGTATTCTATTGGCTGTTGTCAGACTATCATGGGGCCATGTACAAATCCTAGGAGTTTGTCTGAGCTACGTTTGGTTAAAGTTTGGTCTGCTGATGCAATGAAGGGGCTTGTTGGGCAATTCATATTGTGGCTGAGGGCTAATCCTACCATTGTTCAGACCTTGCTGTAGGGAATTTACTTATGAAAAGCTAGCTATTTCTTTATCTCTTAAGTGCTGACATCTGCTGTGGGCTATTAAGGAAGATGGGGGCTGCTTTCCAAGAGCATGTTTCTCCATTTTTCATCCAGGGAAATATAATATTCTGCCTTTTTAATATTTCTCAAAATATTTCATTCTTCTAGGAGAGGGGTGGGTGCTAGCTTTCTACAGAGGGCTGCAACGTACCTGTGGAATGGGGCTACCTTTGATGTCTAGAAATGCAACACCATTTGAACTCTAGAAGGGAATCAGAACAAATGAAAAATATACCTTTTATATCAGCCAAGGATACCAGTGGGTATATACAAAAGAACAGAATGAAGAACAAACAAGAAAAATCAGACATCTTAATGCAGGAAAGCGAAAATGTTTTAATAGGTATTACTAAGAGCTGGTGGAAGAATGTATGAAATGGAAAGGGTTGAGAGGTATAACTTATTCAAAGGAAATAAGTCAGGCAAAAGAAGACCACACACACACACACACACACACACACACGTATACGTAAAAAGTAAAAATCTCGGGTGTTTTCCCGCATCATTAAAAGTCTGTTAGTTAAAAAGTTTAAAATCTTAAAATCCTGGCTAAAATCCCAGCTCAAAATCTTCTAAAATCCTAACAAAACACTTTGTAAGGTCTTTTAAAACTTTGGCTAAAATCCTAACCAACACTTTAAATGGTTTTTTTTTTGGCAACGTTTCGACAAGCTCTCTAACTTGTCATCATCGGCCCTCTACTTTCAGTTTAGAAGCTGTGGATATGCTGCGAGGTATCATATATATATATAATAACTGCAGACATTTCTTGAACTCCAGGAATCTGAGCAAAGGAACCCAATGAAGAGCAAGAAAACAAGGGAAGAGAAATAACAAAGGTACCGTTGTGAAGGTGGGCAGTAATTAGCAATAGCAACAGCACTTAGACTTATATGCCACTTCATAGCACTTTACAGCCCTTTCTAAGCGAGTTGGCATATTTTCCCCAACAATCTGGGTCCTCATTTTACCAACCTTGGAAGAATGGAAGGCTGTCAACCTTGAGTCAGTGAGGATCGAACTGGCAATGAGCTGAATTAGCCTGCAATACTGCATTCTAGCCATTGCACCACTATGGCTCATCTGGATAATATCCTCCTAAACAGGCTTGTAGAATTTTCAGGGAACAGAGATGCTATACTGTATATAATGAAAAAGTAAGTATTTGGAATCTGTTGGAAAGCTGAATCAGCTAAGACTCTGAGCTCCTAAAACTTTTTTAGTGATATAGTTGACAAGTTTTATTTTCCAGAAGGTTGAAGAAGAAACAAGGGGCACAGAGCCTAACCAGGAGGAAAGAGCTGGTTGATAAACAGAAGCAGTGAAAACCTTGGAAGGAGATGACCCCATCATTCCAGATAATACAGAAAAAGAAACTGGATCACATTAAATTTCAGAAAACCCACTTCCAAGAAGTTTAAAAGGATTACATAATACAGGGATTTTTCCTGCCGAACAGGGCTTAATTGCTGACCAGTTTTCTTTCTACTGAGGAAGATCTCAAACCATGGGGTCCATCTTAAGAGACCTTTCTCTGTTTTTCAGTGGCAACTTCTTCAAATCAAGGAAAGTGCCAAACATTTATCTGAGATATTTAGAACTAAGGAGACATTTTCTGACAGTTAGAACAGTTAGAATCAGTGGAACAACTTGCCTCCCGAAGTTGTAAATGCTCCAACACTGGAAGTTTTTAAGAAGAGATTGTTCAACCACTTGTCTGAAATGGTATAGGGCTTCCTGGCTGAGCAAGGGGTTGGACTAGAAGACCTCCAAGGTCCCCTCTGTTATTCTGTTATCCTAATATGCAATCAGAAATACACATAAAACATACAATGTAGGAATTCATTTAGCAGTACTGTCATGGGTTCTCAAATGCCAGGTTATTGCATCCTTTTTTAAACATGCACCTAGCGTATTAAGTAAATAATTGGGATCTGAAAATCTGAAACACTATTGCCTGATGCAATTCAAAATTATTATATATAGTCTCCTGTTGCTGGAGAATATAAGTGAAAGGGTGCTCTTACCAAAGTATTCAGCTTATGGGGTACTCATTGGCACCCCCATGGACGTTATGGGAACAGAATGCTGGACAAGATGGTTCTCTCCTAGGGGACAGACTTGGCAGGGTCTTCTATCATTCTTTTCCATCTGTTCAATCATATTTGATTCTTGGAAATTGCCTGGACAAGTCCCTGCAGTTTTCTTGGCAAGGTTTTTCAGAAGTGGTTTGCATTGCCTCATTCTTAGAGCTGAAAAAAAGTGACCCAGCTGGCTTTATGCCTAAGGTGGGAGTAGAACTCATGGTCTCCCAGTTTCTAGCCTAGCCTGATGCCTAATTCGCTGCATCAAACTGGCTCAATTATACCAATGCAGGAGAATATATGTAGCTCAATGTCTGCAAGCAAACAATCATGTTCAGAGAACCAAGTTTACTGAACTGTCACAGAGAAAAGGGGGCTCAGCCCATTCTTCAAAGCACCTGAGGGCAGAACAAGAAGTAATGGATGGAAGATTATTAAAGAGAGATTCAACCTAGAACTAAGGAGAAATTTCCTGACAATGAGAATAATCAACCGGTGGAATGGCTTGCCAACAGAAGTTGTGGGAACTCCATCACTTGGAAGTTTTCAAAAATAGACTGGACAGCAATTTGTCCAGGATGCTATAAGGTCTCCTACTTAAGCGGGGGTGGACTAGAAGACCTCCAAGGTCCCTTCCAGTTCTATTTTTCAATGATTCTATGAAGCCCCAAGAACTCAGCAAGGTGTTTAGACCCAATTGCAGTAAATATTTGGATTGCTGCTGCCCTCTGGTGGCATCGTTGAAATGAAATACCGGTATATTCACCAGGTGGGCGTGTGCAACATGCAAAGTTCGTTTCTGCATACAGTGGGTGGAAGTTTGGGACTTTTCTCATCCTTATTGGTGGGAAGATTTGTTTGTGCATTTTGCCTCTGTATTAGGCATCTTCAATATTGTAAGGAGGAATGGGTTAGGGAAAAAAAACTTCAGGTGAGGGGAAAACATGATTCTACAAATGCTGTCATGGATGTGATGGGGTTGATTTGTTCTTTCTTACTGGAAGGCAAGACTAGAACCAACGTCAACTGATCACAGAGAAATATACTACTGATGAAACGATGGAGCAGGATGTCGCAAGCAAGCCTTCTCTGGAAGTGCTTAAGCAGCATCTGATCCTCTTCTATCAAGGACGCCTGGCTAGATGGCTCAGTGGCTAAGACACTGAGCTTGTGGATCAGAAAGGTTGGCGGTTCAAATACCTAGTATAGGTCTCCTGTGTGAGCAGGGGGTTGGACTAGATGACCTCCAAGGTCCCTTCCAACTCTGTTACTGTTGACTAAGGATCCCTTGGCTGCAAGATTCCTGCAGTGAGCAGAGAATGCACAAAATGAAAACCGAAGCTGGCTTTGTATTTTTATTATACAGGTGCTCCTCAGACTTACAGATATTACAAGTTGGAAATCTTTCACTAAGGGGAAAAAAAAAGATGATCCCTCAGCTGCTCAGGATTCAGTGGTTATATATACCATCAAAGCAGCTGACAAACATTCCCCTGACTATCAGGGGAATTTGACTATCAGGTATACACATATAGCTTCATTTGCTAATAGGATAGCTTGTTAAGAGGGTTGATTGCTCAAGAAATAGAAGGAGGAAAGACAGATAATCCATTATCATTTATGCCACCAAATCAGTGGTAAAATCTGAACCGGTTTACTACCGGTTTGCTGGCTATGCATGCGTGTTGCAGTGCACACCACGCAGGCCAAAAGGAGGCATGGAGTAAGTAGAATAGCGCACGAGGTGGGCCAGCCAAATAGGTTGTAAAAAAAATACTTTTAAAAGTAAAAAAAAGGCTCCGACGATCGCGCGGCTCAGCTGGGATTGTCAGACCTTTTTTTTACCTTTTAAAAGCATTTTTTAAAAGAAGCGGCAAACAGGCAACTGGGCGATTGGGTGGGCATGGGCGGGAATTTTTGCTACCGGTTCTCCGAACCATCTGCCGCCATCGCTACTGGATCGGTCAATCCGATCCGAACTGGGAGCATTTCACCCCTGCACCAAATCCTGAGCAGAGAGGCACTCTAGCCTCTAATTGAATTTATTTGTATTCTGGTGTCATCCCCCCTGCCCCCCCAAATAAAGAGTTCCTGCGGCTGCATCTTGACTTGGTGGCTTTTCTGAGACTAATTGCTAAATAAAGATGTAGGAGCTAATTCATTCAGATAGATCTGAAGCCACCCCTGCACTCCTTCCTTGCATATTCATTTTTTTCAGCTCATTGGGAGTGATTACATCCAAGCCCTAATGGCCAGATAGCATATTTCAGACCAGTTAGCTTTGACCTGGTTATCCAGACTGGGATTTCAGATTTCCTTTGACAACGTCTCTAAAGACTTTGAACTGTCCACAGTACCAGCTGTCTTATGCTAGGATTTCTTTTCATGGAAGACAAGTCTCGATCATTTTACTGAATGCAGAAAGCAAGTGAATAGCACAAGCGGGAGAGTACTGCAGTCTGTGTTGTTAATACCAGTACACAAAATGAAAGCTTCTTATATAAATATGAGCCGGCCTGGCTGCATATTGCTGGCCCCACCTTTCTCGAGCTATTTTTCAAATCAAATTACTCAAATCTGTATCGTTTTTCCCTCTCCTGTAGTAAGAAAGACATCTGAACCCTTTCATTTTCCTGTATTTTTCCCTCCTGGCCTTGAGTGAAAAAGTAGTTCTGAAGGATGATTTTGTACTGAAAAATGATAACAGTGAGGCAAACAAGCTCTGTTTTTCTTTGCCTGATAAGTGGTAACTTCCACATCCCTTGGAAAATAAACACAGACAGAGACATCCCAAATAACCAAACTAATCCAAACTAAACCAAGGAAACAAAGATTTTCATAAAATATGTATTGGATAGACAAACATTTAAAAATAAATACTGTAATTCAAATAGAAATGCATTAATTTCGTGGTTTAATGTATCTCAGACTGGTAGACTTTGGATACAGAAGACAATATTTTGGTCCAGGCAGTGCCCTGAAAGAACATATTGGTCTACAGTGGTGGGGAAACTATGGCCCTCTTTATGACTTATCATGTGATCAAAATTCAGATGCTTGGCAAACTGTGTTCATACCGTGTTTCCCTGAAAATAAGACCCTATCTTATATTTATTTTTAACCTGAAATAAGCGCTTGGCCTTATTTTTGGGGAGGTCTTATTATTTTGGGGCGTGTGGAGCAAGATGGGGCTCTGCTTGCCGTCTTACCTGATTTTCAGTTCTGCATTTAAATATTTTCGGGGAGGGATTATTTTCAGGGGGAGGCTTATTTTACCGCTCAAAAGCCCGATTGGGCTTATTATCAGGGGATGTCTTATTTTCAGGGAAACGGTATTTATGACCATTGCTGTGTCCCAAGAACATGTGATCATCTTTTGTGACCCTCTGACAAGCCAAGTCAATGGGGAAGCCAGATTCACTGGAAAACTGGGTTACTAACTTATCAACTGCAGTGATTCACTTAACAACTGAGGCAAAAAAAGTCATAAAATGGAGCAAAACTCACTTAATAAATGTCTCCATTAACAACAGAAATTTTGAACTCAATTATGATTATAAATTGAGGACTACCTGTACTGGTCTCTGGAGTAAAGCCAATAACTGCAACGAACACTTGTCAACTTAGATATTGTGGTAGATCATTAATTGTATATGTCGCTTCTGTTTCAGGGATGCAAAAAAAATTACAAAATGAACTTTATTGGTTTTGATGTCCTGCTAAAGCCACCTTCACCAACCATTTTGGTCAAGAAGTCTGAGTACTGCAGTTCTGCTGCATTTGGAGGTCACCAAATTAGACATGGGTGCAGTGAGAAATAATTAAGGTTGCTTAACCATGGTTTGTCAATGTATTTGACATGATTAGGTTTGATGGTTCAATGTGTGTGTGTGAAATACTTACCAAAGAATTATCCTTCCTTTATTCCTTGAATTATCAGCAACCCACGGCTCTGGAGCCACAGGTGGCTCTTTCATCCCTCTGCTGCAGCTCCCTGTCACTGGTCAGCTCCACAATTGATAGGGCTTTTGGTTAGGACAGGTAGAGGAAAAAGGATGCTGCGCTAGGAGGAGACTCTATGGTGGGGAAACCGGACTTCCGGTTGGCAGAGGAAAAAGGATGCCACACTAGGAGGAATCTCTATGGTGGGGGAACTGGACTTCCGGTCAGCTCCAGAATTGAATGGGGGGCTTCCAGTTAGGACCTTTGTGGCTCTTTGAGTGTTTAAAGTTGCCAACCCCTGCTTTAGGTAAAAGGCTAATCCTGAAATTTCTTTCTTGTTTCTACTTAATTTTCTCTGCTGTGAAGTCGATTGATTGATTAATTGATTGATTGTATTGGCTGAGTTTTTCCTCCTCTTACAAGCATTTGAGACTCTTTTGGCAGCCTCGGGAGATAGCAATCCTATACCGATCACCTGATCCAAAAATGCTGCTGTTTGTAACTTGAAGACGATGTTAATATAGCCGAGGGAGGTGGCTGTAGCCAGCAATGGATGATTTAGTGGCTGTGCATAAGAAGGGAGACGAGCATAGTCTCGCCTGCTGCTGATCTTTGAAGAAATGTCGTCTTGATTTAAACTTGGCTCGAATCAACCCCTCCCCCCATACTGCAGCAGATTTCTGCTTTGCTAATGCACTGCACTCTGCCACAGCCTTGGGCAGTGTGTCTAAGAAATCTCTTGTTTTTCTTAAAGACAGACCCCACTATGTTTACACTGAATCTGTGCTTCCTCCAGCACGGGGAGTGTGGAAACAGCACTCCAAAGGGGGGGGGGGGGTAGGGATAAGGAAGAAACATTCATCACTCAGACAAACTGGAACTGAATACTGTAAAGCAGACAGTAATGCAAAGATAAGATAAACAGTAATCTCACCCTCATTTCCCCCCCTCAGATGTACTGAGAGATGCCTTGATGGTTCCAAGCCAAATAGAACCCCAAAATACTCTCAGAAATTTTTAAAAAGTGCATATTTTGAATAGCACTAGGTTTAGATTGTAGCTGCAATCGTTTGCTTTTTAGTGGTCAGCCCCATTTTCATATGCCTCACTTGACTCCATTGCTCTGCATGGCTCCTCAGGCCACCATATCTATAAGCTCTTTTCTTCTTTCCTTGCCTGAGAATTTGGCCTTTTCTGTTTTGGTGAATGGCTGAATCACTAGGAGGGCATCTGTAATGACCAACCTAGAACTTTAAAAACATTGTGGTGAAGATTTCTCCTTGATTTAGAAGGGTAGTTTGGTGGATTGGCCTCTGCAGGAGATGTATAAGGACCCGGTAGGGTCCTCCAATGGAGGCTTCTAACTTTTTGTTGACTCAGAGCATGAGGGTGTCTCTGTCTCCAGCTGTTGGTGGCTGTGGTTTTCCTTGTTTTGAAGATTTGTATTTTACTATAGAATCAGTGTAGCCCTGTAGCTGGAACCTGGCCTCTTGAACTATGAACTGGAAGAAGACACAGTGGTGGGCTTCCGGGAGATGTAGATTTCAGCAAAGAAAATGGAATCAAAGTGCAGGGCAACAGAACTACCAGGCCCAGCAGCTCAGAGAGAGAAGGAGGGAAAACTGCAGCACCATCCCAGACTGGGGACGGCTTTCCTGTGGTCATAAGAGAGGTGAAGATCCAAATCTAGCAGGGGAATTCAGAAGTGACTGTGTTCCTGATCTGGTTGTAGTTTCTGATTCATCACCCCTGGCTGAGAAGAAGGACCCAGAGACCTTTTGCCAGATCTGCAGAGGGCATGCCCAGAAGGAAATCAGCAGGATTGGACTATTATCTTAATCAAAGTCTCACAAATCCCACAACTTTTGTCAGTGTATTTGGACCAGGTGAGTTGGTGATCTGAAAAGAGGGACAGAAGGTCCCAATGATCAGTGGTTCCTTCTGGGATGAGTTCTACATTAGGAAATTATCTTACACGGGTCTCTTTCAACTAAATTGCATTAAAATATGGATCGGTTTAAACATGATTTCTTTAAGAAGTCATGTGGCCTGCTTTCCACATACTGCTGAGTCATAAACCTTGGCTTACACAACCGCAAAGGCTGACCTGATACAACGCACTTGTCTAAACCAGATGAACCACATGATGGCCTAGCACAGGGGTCTGCAACCTTAAACATTCACAGAGCCATTTGGACCCGTTTCCCACAGAAAAGAAAATACTGGGAGCCACAAAACCCTTCCCGTGCCTGACTAGTTCTTGAACAGCCACAAAACTAGCATATGTAGTTGAATTAAACGTTCTTTTTCTTCTGAAACTTTTCTTTTCTTGGATTTATCCATTTATTGGGTGTTGAAAAGCTCAATAAATCGCGTGTCAGCGGGTGTCGCACATTGGCGGTTGTGACACATATTTTGAGTGACAGGGAGCTGCAGCAGAGGGGTGAAAGAGCTACATGCGGCTCCAGAGCTGCAGGTTGCTGACCCCTGGCCTAGCACAATGCATAATTCCAACCATAGCTCTCATCTGGCAGCAATGTTGAAAAAAGATCCTGAAAGAAGGTAGTAGGAAATTGTCCCAGACAATTGCACTGAGATTTTCATGAAGTCAGAAGCATGTTGACCTTAATTTGAAGAAGACGTGGATATCCGAAGGAAGGCTGAATGCAAAACAAGTGACATTACATAGGACATATCATACTTTTTATAGCTGTTATATCTATACCTGTTGCATAGATTACATATTTCATGTCGCTGGCACAATGACATCACGACACATGACATCATTAAGATTTTTTCTCTTGTATGCTTCAGGAAGTAGGCTTTTTGACTGGAATCACCCTAAATGACTGTAACTAGAAACTAACTAGATTAGCTCACTTACTTTCTATGTGTGAAACAAATGGAACTTAGTTGTGTCATCATAAGATACATTCTGTACTAGTTTTGGTCCCCAAACTATTCTCAAGGAGGGTATTGCATTACATATAATCCTGACTTAATATTTTCAACCCATGCACTACTATGGTAAATCTATTCCTGTCAGCCTTCCCAAATGATCTACTTCTACATCATTGTAATGATGTATTAAATGTATTAAAGCTGCATTAATAGAAGCTTGCAACTCTGAAAATACAAATCTCCCACCATTTCATTTACAATCTGAGAAGTTAGGGAGGATCTCTTCAGAGACTCTTTCTCTTCCCATTATGTAGCCATGGTCGGTATCATCTAATCATTTCCTGGGTAGTTAGACCTGTTTCTCAATTTTTTTCTTTCATAGCATTACAATTTAGTAATGCTATGGAAAGTCTAGGAAAGATTGTAACTTGATCCTCCAGTAACAAAGTTGAGTTGCTAATCACCTCAGGTAACACATCTGTCCCTGCAGGACAAATTGAAAAATATCCAGACCAAAGACTGGACTTAGACATTTTACTTCTTCTGTTACCTCAAACACTTTCCTGCCAGGACTAGCAGCCAGAAAATCAGTTTTAAAAAGAGTTAAGTTCTATCACCCCACTTTGTTTCTGAAAATGATAGCATGTTGCCTTCTAAAAAGGACTTTTGTGACAACCATGACCTGGATGATTGACAATCTCCATAGACAAACATGGACAAGCATATGAAGCCTGAGTTTGTAAGCAAAAGAAAAAGAGATGTTATGCAAAGGCAATATGAAACAAATCACATTAGGGTTTTGAACAAGTCCACAGTGTTCTCTTAACCTTGCTCAGGCTGGAATCCTAAATCTACGTAATCCACTGGGAGTAAGCGCCATGGAGTTCAATAGAACATAAAATCATAAAGATGGAAGGGACCTCGAAGGTCTTCTAGTCCAACCCCTGCTCAAGGCAGGAGATCTTATACAATCCCAGTCAAATGGCTGTCCAATCTTTTCTTGAAAACCTCCAGCAATGAAACACCCACAACTCTGGGAGGCAAGCTATTCCATTGATTGTTCTCCATGTCAGAAAATTTCTCCTTGTTTCTAGGTTGGATGTCTTTAACAAGTTTCCACCATTGCTTCTTGTCCTGCCCTCAGGTGTCCTTCTTCTCTGTGACAGTCCCTCAGTTATCATGCCCCCACCCCAATAGTTTCAATAGTCCTATGTCTCGTTCAGAGACTCCTGTGGTTAACGTTTTTGATTCTGCTTATGGACTAGAAATTCTGTTGGAGATCTGAGAAATGAACAAGTACCAACAGTAGTGAATTTTATGGCAGCATTTTATTATAGTATTTAATGGCATTTTGAAAGTACTGGCTATAAGATTATTTAAATTTACTCTTTGGCCTGCAATACAACTAATGAAGTCTAGTGGGACCTTTTACCATCTTTTCCCTTAAATGCATATATTGGTGGAAAAAGTAGCTCTCTAGTTTTCATTGTAATTGTTTTCTATTTTTGTTCACCTTTTTAAAAAAAATTGAACTGGCGAAAGCCAAGAATCAATGTTTGTTTTGCCTGCCTGCCTGCCTGCCTGCCAGCAAAAAAACCTTCAATGAGTGTACTTCTTCTCCCCACCCCAATAAAAGAAAAAATAAAGTTTGATACCCAAGGATATCTTCCTCGATTTGCATTTCAGCACACATGGAGTTAACTGGCCTAAGCAGATCATTTCCCAGGATAGTGTAAGTCTATGCATGCATGCAGTGCCTGGAAATAAAAATAACTATCTTCAGTGGGACTTACTACAGAGAAAGCATAGTTGATATTTTTTGAGGCCAGATTTCAGGACTCTCTTTTTTTCCTATGTGTCTACATGAATGGGTGTGAAAATAGTTGCTGTGTTGGTGTGTATGATAATTATTTGTACTTGTGTATTTGTATAGCAGGAATCACAACTTTTGCTGCAAATCAAGGATGGCTTTCTCTTCCCAGCCTTTCATCCTGTGGTAAAATAGAGCACTGCCTTATAGCAATCCATCTCTCTTAGTCTAGGTTAGATTATCTACACTGATGGCAAAACTTTGGCCCAAAAACAGGGACGGGCTGCGGGGGGTTTGCAGGAGTTCAGGAGAAGCTCTAGCTAAGATTATTTGCAGTTGAGAGAACCCCCAAATCCCACTCCTGGCTGCCCCACCCACCCACCCCACCCCACCACTCCCAGGAGTCCCCACGTGGCCCGTTTTGGATGCAGGTAACTGCAGGGCATGCATGGAGGCTCAGGGAGGGCAAAAAATGGGCCTACTGAAAGTTCTCCAGAGGGCCTCTGGAGCCTGGGGAGGCTGTTGCCTTCCTGGAGGCTCGAGGAAAGCCTCTTGAGCCTGGGGAGGGAAAAAATGCCCCCCCCCCGCCGCCATGGTGCAGGAGGCTGACTAGGCCATACCCACCATGGCCACACCCACCCAGCAACTGGGCAGAGAACCCCTTGCTAAAATTTTTGAAGCTCACCCCTGCGCAAAGTCTACATGCTCTTATAGCCTGTGCTTCTGAGCCCTCCAGCCATCCATCAAAGATTGTGCTGCTAACATTAATCTAAAACTAATAGACATGATTTCCATCTTTAAAAGAGGGAGGGAGAGAAAGAGAGACTCAGAAGTCGAATACGTCCATTATGCCTACTTTAGCCTCCTCTGAAATTTTTTTTGGGGGGGAGGAGGGGACACCCAACCTCACTGAAGCTCCTGCATCACTGTGCTAGGCCCGAAGCCCTTAGTCACCAAACTGATGTTTTGTGTTTTCTAAGAGCAGGCCTTGGCTGAGACAGACTGTTTTCCCTTGATCCACTTCAACTGACAGGACCCTGCAGCGATTCACACTGTGCCTGCAAACCTACTTGTCCTGTGCCTGTTACTCTATCCCTGCTGTCATGGGCAAAATCTGAAAGATTTGATTTCCTTTCTTCATTCTGCAATTTGATTGCTCCACTTCTCAAAATGTGGCACGATACCAAGTATCGGGCAGCTTCTCTGCCTCCCACAATGAAGGCACTGCTGCTTTCTTCTGTCTCTAATTCTCCCTCCCAACCATCACATCGTTTTTCTCAAATGGCACTAAATTTTCTCTAGCAAAATGAGTCCATTTCTGCCAGGGTTTGGTGGGCTGTTAGTGCTAAGGAGGAAGGGAAATACTTACTGGAAATCAAACACATCAACCTCTATCTATGATTTTTTCAAGCGGCGCCATTTTATAAGAGACCTTCTAGTACCTTTTAAAATCTTGGCCTTTGGGAATCATCCATGGTACCACAGAAAGTGACCATGTATCAGTGGTGAAACATGGTGTAGAAAAGGCCTCCAATTTAACCCCTGACATTCTAGTCCCAAATGGTTAGGTAAGAGATTTACCTGTGCTGGAAATGGTGATACTGGACAGGACATACTTAGAAGAATTGATGGAATATCTATCTATCTATCTATCTATCTATCTATCTATCTATCTATCTATCTATCT
>WNWU01000017.1:30269799-30301541 GCA_012654045.1 Ptyas mucosa
TCTGTCTCTGTCTCTGTCTCTGCCTCTGCCTCTGCCTCTGCCTCGATCTATCGATCTATCGATCTATCGATCTATCGATCTATCGATCATCTTATCTAGCTAGCTAGCTAGCTAGCTAGCTATCTCTGTCTGTCTGTCTGTCTGTCTGTCTGTCTGTCTGTCTGTCTATCTATCTATCTATCTATCTATCTATCTATCTATCTCTGTCTATATCTATCTAGCTATCTAGCTTTCTAGCTATCTAGCTATCTAGCTAGCTTTCTAGCTATCTCTGTCTGTCTGTCTGTCTGTCTGTCTATCTATCTATCTATCTATCTATCTATCTATCTATCTATCTATCTATCTGTCTCTGTCTCTGTCTCTGTCTCTGTCTCTGTCTCTGTCTCTGTCTCTGCCTCTGCCTCTGCCTCTGCCTCTGCCTCGATCTATCGATCTATCGATCTATCGATCATCTTATCTAGCTAGCTAGCTAGCTAGCTAGCTAGCTATCTCTGTCTGTCTGTCTGTCTGTCTGTCTATCGATCGATCGATCGATCGATCGATCTCGGTCTCTCTCTCTCTCTCCCTCTAGCAATCTATCTAGCTATTTAGCTATCTAGCTATCTATCATCTCCCACCAAAATTATTTTTATAAATAACTGTAGGCAGAAAATATATCTAATATTCCTTCCTCCTCCTATTTTCTCCACAAAATAACAACCCTGTGAGGTGAGAGGGGGGGGGGGGGGCGAGGGCAACTGGCCAAAATCACCCAAACGGCTTTCAGATCCAAGGTCTGTCTCAGAAATTATCTTTGGGTTTTCTTTTCAGCCATATGTCATACGCCTTTAATTTATTTGTAGCTGCATGCTGTTATGCTAAGGAAGGCAATGACTAGCTTCTGAGTCAGAATGAATGGGCTTCCCATTTTCTCTTCCACATAACCCCCACCCTCCCCATTTCCTTCTTCTTCTGATCTTTCTCTCTCACTTTCTTTGTCTACAAGGCAGCTAGAGATTGACAGAGAAGAGACAGATCAC
Source organism: Ptyas mucosa (assembly GCA_012654045.1). NCBI lineage: Eukaryota > Metazoa > Chordata > Lepidosauria > Squamata > Colubridae > Ptyas > Ptyas mucosa. Next base: position 30,270,819 of record WNWU01000017.1, read on the forward strand.
TCTGTATGTGGTCTCCCTATTCCGGCACCTTCTTTCTTCCACTGAACAACCACATGACCTAGAAATCCCTGAGCAGAAGAGAAGCAAATAAATTGGGGATAAGTAGTTGTACCCTGTCTTTCTAGTGTTTAATGTCCTGTTTGCATGCCCTGCTTTTATTGAGGAAAAAATCTGCATTAGTGGCATCTTCACGTCAGCAATTGGAGCTCCCTCTAACTTTGGATCACATTATTCCTGAGAACAGGCAGCACAGAAGAGGAGCCTCTTTTGAAGGTGCTCACATGAGGAAGAATTGCCAGATGCTGGAGGTGGAACAGAGAGATAAGAGGCAGTTGTCTGTCCCTGATAAGACACACGACATGAATAATCCTGGAAATGTTGGTATAAAGGAAGGAAAGAAATCACCTTGCATTAAATCTGTCTCCATATATTAGCACTGCTAATTGAGAGCAAATCAGGATTTGCTTTGGAGAGCAAATGAATATGAAAGTGAAAAGAAACAGTGGTTGTACAAGGCAATATTCAATTTCAATGCAAAATCCCTGTAGCCTTTTTGAGTGTCTCTTTGTTTAACTCCTTTGGGAAGGATGCAGCTACTCATAGATTCAGAAGAGAACCTGGCTTCTGAGCATATTAAAGGAGCCTCCTTATGTAGGGAAAGGTAGAAGCACAGGGGCTGCTCACAAACTCATGTCCCCATTAATGGAGAATGTGGATAAGGAGAGGATAAGCTGGTGCAAAGTTGTTAGCTTTTTCCATTACTTGCTGATTGTCTCCCAAAGCAGAGGCTCCCTCTTGGGAATTCTGCAATCTCTTAAGAAAACTCAAGAGTTTGGGGAAGCTATCATGTAAGAATAGAAGGAGTCTCATGGCTGCCTCACACTGTCAATTTCCAGCTTCAGCAGCTATTAGTATTAATCTACTGAGCTGGGTTGCTGAGTTTGCCCTTTCCAAAATAAAAACAAAAAGGGATGAGAACTTTTCTCATTTTCTGAGGATACTATAAAGATACCCATGGGAAAATTGTAGTATTATTCTTGCAGGAGATTGGTTGGCAAAAATGGAAAATTATCTTTCCCTCTTCTTTAGCCGGGATGGAGATTGACAACAGGACAATAGTTTCAAGAGCAAAGTTGATCTGGTGCAGGGAATTACTGGGTCACATCCTTCAGCACAACCTGGTACCTCTCTGGAAGATTTGAGAACTAAGAATTCTTATGAATTGAGAATTCTGGTCCTTCTCTTTGTTAGACTAGACATACCCAATTCCAGCAACCGTTCTTTATACGTTTTAGCTTCCAGCCCCCTAATCATCTTTGCTGCTCTTCTCTGCACTCTTTCCAGAGTCTCAACATCTTTTGTATATATTTTTGCCATTAAAGCTTTTCATGTGTTGATATCAAGTTATCAAAAACATTCCTCTTCCTACATATACAAGTTCTTAAAAGGCCCTTTATTATGTGCAACCACCGAATAAAATGAAGGAGAAAATTATGCTAACTTATTGGGGGAAAACTTCCATTAAAAACTTATCTGGTGCTCCCCCCCCCCCCCCCCCCAGTCTTTTTAGTACAAAATGAGAATCTGGTGCTTACATGCTACTACAATGTCCTATACTTACCAAATTTGGGGAGAAATAATGGATTATATAAATACAACTGTGAGACAAAAGCTAACATTTTCAGAGAATAATATTCTTGGAATTATATACCAAGTGCATGGAATATGTCAATCAGACAACGTAAATGGATTCTCCATGCCTTTACTATGGTCAAAAGACTGATATTGCACCATTGGACGGAGGTCTGCACCATCCTAAAATTGCCAAGATTGAGAAACATCGGTTTAGAGGGAAGGAACAAATCTCTACAGCACCGAAAGGAGCAGAGCCTGAAATAAAAGCAAACCGTATGGTACCTTGCAGAGCCTCCGCAAGGCTCTGCAAGGCTCAGAGAAAGCATTTAAAATGTCTGTAAATAAGTATGTGCCCTTATTAAAAAATGCCACCTCAAATAATGGAATCAGGAGATCAGTAGGAGTTTAGGAATGTTAGTAAAACTTGATACTACCAATGTATTTCTGAAGTGATAAATGCAATGTTTTGTTCAAAGTTTTGAACCCTATGCTCACTGATCTATTGTACTTGTGCCTGAACTTGTGCTCCAACCCAGTGGTGGGATTCAAACTTCTTTACTACCAGTTCTGTGGGCGTGGTTTGGTGGGCGTGGCATGGCTTGGTGGGCGTGGCTTGGTGGGCATGGCAGGGGAAGGATACTGTAAAATCTCCATTCCCTCCACACTCCAGGGGAAAGTTACTGCAAAATCCCCATTTCCTCCAGCTGGGACTCAGGAGGCAGAGAATAGATGGGGGCTGGGCCAGTCAGAAGTGGTATTTACCAGTTCTCCGAACTACTCAAAATTTATGCTACTAGTTCTCCAAAACTGGACAGAACCTGCTGAATACCACCTCTGCTCCAACCCCACCCCTTTATGAATTCTGAGTAGTTCTTTCGCCAATAAACCCTGCCAGAAATCCTCTCTCTTTATAGTTTTCAGCAGATTAATCAGAATCTTTTCTGGTGCAGAAAGTCATTGAATATGATGGCAATTAAATTTTCATACTGTATTGATTTCATGGTTGCTTTTTCTGCCACCACTAAGAAGTTCATATAGTCCTTGACTTATGACCATTAAATGAATCCAGTAAGCCAAGGACTATCTGCATATTGGAGTGATTTGAATTTCACTCAATGATAGTTCAAAGTTTCTGATTTGTCCAGTGATATATTGGAATATTCTCTTAAAAGAAAGGTCTGTTCTGTGCATCTCAATCAGAATAGAGCTGGAAGGGACCTCAGAGGTCTTCTAGTCCAACCCCCTGCTAGAGCAGGAGTCCCTATGCCATTTCAGATAGGTGGCTGTAGAGGCTGTTCTTAGAAACCTCCAGTGATGAAACAGCCACAAGTTCTGAAGGCAAGCTGTTCCACTGGTTAATTGTTCTTCTCAGTGTTTGGAAGTTTCTCCTTAATTTTGCTTCTCTCCTTGATTAGGTTCCATCCATTGTTTCTTGTTTTGTCTTCTGGTGCTTTGGAAAATAAGTTGATCCCCTTTTCTTTGTGGCAGCCTCTCAAATATTGGAATATTGCTATCATGTCACATCTAGTCCTTCTTTTCTTTAGACTGGCCATTCCTGCAACTGTTCTCAGTATGTTTTTTTGTCTCCAGGCCCTTGATCATCTTAATTGCTCTTCTTTGCACTTTTTCCCAAAGTCTCAACATCTTTTTTGTAATGTGGGGACCAAAACTGCATGCAGTATTCCAGGTGTGGTCTTACTAAGGATTTATAAAGCGGCACTAATACTTCACATGATTTTGATTCTATGCCTCTGTTTATACAACCAAGGACTGTATTAGCTTTTTTGGCTGCTGCTGCAGATTCCTGATTTATGATTTATATTCATAAATGATTACACATTGCAGTAGATAATATTTCTATTTAATATATATCTTGATTTTATTGTGAGGGTAAAAACATGTGGCTATATATTATTCATAATATATGAATGGGATAATGTTTAAAGGGGGGGAAATCATTTTTTTTCACTTGTTTTTCAACAAACCAGAGAAATGTTTTAGACTGCTATTAGCAAATTCACTTTATTCCCTCATGGGTATCACATTAACAGTCCAGAAGGAGTTTTCAGACTCTTTAATTGTTCTTGACCTTACCTCAAAGGCATACATCAGATTTCTTTCCCTTCCTTATGTCAAATTACCTCTAAAAGTTAGTAATTTGAAATATGTGATTACAACGAAACAAAATAGTATAGTTTAGACAGGGAAGGAAATATGATCTTTTTTTAAAAAAAAATCAGTGTCTCTTAGAAGCTGATATAGAAAAGACAAAGAGTTATTTTATTTCAGTAACTTAGCAAGAAAAAAGTAACAATGTACTGAAATGGAAATAATGAAGATGAACTGAATAAAATTCTTACAATTCCGTTAATGCAGTATTTAAGATTGTAGCAGTAGATGACAGATAGGGAACTTTTAGTCCTCTAGATGTTGCCAAACTACATCTCGCATCAGTCTCATTAAATGAAATCACTTGCAAAAGTTGTTGGGAATTGTGTAGTTCAGCTGACCCCAATATACACATAGATGTAAGATTTCTCTTGCAGTCCAAGCCAAAATGACTAGGGAAGGTGATGCCTAATGACTGGATGGGAGCAGGCCTATCATCAACTACATTGCTGATGAATCATGCTGAATTATCAGCAACCTGTGGCTCTGGAGCGGCATGTGGCTCTTTCATCCCTCTGCTGTAGCTCCCTGTTGCTGGTCAGCTCCACAATTGATAGGGCTTTTGGTTAGGACCGGTAGAGGAATAAGGATGCCACACTAGGAGAAGACTCTATGGTGGGGGGACTGGACTTCTGGTAAGCAGAGGAAAAAGGACACTGTGCTAGGAGGAGACTATGATGTGGGAACTGGACTTCCGGTCAGCTCCAGAATTGAATGAGGGCTTCCGGTTAGGACCTTTGTGGCTCTTTTAGTGTTTAAGGTTGCTGACCCCTCTGCTAGATCATGATGAAAAAATATAAATCTAAGGAATATATATGATGTGATTAGGGGGAACACGAGAAAGAGTAATCTGAAAAGCATTACTGATGAAATAGCAAACTTCCTTGTTTTGATACGGCAGGCTTTTCTCTCCTTTTTCTTTTACCAACTGCTCCCTTTCTGATGTGACTCTCATCACATGGAAGTTTATTTTAAGCCAATTCATTTTAAACCTTGCTCTGGGTATGGCTGCAGATTCTATTAGTCATGGATCTCAGCAACAAATATATAAAAACACGGATGCCACAGGCTTGATCCCTCTTGACAGTTTTGAATGGTAATTAATACATCAGCAAATGTATGTCTTCTGCATTATTATTATTTTTTTTTAAAAAAATCTTCCTATTAAAACAGTTCTACAACTTTCCAAGGCAAAAATATCATTTAATTTGCAAGAGAATTTGCATTATTGTTGTTTGGCTCCCATGACTTATTCTGAAGAATCCAGCCGATGAAGCTAATCTGTTTCTAGGGCATTTGTCAGTACAAGTAACTTTCTAAACCACTGCCAGGAATAGAATGGATTAGTTCACATTAAATATAGAAGGTTGCCCATTTGACCCTAGTGACCTTATAAAAGGCCTGACCCAGGAAATAAATACCGGTCTATATATATTTATATATTTATTTCTATATATAGAGAATTATATATAGAGAGAATTCCTCAGCCAATATTCTGATTAGCTATGCATATTCTCATTTTTAAAAGAAGGAAAGATGTGAAAATCTCACATGATTTGGTTATTTTATGAGAGCAGCATTTTTGTTTTTGCCCCAAATCTCATCAATTCTTCTAGAAGAGCACAACAGTTTCATGAGATTTGATGATCTATTGAGATATTGATTATTTTAATTTTTGAAAATTGATTTTGGCTTCCTCTGGGCACTCCGTAGGCATGATTGAGTAATACCATAGGCCAGTGATGGCTAACCATTTTTTCCTCAGGTGCCAAAAGCGTGTGTGTGCATGCGATAGCGTGCGTGTGGATGTCCACACTCATAATGCAATGCCCCCCGTATCCCCCGTAACCCTTGCGCATGCACGCATGACCCCCTGTGCTCCCTTGCCCCCCCCATGCATGCACAACCCCTCCCGTACCCTGTTTTGGGCCTAGCAGGCCTCCCTGAAGCCTCCGGAGACCAGAAATGCCCCATTTCCGGACTTCTGGGAGGCCCGTTTTTCACCTCCCAGAGCCTCCGCATGAGCCCTGTACTTACCTGGCATCCAAAACGGGCCAAATGGAAACACCTGGTGGTGTGGTTAGGACCAGCCAAAAATCAGCTGGCCGGTGCACACGCATGCACGGTGAAGCTGACCTAGGGCAACAGCTCACATGCCTGCAGAGATGGCTCTGCGTGCCACAGGTTGTTCTGTCCCAGCTACGGACCCCAAAGAACGCAGCACACACAAAGTCCGTACAAACCTTAATTTACTAATTAAAGACTACTAATGAGCTTCCTTAGTAGATGTTTGAACACAAATACAGTTTAAATCAGTCTTTTCTGAACAATGGCTGTTAATTTAACTTCATTAACAGCCGACAAGAATCCAAAGAATAATAACTCAATTCTGAGGTACAATATTTCAGATAACCGTAATCTTACTGTGGTTGGCAGAATGCCCAGAAGCAATTTGCAGGAAAACTGACAAGAGAGAAACAAGAGCCGAATCAAACGTTTCTGGAATCAAAACCTGAAGGAATATGAACGAAATTGTTTCCTGCAAATTGTATCAGTCGTCGTCCTTCCTTAAATAGGCTAGGGGAGTGGCCAATTAGCCCCAAGCCTTACTCTTGAGGAGACCTCCTCTTGAGGAGCCACTCCTGCCTTTTAACAGCTCTGCGTGTTCGTGCATCGAGAAGAGGCTCTTCCTCTTCTTCCTCTTCACTTATGGGAGCTTCTGGAGCTTCTGAAGGCCCTGGATGAATCTCCACCTCTGGCAACACATCTTCTCCAGCCTCCCCATTGTCTGACTCGAGCGCCAGTTGCACAGACTGCTGGCGCAAGCACCACACCAGCCTCCTCGCTGTCTGAATCAGCTACTAACTGCATAGGCCGCTGACGGGCCACAACATAGGTTCGCCATCATGGCCATAGGCCTTGTGGTCCTATGTAAGGGATAAACAGTGACTGACCCAGGCTGGAATCCAATAACAATCCCCATCTATAGAAAGGGACTGCAGAGCAAGAGAAAGGGCCATCAAATGGGAAAGGGAAATATCGTTTACCATCAATATTGTAGTTTCCCCATTGTGGAAGGCAGGAAAAATCAACAGCTTCCCAAGAAACTATTTTCTAGAAGGAGAGAATGTCAAACTTTGAATGTGCAGCAACCCTATGATGACTTCACATCCAACTTACATGGGCTTTTACATCCAGCCCATGTAAAAGCCCTTTCCCACAATTCAACCCTCTCCATACTGTAGGAAGTTAGCACCTACCCCTCTCCTAGAAGAATGAAATATTCTAGGAAATATTAAAAAAGCAGAATATTATATCTCCCTGGATGAGAAAAGGAGAAACATGCTCTTGGAAAGCAGCCCCCACCTTTGTTAATAGCCCCAGAAAGACTTGTGCCAACCTATCTACAAGACAAAAGCCTGGGCCAGCTTATCTAAAAAACAAAAGACCTTCACCCTCAGGACATGATAGGATTAGCCCTCACTCAAGATCCAAATCAGAACAAAGTCATTAAGCCATAATAGGAATTGCCCAAAGCCCCTTCACTCAGCAAGATTCAACCAAGACTGGGACTCAAGACAACCTACAAAGTTATCCCTGCATGGCTCCATGGGACTCTGACAACCAATCAGAATACATTTCTTTCACAGGAACAGGAAGCAAGTTCAAAGCCCAAGAGAGGGTATCTTTCTCTCTCTCTCTCCCTCCCTCCCTCCCCTCTCTCTCTTTCCCATGTGCTCGATTGCCTAGGACCTCAAACCATGTGGTCTTGTCCATCATTAAACCATCTTTCCAAACAGTCTCCATGTTTCCAGTGTCTTTCTTCTCACTTGGAACTGAACCCAGATGGACATTTCTTCCAACAATACCAAAGAAAAAAGGGACAATAAAGTTGAAGACAATAAGGAGATACATTTCATTGTATTTTCCTGATCAAGGAAGCCACTATTACTTTTTTGATGTCTGTGTTCTTATCTGTTTTAAGCAAGTTTACATTCCTGGCTACCTCCCATCCAAGTACTAACCAGACTTCACTCTCCTTAGCTTCCAAGCCCAAACAAGGTTGCTCGAATGCTGCCGTCTGCTGAGACTGATCACATGAAGGAAATACAAAGAACACACTCTCCAGTGCTTTAATCATAGTTTTATGAGGCTGAAAAGTTCACAACATATTTTTTTTTATGGCCAGAGATTTACTGGGTGGGTTGATGATACAAAGTCCACTGCATATGGGAGGGGCAGGATTTTTCCCCCAGGTTATTTTTCTTTGGAGTATGTGTGTGTTGGAATGGAGCAGGGTTCTTTAAAAATGTTAAACTTTTTTTCAGGGATACAGCTGCCTTTTCTGTGCCTTCCCCACAAAAAAAAGAAGAAAATTACAGTTTTAGCTATTTTGAACTAGAAGAACCTAATGTCGATCTGCATTTAAGTGCAACTGATTAGGCACAACTGCCTGGGTTTGAATGGATGCCAATTGCATTCTGCATTCTGTCCTAACACTTTGTACCAATTTGTGCACAAGTTAGCCTAAAGTGCCTTTCTTGCCCTGAGACATGTGAAATGTCTCACATGTCTCAGGGCAATTGTTCTCACCCACAGGGGGTCTGTTTTCTTCTGGAAACTTTAAGAACAACAAGCAAGGGCAAAAATAGGAGTAAATATATATTACAGTGCCCTTAATCTACAAGAATGTTGAGTTATCCCAATAGTTAATTCTGTTCCACAAGTACAAGGTGCCACTAGTGGGTTCCACTTACCTTTGCTACCGGTTCGGAATCGGGAGCATGCACGTGTGCACGCTCATTTCGTTCATGTGCAGCGCTTCTGCACATGCGCAGAGCGTCCATGATGATGTCTGGGTGGGTGGGGGGAGCCTCCCACCGCCGCCACTACTGGTTCGCCCAAACTGGGGCGAACCGGTAGAAACCCCCTTCTGCAAGGTGCTCAAAAATTAGCAGAAGAGGTTAAATTTCCTGTCTCTGCTCTGTATCTCTTCTCTTCCAGGATCTGAAAATTGATTATATTAAATAAAGTGCATACTTAGATCAATGTATGTAGTCATAAAGTATATTAAGTTTGGATGGCATAACTACCTTGGCTGAACTTCCAACATGACCAGGAATATATTGATGACTAGAAATAAAATCAAAAGTTGCAAGAAAAGGACAGTATATCCATCAAGAATATCGAGGCCCAGCCAAATTCATGGTGAGTGAACCAAGCAGACACAATACTGAACTGTACAAATTGAAATCAATGTAATGAACAAAGTCTTCACTGTGGATTTGCTCAAGAACCCACAACCAATATACTGTACAGCAGGAGATTGCTAGTTCCCAGCAATAGTTTCAACAATATTACCTTAACCATCATTATTACATTTGTATTTTGCAATAACAAGGCTAACAAATAATGATCTCTTAACAATAGTTCCACAAATTTTGAATGTTGCTGCTTGCGTAGCCAAAGCATAGTGTTGTCTAGTTTGAAGTCCAAATGAACCTGTGATTGGTAATGCAACTCAGTCATGGCAGCAATATTCCAGTTGAAGTAGCTTCCAATTTATGCCATGTCACCCTTTTCTGTGAACTGTACAGAAGAGAGCAGTATATACACAACGAAATATCTCGAGACTGCTTGACCCACATAATATTCTTTGAAGTGTAAATCTGGGACCGTCGAGAGCTACTGAATATAGTCCAGCAGAATTGCAAATACCAAACCCATTTCAACCAGAGAGGAAAAAAATCCAGTTTCAGTGTAACTGACCTAGGCAAGGTTGCTGCTTCGTGAATCTAAGATGCATCGTGAATTAATCCACTTCAGGTCAGAGCAAATCACATTATAAATCATAAGCATCTCCCCATAACTCACACATAAGCAAACTGTCTCTGTATTAGAAATGAGCTTCATCATTTTGCTGTCCAGAATACATTATTTGTTGAGTTCAGACATTCTGTACAATTTGGATATCTGACAAAGATATATAGCAGTGGAGATTATTCCATATTGGAAATCATTGCTTCATAGTGACAAATACATTAGGATAAACATTCTCCAGCATGTTGCATAAGTTACGTTTCTCCCATTTCAGGGTAATGGGCTTGTAGCCCGAACTACCGTATTTTTCAGAGTATAAGATGCACCTTTTTGCATGAAAATCTGGGTGCGTCTTACGCTCTGAATGTAGTCCCGCCCAGCCTCTCAAACAGAGGTTTCAGAGGATGAAAAAAGCCTCAGAAATGAAGCTTCAGAAAAAAAGCCTCCAAACAGAGCTTCAAAAAAAAAAAGCCTCCAAACAGAGCTTCAAAAAAGAAAAAGGCTCTGAAAGGAAGCTTCAGAAAAAAAGCCTCTGAAACAAAGTTTCAGAGGCTTTTTTTCTAAAGCTCTGTTTCGGAGGCTTACAGAGGCAGATTTTTTTTTTCTGAAACAGAGTTTCAGAAGTTTCAGAGGCTGAAAAAAAAGCAAGGCACAGAGCTCACAACCAATGAACCTGTTGCTAAAATTCACCTCTGGGAACAGCTGATTGGGGGTACTCCAGGAGGCCGATCCACCCGCCAATCAGCTTTTTTCTTATTTTCCTCCCCAAAAACTAAGGTGTGTCTTATACTCCGAAAAATACGGTATGTCTCCCTGGACTCCTCAGTTCCTGGAAGATGTGCCAAGACATGCACAGCTCCATGTTGGAACTGTGGTGATGAACACTACAATCCCCATTCTTGCAATTCTCACTGGCAAGTTTGGTGAGCAGCAGGGAGGGAGAGGTTGAAACACTGATGGGACTTACAGCAGGAAGGAAGTGTATCATCACCAGCCTTTCCTTATAGGAATTACTAGAAGTCATCTCCAGGAAAATATTATGTCACAAGGTATTCTTTAATGACATTTTAATGAAGCCGTGGCACTACTGTATTGTGGTCTACTGAGCAGAAGACATTCTTAGCTTACAGAAGACCAGCACTCATCAACATAGGCCAATCACAGGCCTGGTCTGGCCAAAAGAATTCATATACATTGCCAATCTGATTTGCACTGTTAACTGTATTTCTGTTTGCCTTATGAGAATCTATCCATGCCTTTTGGATTAATTTACTATTAACTACATGCTGGTGTCTGTCTGTCTGTCTGTCACAGTCAGTCAGTCAGTCTGTCAGTCATGCCTTTTAGATTAATTTACCATTAACTATATGCTAGTGTCTGTCTGTTTGTCACAGTCAGTCAGTCTGTCCGTTATGCCTTTTCGATTAATTTACCATTAACTACATGCTAATGTCTGTCTGTCTGTCTCTCTCTCTCTCTCTCTCTGTCTGTCTGTCTGTCTGTCTCTCTCTCTCTCCCTATTTCAAGCTACAGAGGAAAACTGAGTACCAAAGTCCCTGAACTATAAATTTGAGACTTCCCATTAAGGTGCCCTTCAGTGTGTTGTTCTTCAAATTCCATCATTCCTACCTTCTGACCATATAAGCTGGTGAGCATTGAAGCACAGCATGTTTGGAGGAGGGCACCTGGTTGGGGAAAGTCTGCATTATGCAGCTTACCCAACATCTCTACACCATTTCTATCCTGCCACTGCTCCCCCCCCCCCCGGTGCACTGGGCTTTCTAAGGAGGCAATATGTCTTGTATAGCATGCGGGGTGCATTGCACTTGATTTATTATTGCTGCTAATGTGCATTCCTCCTTCCTTTCTATCTCAATCCTCCTCCTCGTGCCGGGAGGGTGTTTTTTGTTTTATTTAAAAAAATCCCCGATGCTGAACGCTGCACTACCGCAAAAGAGAGCCTTCTACAAAACATCCATCTGTGCGCCAAATCCCTGCTGCAATGAATCGATTCTGCCACCCTTCGCAGCAGTTCGTCGACTCCCTCCTTCAGAGAGCCTATATGTGTGGTTACCCTGATTGCTGCAGAAACTAAAACAACAGTTCTGTGTTTTTGTCTCTTTTTTACCGTGTGACTCAAGGCATTGCCATTTTGCTGTTGGTTTCTCCTTGGTGAGGCTTCAACAGATCAAGAAGCAATGGCTGCATAACTCCGTGCTCTCCCCTGCCAAACTCGAGGAATGGAGAGGAATGCCAGCTTCATCACTTCCTGGAGGCAGGCTTTCTGCTTCTTCCTCTGCAGTGTGTCCTGTGCTATCCAGGCACAGAAAGCAAGGGGGGGGAAAAAGATCTCAAGAAATCTCCGCAGGTGCCTGTGAAGTCAGAACAATCAGGCGTGTTTTCTGGGACTGGCGAAATCCAGTCTCTGTTTACAGTTTGCTGTGGCGTCAGGATATTATTCTCTCCCCCCCCCCCTTCTCTTTTTGCTCAATATCTGAAGGACAAAAGCTTGATTTTTCCTTTTACACGAGGCACAGAAAATCCTGCAAATGTCTGTCTTTTGCACATACACATGCAAACATGCACACCCAGTCATAAATCAAGGTGATTTTAATATGGAAATGTTGTCATCACATCGACAACCGCATTAGTATGCATTGTGCCTCGCTTCCTTGAAGGAAGCTTTAGTCTAGATAGTTTCTGACAATGTCCTAAGAACTTAGGGCACATTTCTAATACTTGTTTTATTTAGGGTTTATTTACAGTTGCATAAGCAGATCCTAATAAAGGCAAAAGGAATAAAATAGCCTGCATCAGGAATCTTAAGGCAACCTTACAGATTGCTTCCAGCCAGGGCTATAGTTTTGTTTCCATTCAGCTACTAAGTCCTCTGGCCTTCTATCCTATTCTTGTTTTTCTTCCTTTCTTCATCTTATTTGAAATACCATGTTCCATCTCTAATTAGTATTTATTCCAAAAAGTTGGAGTGAGATCTCCAGCTTACAAGAGATCATCCTGTATTCTCAAGGAACCATATTAGGCCATTCGCCCAACAATCTGCTATACTATAATTTTAGATGTAGCAGAGTTTTCCAGAGCAATTTTGCCTGTAAAATTGTACTTAATGTATGTCCCTTCTTCCTTTCCATAGGGCACTGAATACAGTTACCAATTTTTCAAAGCAACATTTATGGACAAATTAGTTAAACTCATGAGCCACTAATTGAAATTGAATAAGCTGAGCTAAAAATGAAGGAGTTTCCTAAAAGCAGAGAGAGGTGGGGACTGCGCACTCTTCAAAAATGATTCAAAATAAGCATTTTGGATCTCATACAAATGGAAGGGTAGAGCAGGACTGGGCTTGCATGAGACTTGAAGCAATTCTTTCCAGTCATTTGGAAGTGTGTCCCTTAACTTGACAGTAATAGAAGATCTTCTAACAGTGGTGAAATCCAAATTTTTTTACTACTGTGGGCGTGGCTTGGTGGGCATGGTGTGGCTTGTTGGGCATGGCTTGTTGGGCGTGGCTTGTTGGGTGTGGCAGGGGAAGGATACTGCAAAATCTCCATTCCCACCCCACTCTGGGACCAGCCAGAGGTGGTATTTGCCGGTTCTCCGAACAACTCAAAATTTCTGCTACCGGTTTTCCAGAACGTGTCAGAACCTGCTGGATTTCACCCCTGTCTTCGACCCAGAAGACAGATCTTTAAGAGCAAGAGCAGGGCCTTCTTTGCTGACCTTCCGATTTGGATAGCTTCATAGGAAGAGAAGCGAGCCTTATAATACGTTCAAGCAGAGCAAAGAACTTGAATGTGTATGCCATGACCCATTTTAAGAAAGTTAAACTATCGGGACAATTCACTTTGCAGCTTTGCTGGCTGAGGAATTCTGGGAATTGAAGTCCACAAGTCTTAACGTTGCCAAGGTTGGAGATCCCTGCTCTAGAATTCCTGGTGAACACAAAGTCTTAATCAAAGGACTCCCCAGTGAAGTATTGTGGTGAACATTCATGCTGAAGGTCTGCAGCCATCATTCCTGATCTACTTACTGCCTGGAGTGAAATGGGATCCCAATTATTAAAGAGAAGGAAGAGGAGCCGGTAACTTATATGGAAAGGAAGAACCTGAACCCGAAAGGGGTAGATGTGGGACTTAGCTGGGAAGAGAGGTTTCTATAAGAAAAAGCAGTATAAACAATAAAAATATAATGTTACGGTTTTAAGTAATTGTTAATTGATGCTTACGTGAAAGTGAAGAACAAACTTTCCCCCTGCCTCAGGAAAGAGCCAACTCTGTTGGAACAGAAGAACGTATAGAATGAACTTACACACACACACACACACACGCGCGCGCGCGCAACAGGGCTTACTCACCATAAACCAGTGCTTCTCAAATAGTGGGGCGCGCCCCCCAGGGGGGCGTGAGGCTCCATAAAAGGGGGCGTGTTTGACCTCGGCATCTGATTGGCTGTCCAAAACCCTTGTGACACGAGCCTGTCGGAGCCATCTTTAGTGTGGGACGTCCGTCCACACTTACTTTGTTGCCCGACGGATGTGCGCCCAATTGATGCTCAAATGACTGACAATGACCTTCTCCTGTGAAACATAACGCTGCCCCAATTAATCAAACTTGCTAAAGAAATCGGGCTACCGCTGCTGACATTTGCATCGATAGTGAGCATTAAGCCAGTACATGTGACTGCGCATGCTCCTCCCTTTCAAGGAGAACAGACCTTTTTCTAATAATGATACTATTTACAGTCGCGCGGGGGGCGCGAAAAATGTTTTCTTCTTCCTAGGGGGGCATGACAGAAAATAATTGAGAAGCACTGCCATAAACCAATATACATTTGCCATATAAAAAGACTTCCATTAGCCTCAAAGTTTCAACTTCATGCTCAAGGTATCTTCCCTGGCTAAATTTCCCATTGCTGGCAGGCAGAGGGTTTTCTGTGTTAGCTTTTCTGCAACTCTGAAAGATGCCACTTCTAATATTTGCATTTCCTCTGTGTGAAAGCCACCTTGCCATGTGGCACAAGGCCCGTCGAAATTAAAACAAACAAATGCATCAATTCCAAATCCTCTCGGGCGATTTGCCCTTGCTGTGCAACTCCTCAGAATCTCAGAATTGCCAGCCAGGCTTTGCCTGAATGGGAAGGGGGAAACCTACTCTGCATAATCCAAAGCTTAATGAAACTAATGAGAAAAGATTTCCAGGAGATGATAAATGTATTTTCCTTGGACTTTGCAGTTGCACAATGCTGGGGTCAAGAGAAGGAGATTAGGCCTTTCCTTCTACTCTTGCTCCTGTCATGGCCTCCACTGAGGTTTAAGAAAATGAACGTGAGGCTCCCAGTGTGGTAACTCAAGCTGCCTTTAACAGAGCAATGGCCTTCTCTATAAGAGCTGATGAAGAAGATCCATTTCAGAGTGTTGACTATGGCTCTAGAACAGTGATGGCGAATCTTTTCAGTACCGAGTGCCCAAACCGGACCGTGCATGCAAGTGCGCACACCAGAGCACCGGAAACCTGAAGACCAGCTGGCCAACCCGTGCATGCCTGTTTTTTGGCCATTTTCAGGCCGTTTTGGGGGCATTTTCAGGGCATTTTTCAGCACTCCAGCACCCACAAAGACCACCTGGCTGCTCTGGTGCCCACAAAGAAAAATGGCCCAAAAATGACCTGAAAACAACTTGGAAAATGGCCTGAAAACAGCCCGGAAAACGGCCCAAAAATGGCCCGAAAAATGGTGTGGTTTTTGGCTGTTTTTGAGGCTGTTTTCAGGCTGTTTTCCGGCACACCAGCACTTGCAAAGACCAGCTGGCCAGTGCACACATGCATGCTGGAAACTAGAAGATCAACTGGCGATGGCGTGCATGCCCACAGAAAGGACTCTACATGCCACCTCTGGCATGCGTGCCATAGGTTCGCCATCACGGTTCTAGAAAGTTGTGTGGTAATCAATGCAGAAGAAAGTTCCCCATTCTTCTGAGCGCGCACACACAGACACACACACACACAAATCTTTTTCTGCTCCCCTCCCCTTCCTTCCATTATACCGTCTGTCTCTCAAGCCATATATAGGGAGGGTTGGGACAGAACAAGACATTCATAACTGGTTGAAGCAGCATTTGGCAGTATGCGAGCAGGCTGCCTAGCTCATCTTGCCAATAATATCTGCTTGCCTCAAAGATTAATCCATGCATGCTGAAGTATACACAGGCCTCAAAATGAAATGGCAAAAAGGAGGCATAAAGGCTTCTTGGCCTTTATAATAGCCCCGTCTCTGCAGACCTCAAAAAGAATCAAATTCAGTTTCATTATAGCCGGGTTAGATTTCCATTTGGGCACAATGGAACAATCAAAATTGGAAAACAAAAATAATTCTGTAGGACGGAAAAGCCTGGTTTGAAGTGATGAGCTGTATTCCAATTAAAGCTCATTTCTGTGTCGGGGGAAAAAAAATAAGTCTGGAACAACAAGCAACTTTTGGAAATAAAAAAAACTGTTTGAAAAAGACTCTTGACTTTACTCCTCCATATTTAGCAACACGAGCCTTGGCCTAACTACTTTCGTGCATCTCCTAGTCAGCATTACTTGATGTAGGCCTAGATAGGCCTTTCCCACATTCTATCATCTTTCTAATTTATGAACTTGTCATCTTTCTAACTTCCTCTGATGCCAGCACAGGAGTGAGGG
The DNA here is from genome assembly GCA_012654045.1 of Ptyas mucosa. NCBI lineage: Eukaryota > Metazoa > Chordata > Lepidosauria > Squamata > Colubridae > Ptyas > Ptyas mucosa. The sequence goes on from WNWU01000017.1 coordinate 30,287,141, forward strand.
ATGACATCTCCAATGAACAGGCAATTTGAAGACAGAAGAGGGTTTGCACTGCTTTGGCATTCCCTGCCCTGTTTATGCTGCCACAGTGCTATCATTGCAACAGAGAAGACTTTTATCTTTTCTAATATCCTGAGAAAACCCAGGAATACTTAGAGTTGGTCTCCTTAGATAATAGTTTGTTCTTTGGTGATGATGCTATCTGATCAATCATGTCTGATTTTTGGTTATTTGATGGACCAACTTTCTCCACATTTTCCAGACCTGTATGGCTTCTTTCATTTGTTTAATGATAGCAATAGCAATAGCACTTAGACTTATATACCATTTCACAGTGCTTTACAGCCCTCTCTAAGCGGTTTACAGAGTCAGCCTATTGCCCCCAACAATCTGGGTCCTCGTTTTACCCACCTCAGAAGGATGGAAGGTTGAGTCAACCTTGAGCCTGATAAGATTCGATCTGCCAAACTGCTGGCAGCCGGTGATCAGCAGAAGTAGCTTGCGGTACTGCACTCTAACCACTGCGCCACCGCTGATTTGGCATGAAACAGTCTGTTCTTTGCCTCTTCTTAAATATATTTTCTGTTTGTTTCTCTCTGATTCTATGTGTTATCCTACTACCATTATAAACTTTGGTTAATTTGGCCCATTGTTGCTGAACTATCTAACTGCCTATAGATTTTATAGCCATTATGCATGCTGCCCATAGTTAGTATGCATGGCTGGGATGTAATTTTGGGTCATTCCTTTCCCACCAGCATCCCACAAACACCTTGAGAAATGTGAGAGAAGCTGTGGTGGCATTAGCATCTTGTCTTTATTTTTATCTCCCCACTTTCCCTGTTTTTTCTCTCCCTCTTCTGCAAGGCTCTGCATTCTGCTCTTCTCGATCACCCCTGCCAATGCAGGGTGTTTTAAAAAAAAAATCTCGTAGGAAAAATTCTCACTGTGATATTTTGAGCCATGCTAAGTCTGTGCTGGAGATTTGTATTCAAGTCAGCTTTGGCATCTGTTTTATTGACATTCACTGCCCCTTCCTAAAAGTAGGCTTTTTACAGCTTCTCTGTGACAAACAGCTTCGAACTGCTAGCCTTTTAAAGGAGGGGTAAGTAAATGGTTCACTGGGATGTGGTAATCTGACAAACTATGTTTATTCCAATAATTTTAACATGGTCTCAAAGTCTAAAAGTATCACTGATAATAGATGGGTGCATGTGCTTCTGGAACTTTAATCTTTTTAGTCTGAGCGAGACATTAGATTGTGGCATTTGAAAAGAATGAGAAGCCTTAGAGTATAGCAGGGATTCTCCAAAGTTGGCAACTTTAAGACATGTGGATTGCAACTCCCAGAATTCCTCAGCCAGCCATGGGAATTCTGGGGGTTGAAGTCCACAAATCTTAAAGTTGCCAAATTGGAGACCCCTGGATTATAGCATGGGGGAAGCAACCGCAATTCCACAGAGATCCTCAATTCCATAGATATTTTTTATAGCAATAGCACTTAGGCTTCTATACCACCCCATCGTGGTTTACAGCACTCTCTGAGTGGTTTACAGAGTCAACCTATTGCCTCCAACAATCTGGGTCCTCGTTTTACCAACCTCAGAAGAATGGAAGGCTGAGTCAACTTTGAACCAGTCAAGGATCAAACTCCTGACTGTGGGCCAAGTTACTGCAATACTGTTATTGTTATATGTTACCGCTGCACCACCATGGCCCAGAGATCCTCCAATTATACTCCAATAATTGAAAATTATTTCTATCTTAAATTCTATTAATAATTTAAGTAGGAAACTCCCTTAGAAGAGATTTTTGTCAAGGAGCCAAATATATTGGTCCCTGTCGCTGGGAGTTTCAACTCAAGAGGTACCACAGTGCAGCCATTCAAGACTAGTTTAGGAGCACACCTGTTTTTCCAGAATGAATAATGAGATGGCATTTCTTTTCCATTTCCCTATATAACTGGAAGCCAAGAAATGCTCTAGCCTCCTCAGTTATGTCTAGAAGTAGCATACCAGAAGGTAAGATGTATAAAAAAAAAATCTATTCTCCACTCTAATTATTTTTAGTCACCACCCAATCTGAGGCAACCAACTCATTCCGTTTACTTGTCTCTTTTATAAGGCTCCTTATCTGATTCTTTGGATCTGTCTTAAGCAGAAGCCAGATGGGACTTATGCTTTTGGTCTGTGAAGAATGATATTTCTTTTTCAGAAGAAGTCCTTAGGAAAACTGAAAATTACACTTGTCCTCACTGATTTTCTCTTAATTTAGGGGCTCCTGGTTATTTGCATTTTATACTAGTTTTATCTTAAACACATTGGAAAGCTTTTCATCCTTAAAGGTAGCTCAGGATTATTTTATTCTGGGGAGATGACAAATACCTTCATTAGATAGTTACTACTATTGGATATACTGTAGCATTTCCATTCTAATATCTTTACTGATGTTCCATACAGACAGGTCTGAAAATCTTTCTTAGTAACTGAAGCTATGCTGGTTTTTTTAAAATCAGTTCTAAATCTCCTTGAAACTAGGAGCACTGAGTATTCTTGAAAGAAGGGGGGGGGGACCCACCTCTGTAGAAATTCATAATTTCTATAGGATTTTTCTTCAGTTTTTCTTTTTTCAAATGTTTCATCATTTTAAATTTTTCTTCAAATTAAGGTGCATTAAAGCACCTTGTTTTGATCATTTTTGTTGCCTTTTGCTAGCTTTTGCATTTCTTTGGCCACCATATATACCTCATCCTAATTTTGATCTTGAGATATAAATGTTAACTGGATTAGGGATATTTAGAATGGGAAGTAAAGACAATATTGAGGGACTTTGAAGTTTGCAAAAAAAAATATTTTTTTTTTAATCCATAGAGATCCAAGGAGGTGGAATATTCTGATTCCTCTCCTTACAACCTAGAAATGTATTTGTCTGTAGGCATTGCATTGTAAATGAAATACAGATAGTCCTCAATTTATGATCACAATCGAGCCCAGAACTTATGTTGTTACATGAGAAATTTGTTTAATGAATTTTGTCCCATTTTATGACTTTCCTTGCAATGGTGGGTTGCTAATGGTTCGTCCCAGATCGGGTGATCCGGTAGCGGCAGCGGCGGGAGGCTCCGCCCACCCGCCTGGAAGCTTCTGCGTATGCGCTCACATGAGCGTGCGCGCGCCCACGAGTGAACCGGTAGCGATGGATTTTGAAAGCCACTACTGTTTTCTTGCCACAGTTGTTAAGTGAATCACTGGGGTTGTTAAATTAGTAACAACTCTGTTAAGTGAATCTGGCTTCCCTATTGACTTTACTTGTCAGACGCTCACAAAAGATGGTCACATGACCCCAGGAACACCACAACTGTCAAAAATATGAACCAGTTGCCAAGCATCCGAATGTAAATTACATGAACTATGGGGATGCTGCAATGGCCATAAGAGTGAAAAATGGTTATAAGCCCCTTTTTGTTCTGCCCCAGCTACGGACCCCAAAGAACGCAGCACACACAAACTCTATACAAAGCTTATTTTACTCAAATAACTTAGTCTTTATCATTCAAAAGCTGTTAATGAACTGTCTTAACAGCCTACCAGAATTCTAAGATAAGGTAATCACAGTCTTACTAGAGTTGGCAGAAAGCCCAGAAGCAATTTTGCAGACGCGAAGGAGAGTGAACTAAAGTTGTTCTCTAGTTTGTTGCAAGCAGCGTTCCTCCTTAAATAGGCTAAGGGAGTGGCCAATTAGCCCCAAGCCTTACTCTCAAGGAGACCTCCTCCTGAGGAGCCACTCCTGCCTTTTGGCAGTTCTGCGCACTCGTGCATTGGGAAGAGGCTCCTCCTCTTCATCCTCTTCACTTAAAGGAGCTTCTGAAGGTTCTGAAGGCCCTGGCTGAATCCCTGCCTCTGGCACCACATCTTCTCCAGCCTCCTCACTGTCCGACTTGAGCGCCAGCTGCACAGGCTGCTGACGTAGCACCACACCAGCCTCCTCGTTGTCGGAATCAGCTACAATCTGCACAGGCCGCTGACGGGCCACAACACTTTTTCAGTCCTGCTGTAACTTCAAACAGTCACTAAATGAACTGTTGTAAGTCAAGGCCTACCTGTAGCTTACAATAACAATCTAGGCCAGCTGCAATTTATAGCCTGGTAGGCCAGGCATTTCCAACCAGCAGTCTATCAGCTTTCTGCAATGGCTGCTGGCTTGGTCCTAGAAAGTCAGGCAAGGCCTAGACTAGTGAAAGAGAGCACATGCTCCCATTCTGCCTTCAACTTTATGATCACTAGTTCTGACTTGACCTAAATTAGTCAATTTGCAGGATCAGCTGTAAGGAAGCGTCTTATTATGGCATCTTGTATTATTCACAGCCTGCTATACTCATTCAGTTTCTGCCCTGCTTTTCCTCCAAGAGCTCAAGAGGAAACACACAACACACTGTGCTCCAATATTCTCCCCCACCCCCACCCCTGCTGCCATTTTGTGGCTGGGCTGAGAGAAGAAAGATTGGTCCAGAGTCACTCAATGGCTTTCAGGTCTGAGGGCAGACCTGAACCCGAATCTTCAATGTCCTCACAACACTTTACTCTGTGTGCAGCTTGTGACATGTAGTTAAACCCACCAATCTTCCAATAAAACAGCGTGTAGCTCTGGATGCTTTATTAAAGGAACAGGATAGATGACACAGAGATGCTGTGTGTATGGGATGTGGATTTTTGTCCTCGGATGAATATGCGCCACAGATTAGGCTGGTTTCTTCCTGGTGCTTCTGTTTCCTTCCAAATGCTAAAGGAAATGGAGTCTGGCTTCCCAGGTTGCACTTGTTTTGGGAGTGAGGGTTAATGGGTAGATAACCCTTAAAGGTCTTCCAACAATACAGATTGGTATTTGGCCCTGGCCACTAGGTGGGGCTAGAGAACAACAATATATACACAAATTATATACTGGGGCATGACACTCTCCCTCTTCCTGCTGCCATTTTGTGGCTGGGTTGAGAGAAGAATGATTGGTCCAGAGTCACCCAATGGCTTTCAGGGCTGAGGGCAGAGCTGAACCTGAACCTTTAGTACAATGCTTTCCTCATTATACAGGTAGTCTTTGACTTACAACCATAGATTTAGTGACTATTTGATGTTAATGGCACTGAAACAAGTGACTTACGACCAGTCCTCACACTTACAACTGTTGCAGCATCCTCATGGTCACATGATTAAAATTCAGGTGCTTGACAATTGACATATATTTATAACTGTTGCAGCATCATATGATTCCCATGCTTTACCTTCTCAGCAGGTGTTTGGCAAGCAAAGTCAATGGGGGAATCCGGATTTGCTTAACAGCCATGTGATTCAATTAACAATCATGGCAACAAAAAAAGTTTGTTGAATTGGATGTAATTCACTTAACTGCCTTGCTTAGCAACAGAAATTTTAGTTCCAGTACGTTGAGGACTACCTGTACCACATTGGCTCTCTAGCCCGTTATTTCCATCTTTGGCCTGGAAGTTGGCCTATTCTAAAATATTGTGGTAGGAGAGGAATTTTTACCACCACAAACCAGAGTGGAAATCCCCACTCATGACTTATAATTTGTTGAGTCTCACATTATTATCCAAAACAAAGATGGTAACTATAAGATGTCCATGATGTTGTTTCTTTGAAAGGGCTCAAACTCCACACAGAATTTTACCTGATACTATAAGTCTGTGGCAGCTGCTCTTCTTCAATTACAACAAGAAGGGAAGATATCTAGATAAGGTCCGAATGTGAAATTTAAATCAACCAAACAAGTTATCCTGCAATCAAAGAAAATTTTGGAAGATTAAAATCAACAATTGTCACATAGACATACAGACGCATATATGCATAACACACAAACATACACAAAAACATTTAAACCAGTATCAGTGGATTCACAGACATCACTGTTGGAAGAAATGTGTATCTGGGTTCAGTTCCAAGTGGGGAGAAAGACACTGGAAACACGGAGGCTGGTTGAAAAGATGGTTTAATGGTGAAGCAGAACCACCAAGCACGTGTGACTCTGGGTAGCTGACCACATGGAGTGGAGAATGAGAGGTATTTATACCCTCTCTTGGGCTTTGAACTTGAGCTTCCTGTTCCTGTGCCAAGAGCATGTATTCTATTGGTTGCTGTCAGACTCCCATGGGGCCATGTGGGGTCATGTTTGTCTTGACGTCAAGTTTGGTTGAACCTTGGGCTGATGTAATGTAGGGGCTTGGTTATGCCATGTGGTGAGCTCTGCTGATAGATAATCCCATTATGTCCTGGAGGGTCATATCTTAACCCCATCACCCTGGAACTGGAGCTGAAGACTTTTTATCTTGTAGATAGGCTGGCCCAGTCTATCTCAATGGGCTCTAAATATCTGCTGGGGGCAGGAGGCTGCAGGGAGCTGCTCTTCATCTTTAAAAACATGTTTCTCCTTTTCTAATCCAGGAAAATACAACATTCAGCCTTTTAAAAAAAAATATTCCTCAAAATGTTTTATTCTTCTAGGAGGGGGGTGAGTGCTAACTTTCTACATCACACTAAGCAAAAGCAAAGAAATGGCACTATAATATAGTATTACAACCAGGATGGACTTCTGAACCTTCCCTATCCCAAGACAAAATATGCCAGTTCTTCAAGGACCCTGAGCAGAAAATCCAAATATGCCTCTTCCCCAGCAATTAAAACAAAAGAATAACAAGAGAGAAACATTGCAGCCCTTTCCTAGCTCTTTAACCAGCTGCCTAAGGGAGTTTCCTCATTCTGCCTACCAGTTAGGTAACCCTGTCATGGGAGCCAACAAGGGAAAAGGAAGGGGAGAGACAGGATATACTGAAATATCTTCAGAAGCTGGTTATTATAAAACACCTCCACACAAAACTGGATGTAGTACAATGACACTCTTGATTGCTAAGGTGAGAGAACTAAGATTTTCTAAATAAAATCATAAAATAAAAAAGATCAATGCCAGAATGAAATAACCGGAGATATACTACCAAAGCGGCAATATATAGGTGAATGTCGAAGGGAGTAACTGGCTTGCTTACTTTGAGGAGCAAGGAATGAAGGTGAGCACGGCTTTAATCATAGCAAGGCTGATTGCACTCAAGGCAGCTCATTCAGCACAGGTCAGGGCTGAAGTAGATAAAAGAGAAAGAAACAGGAGTAAAGGCTACAGGAAGCCTTTCAAATCCTTCAGGGAGCTGGTTTTGGAAAGCTAGAAGCCTCCGTGAAAAGGGGAATTATTGTATTGGCTCTCCATGCTGCCTATAAGCAGGCAAGGCTGCTTGTAAGCAACTGCAGGGATTGCCTGCATTAGAAACATTGGGAATGATATAGTCAACAAACTCTTGCTCTGCCCTGGGGAACAGACAAAATGAGTTACCAAGGACCAAGATGATGTTTCCATGTTGCTCATGAGTCTCCCCAGCTCTGTGCTTTGCCTTAAATGTTCTGTAGCGATTTTGAGAAAGCTTGCAAGGCCCAGGGAGTAAATGTCCTTCAAGATTAGTTGCACTTGAAGGTTAAGCATGGGGGGGGGGGGGTGCACAGGCAGAAAAGTGATTAGGTGGAGAGTGGGATCTCAGGAGCTTTATGATTCAGCAATTGTTACTCAGTTGTTGGCTAGCTAGTCAGCATTCAGTTTCAAAGCAGATGCTTTCTTAAAAACACTGGATGTTTTAAATGAGAGTCTAGACCACGGGTGTCAAACTCAGTGCGTCATGTTGCCGTCATTTGACGTATCATGACGTTTTTTCCCTTCGTAGAGCTGGGGTGGGTGTGACCCATGGGCTGCCAGACTTTCCTGGGACTCTAGACTTAAGCAGGGGGCTGGACTAGAAGACCTCCAAGGTGTAGTCTAATCCTGTTCTGTTCTGTTCTGTTCTGTTCTGTTCTGTTCTGTTCTGTTCTGTTGAAAAAAAAATCAGATGGAAATACCATGGCATGGACTGACCTAAGACATGGTGTCAGTTGCATTTCAACTGGCTTTAAACCAGCTATGCCAATGAGTTGTAGCCATAATGGTAGTACAAGAAGTATATCTCCAAATACCAGTTGCTGGACAATAGAAGCAGGAAAGCATTCTTGCCCTCATTCCACTTATGGGGTTATCAGAAAGGTCTCTTGATCCCACTGGGGGAACCGGATGCTGGCCAAGACAGATGATTGTTCCAAGTGCTTTAGCAGGATACTTCTTATCCTTATCTTAGATTGATTTCAGCAGTTTGGAAACCTCCCTAAATCATTGTGGTTTCCCTAGTGGCTGCATGCAAATGTTATCCAAAAGTCTCCTGGGGATTTATATGAATCATAATCTCACTACTCCTTTGTTGTCTTTCTTCACTGGCAGCTTATAGCTAACGTAGCATTTATCCACGGGCTACCTTTGTTAGTTTTGTCCTTTCACGGATAGAGGTTCTGCCTGTCCATCTCTCTTCTGTCTCCCTCCCCACCTGGCTAGTCAATGAAGCAATTCACTGCATCATTTCTGAGCACGAGAGCTGCAATAGAACAGGTCATATCCCTGCAGGATTGAATGGGTAAAGAAGAGAGAGAGAGAGAAGAAAAAAAGAAGGCAGGCTGATAAAGATTACCGGTATTCAGTCAGATCTGATTCCCTTAGGACAAAGTAGTAATAGAAAGAAAAGCAAGAAACGGGAGCTCTGGGCAATGTCGGAGTAGAATTGGGAGGGGGGATGGTATCATTGTCAGAAATCATTTGCTTCCCTACCTGCTTGGGAAGGGATGCAAAAACTGCAATAAAAAGGAACTTTATTTCAGTTTCAAATAGCTTGATATTGTGGGTCTGAATTTGGATGGTATGAAGCAGAGGCAGATAACAGAATAACAGAGTTGGAGGAGACTTTGGAGTTCTTCTTGTCCAACCCCCTGCTCAGGCAGGAAACCCTATACCATTTCAGACAAATGGTTATCCAACATCTTCTTAAAAACTTCCAGTGTTGGAGCATTCACAACTTCTGGAGGCAAGTCGTTACACTGATTAATTGTTCTAACTGCTAGGAAATTTCTGCTTAGTTCTAGGTTGCTTCTCTCCTTGGTTAGTTTCCATCCATTTCTTCTTGTCATGCCTTCAGGTTTATTTATTTGGAGAATAAATTTGATCTCCTCTTCTTTCTAACACCCCCTTAGATATTGGAACACCACTATCATGTCACCCCTAGTCCTTCTTTTCATCAAACTAGACATACCCAGTTCCTGCAACTGTACTTCATATGTTTTAGCCTCCAGTCCCCTAATCATCTTCATTGCTTTTCTCTGCACTCTTTCTAGAGTCTCAACATCTTTTTTATATCGTGATGACCAAAACTGAATGCAGTATTCCAAGTGTGGCCTTACCAAGGCATTATAAAGTGGTATTAACATATGAGACCACTATTCCGGTTGGCTTTGGGGCAAGTGAAATTATTTCTGTTTTGTCCACCAATGGGGTTACCAAGATTGGGGAACCAGAAGAAGTCACCGTGTTTGACCTCTATGCATATAGTGGCTGGTCCTACTGTGAGTTTGGAGTGATTAAACCTTAGTTATAGGACTCAGTAGGTTACTACGAGACATGGTCTGTGACTTACTGCCACACACTTCTCCTGCCTAAAGATGGTTTCTTATATCATGCATATATTTAAGATTTTTAAAGATCTTTTAAATCCCACCTTTATTATAAAATAAAAAATATTTATTTTAAATAACACAAGGCTATGTACCAGTGGTGGGATTAAAAAATGTTTACTACCAGTTCTGTGGGTGTGGCTTGGTGGGCATGGCATGGCTTGGTGGGCATAACTTGGTGTTCTGCCCCAGTTACGGATCCCAAAGAACACAGCATACACAAACGCTGAATAAAACTTAGTTTACTCAAATAACGCAGTTTTAGCAAATGCCAGCTGTTAATACGCGTTCTTAACAGCCTGCCAGAATTCCACAGATAAGATAATCAGAGTCTCACTGGAATTGGCAGAAAGCCCAGAAGCAAGGTTGCAGAGATATCCCAACGCAATGATTAGCGAACTAAAGTTGTTTCCTGCAGCTTGTTGTAAGTTGCGTTCTTTCTTAAATAGGCTAAGGTGTGGCCAATTAGCCCCAAGCCTTACTCTCGAGGAGACCTCCTCCTGAGGAACTACTCCTGCCTTTTGGCAGCTCTGTGTGCCCGTGCATTGAGAAGAGGCTCCTCTTCTTCATCTACTTCACGTAAAGGAGCCTCTGGAGGTTCTGAAGGCCCTGACTGAATCCCTGCCTCTGGCACCACATCTTCTTCAGCCTCCTCACTGTCCGACTCAAGCGCTGGCTGCACAGGCTGCTGGCGCAGCACCACACCAGCCTCCTTGTTGGGATCAGCAACAATTTGCGCAGGCCACTGGTGGGCCACAACACTTGGTGGGCATGGCAGGGGAAGGATACTGTAAAATCTCCATTCCCACCCCACTCCAGGGGAAGGTTACTGCAAAATCCCTCTTTCCTTCCAATCAGCTGGGACTTAAGAGGCAGAGAATAGGTGGGGGCAGGGCTAGTCAGAGGTGGTATTTACTGGTTTTCCAAACTACTCAAAATTTCCACTACAGGTTCTCCAGAAATGGTCAGAACCTGCTGAAACCCACTTCTGCTATGTACAAACTTAAAACTCCTTTCTCTTTCTGTCAGGGTTCCAAGTAATAAATCCATATCAAGCAAAACTCCATGGCCAGTAGATTCCTCAAAGAATAGCTAGCTTTATTGGAAATATCATATTGGCCCAGATCTGGTGAAAACCAACTCTGAAGGTTCCCTGTGGTTTTTACCTAATTGAAAGTAAAGATTCTCTACTTTCTCAAAAGAATCAGTCCCATCGTCCAATCACGGTGGACGCAATGTAGCAACTGGGTAGCATTACTCCGCCTTCCTCCGACCAAGTGTAAGAATGTCCTTGGTTCCCAAATGAAAATATATTGTTTTGGCTACAGCATCCCCTCTATCTCAAATCCCCCCTCCCTATCCCTCAGCTCCAATGTGGCAACACTGAAGAGGTCAAAATGGTTTCGGTCATGTCAGCTTCAGGGTTGACACCTTCTATTTTCCCCATCAGAACAACCCGGTGAGGTGGGTTGGACTGAGAGCCAGCTTTCATATCTAAGGCGGGTTTAGAACTCACCATTTTTTGGTTTCTAGCTTGATGCCTTTGCTTTTAGACTAATAATTACATTCTTCCAATAGTTGAAAAATTTTATACAAAGGTACTCAATTTATATCAAACTCAGGTTGCAGCTTCACCCAGCTGCAATTTTCCAAAGTATTTAAGGAATGTTCAAGGGATGCAGTTCAATGGTGACAAAAGCAAGATCCTGCGCTTAGGCAGGAAAAATCAAATGCACAAGTATAAAATAGGTGATAGCTGGTTCAACCCCAGTACCTGTGAGAGGGATTTAGGTGTCCTAGGGGACTGTAGGTAAGTATGAACCGGCAATGTGCTGCAGCTGTCAAAAAAGCCAATGCATTCCTAAGATGCATGAACAGAGAGATAACATCAAGATGATGAGAAATGATCAAGTAGAGCAACAAAGATGATAAGGGTTTTAAAGCAATGGTAAAATCCAAATTTTTTTACTACCAGTTCTGTGGGTGTGGCTTGGTGGGTGTGGCAGGGGAAGGATACTGCAAAATCTCCATTCCCACCCCACTCCAGGGAAAGAATACTGCAAAATCCCCATTCCCTCCCCACTCCTGGGGGAAGGATATTGCAAAATCTCCATTCCTTCCCCACTCTGGGGCCAGACAGAGGTAGTATTTGCCGGTTCTCTGAACTGCTCAAAATTTCTGCTACCGGTTCTCCAGAACCTGTCAGAACCTGCTGGATTTCACCCCTGTTTTAGAGGCTAAACCTTATGGTGAACTGTTCAGGGAACTAGGTATGCCGAGCCCAGAGACAGGCAATTAAATTTCTCCCAAAGGACCATATGAGAAATTGGGACTGTTGTGGATGACTAAACCAATAGGCAGAACTTAATTCTGATAAATTATGTGCCTGGTATACACTTATTTACATTTTATTTCTAATTTCTGATTGACTTCATGCTGTTGGAACAGGGACAACCATAAAGGCCCAATGTGGATCAGAGGGCTGATCTAGCCAATACAGAGAAGGATTAGGGATGACCTGATAGTTGTCTTCTGGTACTTGAGGAGCTATTTCAGGGAAGAAGGGGTTCACTTACAGTATTCCCTAAAACACTTGAGAGCAGGACAGAAGCAATGGGTGGAGTCTTGTTAAAGAGAGATCCAATCTGGAACTAAGCAGAGAAATTTTCTGATGGTAAGAATGATCAATCAGTTGAACAGCTTGCCTTCCAGAGTTGTTGGTGTCTCATTGCTGGAGGTCTTCGAGAAAATATTGGGCAGCCGTTTGTCTGGGATGCAATAAAATCTCCTGCCTTGGGCAGGAGGTTGGACTAGAAGACCTCCAAGGCCCCCTTCAGCCTTTTGATGCTTTGTTTCTATAGAAATTTAAATTTCTACAGTTCAGGAACAGGCAATGAGACAACACTAAGGGACATTCTTCTTGCAAATAGCTTCCCTAATGGCTTCAGACTTTATTCCCCAACTGGTTTAATTTTAATTTTCTAAAGATGATTTTAATTAAAATGAATACATGGGAAGCTAGCAGGCTGCAAAGCACAGAACCGGCACCAGGGGTAACCCCTTTTCCCCCAGGAATATTTCTGAGACCTGCAGACTCCAGATCTACAATGTTTGGAGGTGGGCGAGGGAAGTGGGCAGACAGATAATGTGGGAATGCTTTGTTTGGAAGACTGCTGCCCTGCTTCCCCCAAGGCAACAGCATGGTAGATGGCATTGGAGAATGTGTCAAAGAACAATTTCTCTAGTTTCTTTTTGGTCATGGATATCATGAGCAAATCAGTGGTGGGTTGCTACCAGTTCGCCCCAGATTGGGCGAACCGGCAGTGGCAGTGGTGGGAGGCTCCGCCCACCTGCCTGGACGCTTCTGCGCATGCGCGAACCAGTAGTGATGGGTTTTGAAACCCGCCCCTGGAGCAGATACTTTGTATTGGTGCTTCCGGCATACTCAAAATCTCACGTATATCCCCATCAGCCCCAAACGTTAGCCTGCCCTGTTCTAATTCATTCTTGCCTGAGATTGCAGGTACAACACAATCCTGCCTGATACCAACACAAATTTGTAACGTTCCATTTTTAAATTTTCACATATGCTGTTTAACTGGGGCGTGGGGGGGGAGGGGGGGGGGGGGATCAACATACTAGTGAATTTAATGCCTTAGCGCTCATAACAGGCAAAATCATTTGAGACCATATTTTAAGTGATTTTTAAACAATTTCTGCTGTTCCTATATACCAGCTTATGATTCAGTCAGGGTCTTAGCTACTTTTGAATGAAGAACTGTTGGTGAAACTTTAAAACAAAAAAGATGTAGATGTACGCAACCCTTTGGATGACTGTTTTCAGCCCCTGGTGTGGGAGAATTCCTTTCGGTTGCAGATTTATGCTCGGTGCCCCGGAGGAGCACAAAAAGAAAGCAGAGCACAAATAAACAGCAGAGCTGACGCATAGCATGGCAGCGATCCAAGCAGGAAAAGCACAAAGCCAAAAAGCTGAAGGCAAGCAATCATCAGGCAGGTTAGCTAGCTAGATCTGCCATTCAAAACAAAATGGACTATGGTGTATTAATACAAGGAGTACAGCTGCCTTCTGCGTCCGCCTACATGATCGTCTTGCTTCTGCATACCAATTGAGCTAAAAGAGAGAAAGAGAAGGAAGGAGGGGAGAGGGAGAGCATCAAAATGTCAGGCTATGTAAACCTTGTAACCCTTTGATCTCGGGATGCCTGCAGATGAGTAATATATGATGCATATTAAGAGACCTGCTGTTGGAGAGACCCAAAGTAAAAAACTTAAAAGCCCCCATCAACCTTGTATTGGAAGACATTTCTGTGGCAAGATGGATGTTTTATATATTTGTGTGTGTGTGTGTGTGTGTGTGTGTGTGTGTGTGTGTGTGTGTGTAATTCTGGAGAACTGGTAATGGAAATTTTGAGTAGTTTGGAGAACCGGTAGTAAAAATTCTGACTGGCCCCGCTCCCATCTATTCTCTGCCTCCCAAGTCCTAGCTGATCGGTAGGAAATGGGGGTTTTGGAGTAACCTTCCCCTGGATTGAGGAGGGAATGGAAATTTTACAGTATCCTTCCCCTGGAATGGGGTGGGAATGGAGATTTTACAGTATCCTTCCTCTGCCATGCCCACCAAGCCACACCCACCAAGCTATGCCACACCCACCAAGCCATGCCCACACAACTGGTAGTAAAAAAATTTGAAACCCACCACTGATATATATATCTATATATCTATATATCTATATATCTATATATCTATATAT
>WNWU01000017.1:30301551-30384476 GCA_012654045.1 Ptyas mucosa
CTATCTATCTATCTATCTATCTATCTATCTATCTATCTATCTATCTAAGGCAGGCCAGACCAAGAAACAGATACCATGTATGCCTAAAATTACTTTTATTAGAACAGCTATAAAAACAGAATCTTGCAAATATGACTGTGCTTCTCTTCCTGCCTCTTTCATCTTATATGAACTGTTATTGGAGTGACGGGAAGGGGGCGGGGGGGGGATGCCTGTCTGAGACATTTTTGCAAACCACTTTCAAGCCTTGGGTTTGGGTTCAAGCCTTGTTTATCTGATTGTTGCCTTGGTAACAGATCTTCCTTCTGTCCTTCAAGGCCATCTTTTATACTGTCCACAATATCATACCAACAACATGTGAATCAGCAAAGCCAGCCAAACACTGTATACCTTGGAATTTATCTCTTTATCAAAGTTTAGTAGTTAGAGTACCAACCTTTGACATGGGAAATGGGGTTCTACCTTACCTGAAGGGGTCCTAGGGCAAAGAACCCCTAGTTCTACATCTATTTACCTCAGATATGAGAATGATATGAATTAAGAGAGTTGGGCTAGCTTGGACATCATTCAGATTAACAAGGTCCATATCAGATATTGAGAACCATAGACTTAAACCAAGGGCTAAATCCAGCAGGTTCTGACAGGTTCCGGGGACCTGGTAGTGGAAATTTTGAGCAGTTTAGAGAACTGACAAATACCACCTCTGGCTAGCCCCAGAGTGAGGTGGGAATGGAGATTTTGCAGTATCCTTCCCCTGCCATACCCACCAAGCCATAACACGCCCACCAAGCCACGCCCACAGAACCAGTAGTAAAAAAATTTGGATTTCACCACTGACTTAAACTCCTTCAGCCAAGAAATCACACATACTGGATAGAGATACAAGTTCAAGAGTGAAACTACCATCAGCCACCTTCTCTACACAGATGACATCAAGCTGTATGCTAAGAGTAATAGGATACCAACTTGCTGATGCACCTGACATGGATCTGCTTTGAGAAAATTGGGGTGTCATTCAGACTCGAGAAGTGTGGCCAGATGGTAGTAAAGAGAGGGAAGGCAGTTAAGACTGATGAGGTGGAACTACAGTAGGCCATATAGCAGCTACAAGTACCTTGGTATTCCATAGTCACACGATAAGGAGGCTAGGAAGACAGCAATATCCAAATACTACCAGAAGATCAACAGGTCCTGAACAATCAGCTCAATGTGAAGAACAAGATCCACACCATCAACATATATACCATGCCGCTGCCGGTTATCAGATATCCTACTGGCAGTGGTGGGATTCTACCGGTTCGGACCGAATCAGGAGAACCAGTTGTTCACACTTCCTGCCAAGAGCGAACCGGTTCTCTGTTGCTGTAAGAATGGCCCGGCCACCCGCATCCAGGTTATACTGACCTTTATTTCTTCTTCCGAAGCGTAGCTGATCAGGCATGGCAGATTGAATTGGGCCTCCTCAGCTGTTTTCCTTGCTCCTTTCCTTGTTTGCAACGTGAAAGTACAATTTTAAGGAAACTCTGCATGTGCGCACAACAAACTGGTTGTTCAGCTGGTAGGATTCCACCCCTGTCTACTGGTATAGTGAACTGTCCAAAGGAGGACATGGAAGATCAAGCAAGAGAAGCGCCACAGCAAGACCAGATCCTGTATGAGATGTACCATCCACAGAGAGCTCAGGTAGCTGACATTGGGAAATCCTACCAGTGGCTGGAAAGGACTGAACTAAAAAACAGCACATGAGGCATGAGCATAATAGCAGCACAAGAACAGGCACTAAGCACCAAATCCATAGAAGCAGCAGTCTACCACACTTTATATAGGGCCCAAGGCACAGACTGTACAGAGAGGTCTCAGAAACAGTCCAACACCTGGTGTTAGGATATAAGATGCAGACATACACTGAATAGCACAACCAAATAGCTGGCATTATGTATTGGAACCTCTGCACAGTGTATGGGCTACAGCCAGATGGGAGATTCCACTGAAGGTCATGGAGAATCACAGGGCTAAGATCCTGTGAGATTTCCAGATCCTGATAGCCAGGCAGATACTGGCCAATCAACCAGACATCGTGATAGTAGACAAGGACCAGAAGGTAGTGATGGTGATAGGCGTAGCGATGCCAAGTCACAGTAACATCAGGGAGAAGGTGTTTAAGAGCTGGAGAAATACCAAGGCCTGAAGGAAGAACTGGAGAGGATGTGGACAGTAAAGGCCAAAGTGCTCTCAGTGGTAGTAGAAGCACTCGGGGCTATGACTTCTAAACTGGGAGAGTGGCTCCAGCAGATGACAGGTACGATATCAGTGCTTTCTATCCAGAAGAGCACAGTGCCAGAGCACAATACTTTTGTAGAACCCTCAAACTCTCAGGCCTCTGGTAGAGGACCCGACATTGAAAAAGACAAGACAACCCATAAGAGTCAAGAAGGAATTATATAGTCTCCCCCAAACAGAATGTCCATTTTTGTATTATTAGGATAACTATCTAACTGTATTATAGTTATTTGTTCCTATATAACAGTATTGTAACTATCTAACTGCTACAAAAAAACCCCAAACCCAACCCTCAAAGGGCTCCATGGTACAAAAAGGATAAGCACTCCTCCTTCAATAATGTGAATTTTATGTTCATTTTCCCCCCAAGCCTTATGACTTTACAGCGACATCCATCTAAAAATCCAAAGAGAACAGTTTAGGGGTTTTTTTGAAAAAAAATGTTTCTTAAATTGGATTGAAAATTATGCAACCAACATTGCTATAGATTTGGTATTTTCTTTTTCCTACGGTGCATGGGGGGAAAATAACAGCATCTTTAAAAGGAAAGGATATAACTGTTTTCTTCAAAGGCTCCTGGTAGCCTTGCTACCCGTTGGCTTTCTGCTACCCAGAAAAACACCTTGATAGAATAGGGTTTGAACTATAGGAGTTCTATTGCAGCAAAAGGGCCAGGGACAGAACGTGCAAATTGAAATCTGAATGACTTCCGTTCCGAGAACTGGCATTGATAAATCTGTGTTGATTTCATGATAAACTTACATTCTGCTAAGGTTTCTCGGGTATTAGTCATTAGCTTTGCCAGGGACATTTTTATAACTACCAGTTTGGAGAGGGATGTGAAGAATCTGTAAAAAGGCTTAAACATTCTTGTTTGACCTCAAACAGGTACTGAGGTTAGGGGATCCCCGACGTTAATTTGTAGAAGGACATTCAGCATCAGCTGGATACTTTATAGAGTGATCATTTGAGAGTTCCGACAGCCCCCCCCCCCCCCCCAAAGCTACTTGCAACCTGATTCTGGAGGTCTAATGTCTACACACAGCCCTGCTGTGTGTATATAATGATATATGGCCACATTTCACAGGCTTGGATACTGGCTCATTTTTCTGGTGATCAGGTGACCACAGTTTACAATTTTTTGCCAGTTGGCCTTTTCAGCTAGTTTCTGGCAAAAAAAAAAAATGCCCATAAGGATATATGGATTTGCATTTGCTTAATGGTTGCTGCATTCACTTAACAATTGCAGCATTTATTTAATGATTGCTGCATAAAACGTCATAAAATCAGACCTGGTTATATGGGTGTGTTGACTTATGAATTACAATGGAAATTCTGAGCTCTACTACAGTCGTAAGTTGAGGACTACCTGTACTCACTCTTCACTTCAGTACTGCATCATTCCTTTTTCATTTCCTTATTTATTTGTATCCTGCCTTTGTTATTTTTTACAAATCGTTTAAAGAGCTGTGGTGGCCCGGTGGTTAAAATGCAGGCTAATTCTGCCAACTGCCAGAAGTTCGATTCTCATGAGGTCAAGGTTGACTCACAGTCTTCCATACTTCCGAGACTGACAAAATGAAGATCCAAATTGTGGGAGCAATAGGCTTTGAGAGAACTGTAAAGCACTAGGAAACGATATATTGGTCTACTCTAAGTGCTATTGCTATTCAAGTAGCTAACATATCCAAGGTACCTTCCTCCTCCTATTTTCACCACAACAATGACCCTGTGAGGTGGGTTGGGCTGAGAAAGAGTGACTGGCTCAAAGTCACCCAGCTGGTTTTCATGGCTAAGATGGGACTTGAACTCAAAGTCTCCTGCTTTCTAGCCTGGTGCCTTAACCACTAGACCAACCTGGATCACAGACCACACACATTAGTCACATGAAGGAACTAAATATTCTGACATGGGGTGCTTGGGTTGTTATCTCTGAATGATGACAGGTGGTTCTATAGCCCTATCATCAAGTTGGGGATATCTGAGCTGGGAACTCTTCATGACCTATCTGTGGAAATATATCTATATCTCAATCTATCTATACGCCCATATTTATGATAGATGTCTTTATGGAAATGGCTGGTCTTAGATACCTAATTTAATGCACGGACAAACTAAGGAGAATTTACCATTATCTATACTGGAGCTACAGGCTTTTTGCAATTTTCCTTTTTCATGAGTTATGTATGAAAATGGACGGGGCGATTAAAGAATCTACTGTAAAAAAATTGCATCTGATTCTGTCAATCTTTTTCCTACAAGTTCTAACTTTCCTACTTTTCAAAAAATGTAGACCAGCCTTCTCTACATTGGTGATTTATATAGTTTGAACTACAACCCTTGCAATAAATACAGGAGCTGGGGATTCTGGGGATTCTAATTCAAATATCTCTGAAGAGCACTAGACTGCGGAAGAGCCTTGGATAGTACAATGGTCTAAAGCACCCTGTTATTAACACCAGCTGCCAGCAATTATTGCAGGTTCGAATCTCACCGAGGCTCAAGGTTGACTCAGCCTTCCATCCTTTCTAAGGTAGGTAAATTGAGGACCCAGTTTGTGGGGGCAATAAGCTGACTTTGTATAAATATACAAAAGTATGAAGGCTATTGCTTAACACCTTGTAAGCCACCCTGAGTCTCCGGAGAAGGGCGGCATATAAATCAAATTTAAATAAATAAATAAATAAATAAATAAAACAAAGCTTTGGATGGGCCTTAATTCCTACGTATTCATATCCTGGGCTTCTTCTGTTGGGGAGAGTTGGAACTGAGATGCACACTGGTTTCCTTCCCCAGAAAACCATGTGGCATGAGGACAATCTGAAGTCCTGCAGTATTTATTACAGCTATTTCATTCTTATGTAACAATAATAATCTCCCTTGTGGTGTTATAAAGTGATGGCAGAGTAAAATGTAACACGAGACTGAATTGCTCATAAGGAACTCACGATTATTTTTTTTTACCTTTTACACCACAGTTGCTATGTAAGTTTGAAGTCATTCTGCAGAAGGCAAAAAAGGGGTTAGACCAGGCTAATTGGCCAAGCAGCCTTCCAAGCTAGCAGTGTCTACACACTGTTGTGCCAAGGACAGAGTTTTACTTCTGACTCTGTGAAACATGTTGAATTGGAAATATGTCCCATCAGTTTGAATAAAGCTTAATACAAGTGATCATACACACAGATGAGGGAGGGAGGGAGGGAGGGAGGGAGGGAGGGAGGGAGGGAGGGAGGGAGAGAGAGAGAGAGAGAGAGAGAGAGAGAGAGAGAGAGAGAGAGAGAGTGTTGCAGCCTCAATCTGCAACTGTTCATTAAAATGTCAGCAGCGATGAAAAATTATATTGGAGGAGAATTCAAGTGCTTGACTGTACTCATTCAGCATCAAACTTGTACATGCTGAATGTTAGGCGGAGGATTTAATTCTTGGTACCTATGGATTTCCCGTATTATGGGATGACATGTAGGATTGTATGATATTATTGTCTCCGAAGGAATGGATTGCAAAAGTGCATTATCTTAATGAAAACCAAATTCAGGAGCAATTCGCCTTCGACCCATCAATATTTTAAAGGTATAGGAAGTTTCCTTGAAACAAGCCCATTGAGGCCACCACTAAACTTGAAGAGAAAAAACTAGAAATAAGCAACTTCTCTCATTTCAACTCCTGAGATTAAATGACATACAAAGAGATATACATGTGTGTGTGTGTGTATGGAAGTGTCATAATATAAAAAGTACCATGGCTAAATTATCAAATAATCAATAGATCAGTTGGTTCAGTTATGACTTACAGCACCTAGAGCAGTCCAACCATTTCCATACCAAAAAATATTGTAATGAGGAAATGAGGAAAGGCTTAATACCACTTCAACAATGGCTGGGTGGTGCTGCAAAGTCACTATAAGCTGCTGCTGAGGCAATGGCCAATAAAGGTGGTCCTCGATTTACGACCAGAATTGAGCCCAAAATTCCTGTCATTAAGTAAGACATTTTAGTGAGTTTTGCTCCATTTTACAACCTTTCTTGCCACAGTTGTTAAGTGAATCGCTGCAGTTGATAAGTTAGTAACCCGGCTGTTAAATGAATCTGGCTTCCCCTTTGACTTTGCTTGTCAGAAGGTCACAAAAGGTGGATCACGTGATCTTGGGACATAAATATGAGTCGGGTGCCAAGCATCTGAATTTTGATCACATGATCCTGGGGATGCTACAAAGATTGTAACTGTGAAAAAATGGTCATAAGTCACTTTTTTCAGGGCCGTTGTAACTTTGAACGGTCACTAAACAAACCATTGTAAGTTCGAGGACGACCTGTATTTTACAACTCACCAATGTAATGTAACACATGTTGCAGATGATATGAGAAAACTGACATTATCATCTCAGATTGCCGAAAAACCCATGACGAATGTTTATCTGCCAAAAAAATAAAATAAAATACAGAATCTTATTCCTGAATATCTGCTAACAAGACTGATGTTTGATTTAGATCAGGGAAATCCAAGCTGAAATCCCTGATCAGTCCCAAAGCTTATTTGGTATCCTCTGTCAGCTTAACCTACTTTCCAAAGTTGCTGTGAGGATAAAAATGGAGGAGAGGCCGCATAACCATTCTCTGAGGACAAAAGGTGGGATGAGAATAAGAACAACCACAATAATAACAACTTTCTGTCATCAGAGAAGTGGGCGCTCTTGTCTCAGGCAGGAGGCAGAGACGGAGACAGAGAATTGCTCTCTATAATCAGCAATAAATTGGTACTTTGGGCTTATGAAATTCCAGCATGATTTTTTTTTAAAAAAAGCCATTTGATTATGTGAAACTCTGTAAGGAAAACAGATGTACACCATACGGCAAATATTATTGTTGATATTAAGAATGATACAATTGAAATGTTTTAAAAAGAGAATAAAGTAAAAAGCCGTCGGAAGAAATATCCTTCTGGGTTCAGTTCCAAGTGGGGAGAAAGACACTGGAAACATGGTGGCTGTTTGGAAAGACGGTTTTAAGGGTGGACAGGATCACATGGCTTGAATTCCTGAGCAGAAAAAAGGGAAGAGATGCTGGGAGTGCCTTGATTTTATGCCCTCTGTTGGGCCCCACCTTAGAGCTTCCTGTTCCTGTGTAAGAAATGTATTCTGATTGGTGGTCAGACTCCCAGGGGGTGGGGGTATTAGCTAACTTTGTAGGCTGTCTGTCTCCCAGGCTTGGTTGAGCCTTGCTAGCTGATGTAATCTCCCCAGCTGCATGTAGTGAGTCAGTGGTGGGATTCAATTTTTTTTACTACCGGTTCTGTGGGCATGGCTTGATGAGTGTGGTGTGGCTTGGTGGGCATGGCAGGGGAAGGATACTATAAAATCTCCATTTCCTACCAATCAGCTGGGACTCGGGAGGCAGAGAATATATGGGGGTGGGGCCAATCAGAGGTGGCATTTGCTGGTTCTCTGAACTACTCAAAATTTCCGCTACCGGTTCTCTGGTCAGAACTGGTCAGAACCTGCTGAAACCCACCTCTGTGGTGAATGTTGCTAGATGGGTAGAGGACTAATCCTATCTTTGTTGCGTAGAATAGATTGGCCCAGGCCTTAATGACCCATTGACAAAAGTGGGGGGCTGAGTTTCTGCCTCCCTTTTAGGGGAAATATTCTGCCCTTTTAATATTTCCTAAAATATCTCATTTTCCTAGGAGAGAGGTGAGTACTAACTTCCTACAAAGCCTAGGAAGCTATCCTGTATGTTAAACTATGCTAAGAAATTCCACCAAATTGTTCAAAAGTCCTCTTCCATGACTCTTCGTTGAAAAACACTTAATTCAAACGTTGACAGACAACATCTATCAAACCATCCACTGCTGCAAACGTAAGGTAGATATTTTTACCCCCATTCAGTTCTGCATAATAATTCTTTTGCTATTGACTTGCATGAATTACACAGTTCTTGATATCTTGAAAATTCCCAACTGAGCCAAGCAGAACACATGCAGCCTCAATCTGCAACTGTTTGTTAAAATGTCAGCAATGATGAAAAATTATATTGGAGGAGAATTCAAGTGCTTTACTGTATGGGGGGGGGGGAGAGGGAAATAAGGCTTAATGCAAGGGATCATATGTAGGACTGATAATGGGCAAGATAATGTCATGTGGAGGTCATGTTCCTAAGACAAGATAAAGACATGTTCTTCCTAAGAAGGAAAGGATGAGCCTGTGGGAAGAAATATCCATCTGGTTCAGTTCGAAGCTTGGAGAAAGACACTGGAAACATGGAGGTTGATTGGATGAACAGAACCACCAGGGTTTGTGGTTCTGGGCAGCTGACAAAATGGAATTGAAAGTGGGGATGTTTTGTACCTTCTCTTCAGCTTTGCACTTGAGCTTCCTGTTCCTGTGCAAGAACATGTAGGTTTCAGCAGGTTCTGACCAATTCTGGAGAACAGGTAGCAGAAAATCTGAGTAGTTCGGAGAACCGGTAGTAAAAATTCTGACTGGCCTCGCCCCCATCTATTCTCTGCCTCCCAAATCCCAGCTGATTGGGAAGAAATGGGGATTTTGCAGTATCCTTCCCCTGGAGTGGGGTGGGAATGGAGATTTTACAGTATCCTTCCCCTGCCATGCCCATCAAGCCATGCCACACCCACCAAGCCATACCCACAGAACTGGTAGTAAAAAAATTTGAAATCCACCACTGGTCATGTAGCAGTTATGTACGGGTTATAGCTGGCTCTATAGGCAAAGTACAAATCCTAGGTGTTTGTCTAAGCTAAATTTGGTTGAATTTTGGACTACTTTGAGGGGGATGCAATGAAGGGGCTTGTGTTCTGAAAGGGTGTTGGGTAATTCCTATTGTGGCTTAATGGCTTTCATCCTGTTTTGGCTCTTGGGTGAGGGCAATTGCTTATGAATAGAGCTATCTAGCTACTTGTCTTCTTTCAATATGCTCTTTATCTCTTAAGTGCTGACATCCGCTGTGGGCTATTAGGGAAAGTGGGGGTTGCTTTCTGGCTCTAAAAAACGTTTCTCCATTTCTCCCTTTGGGAAATATAATAATCTGCCTTTTTTAATATTCCTCAAAATATTTCATTCTTCTAGGAGGGTGAGTGCTAACTTTCCACAAACCTTTGGAATTTTGTTATTTAAGATGTCTAATGGCAAAGGCAAGAGACCAAGAACCAATACCCAGGACATCCCATATAAAAACCCAGAAGTTTGGGGCAACAATAAACAATCCTAGCATTATCTTCTCTGGGCCAGCATGGAATTATGAATCCCCTGATTCAGCTGCTCATTGTTGAATCCTTGTGATACTATTTACAAAATAAAAATAGTTTTAGACATTTAAACTCTACTTTAAAAATATATGTTATAGTTTGGACAGAGAAATTAGCACATATATACTCTAAACACTGTATCACTTTCATCATCAAAATAAAATAGTGCTTTCCGTCAAATAATTTTGTGTTGGGAAGATTCTGTTTTGTTCCCGGAATCCTGATAGTGCCATGATTTATGAGCTTAAAATGTGAAACTGCACATTACTGTCTTCTAATACATTGCCAGCATATTAGAAATTTTAACTAATTACAAAGCAAGAAATGGCAGATGAAGGGAAAATATTTTTAGATGCTTTACCATGGAAAGAGCAAGATAATAATCTAAGTGTATGTGCAATGAATCAACTCTGGATTCTTAAATTACTAAATTACATATTTGGCTTTAAAAGAACATAATTATTTTCACTGGTGCTCTATGGAGAAAAAGTGGATAGAGAGACATTAGTAGCTCTTTTACTTGAACCTGTCCATTACAGAAACTCCATAGAGAGCACAAGGCCATGTACAGCTTTAGAAAAACCTTGGGTATGATTCCCAATCCCAATTTTAATTTTTAAAATGACAGAAAATGATTAAACATCTTGGAAGCGATCCTACTGATGTGTACATTTAATTTTAATCAAATTGAGTTTAGTTCTAGCCTACCTCTTCCAGATGTGTTTATTTTGTGGTGGCCTCATTTACTTCCTGGACTGTGGTTCTTCACAGGGAATTTGAAGGCCTTGTACAGCTCTGGACCCACTAGATTTAATATGGAGAAGCTATTTCTCAATGTTACTTGTAAATGCAAGAGAGAAATGCACCACTTGCTTCTCACAGGTCACTGCTGGAAATGGTGCGCTGGAGCTAACAAACTCTTGATGAGATCTACCATCCCTGTCCAGCATAGGAATTGAAATCCAACATATGGAAGGTTGGAAAAATCTAGTTGGAAAAATATGAGATAATTGAGGGAAGACAGGAGAGATTACCAAGCAAATGACCCTGACTAGCTTATAAAAGAATTTAATTAACATTCTCCTAATTTGTATAGCTGTCCTAGGGCTAGATGCTATTGAGTTTGTAGGCTATAGAACAAACAAGATATAGAAGAATGGCTTAAAATTACTGGTAAGATATTCTCTCTCATTCCCCTCCCTTCCCCCTCCCTTCTTCCCTCACACACACGCACGCACATACATACACACACACATGATCATAATATATTAATTCTAAAAATAAATACATATGACAATAACAATGATGATGATGTCATTAATAATACTTGGAACAGTTTATATCCTGCAACAAAATCTTTAACACCATCCAACAACATCTATCTACAGTATCCCAGGTCCTTGGGAAGGATTTGGGAGGGTGGATAAAAATGCCAAATCTTGTCCAAACATCTGGCTGGCTGTAAGATGAACCACAATAATATATTAAATCAATGATGAAGAGATAAAAACCCTGAAGAGAAAAAATCCATATAGCCGTGATGGCGAACCTATGGCACGCGTGCCACAGGTGGCACGCGGAGCCATATCTGTGGGCACACGAGCATTGCCCTAGTTCAGCTCCAGCCCGCATGCGTGCGCTGGCCATCTGACTTTTGGGCCTTTTGGGCCCACTGAAAGTCGGGAAACGGACTGTTTCTGGCCTCCAGAGGGCCTCCGGGGGAGTGGGGAAGGCCGTTTTTGCCCTCCCCAGGCTCCTAGAAAGCCTCTGGAGCCTGGGGAGGGCAAAAAATGGGCCTAGTGGGCCTACCGTGCCATAGCATGCCAAAAGCAGAGTCGCATAGGGGGGTCACGTGTGCATGCACAGGGGCAGGGCGCATTGAATTATGGATGTGGGTATGTGCATGCTCGACCCACCCGCTCCCCCCCAGCTTTTGGCACGTGATAGCAAAAAGGTTAGCCATCACTGCCATATAGCAACATTTTAGTTATACTTTAAATTTGGAACCAGATGTTCTACCCTAAAGATGTATTAAAACCACATTAAGCTAGGGGATAATGTAGAATATCTTAATGGGAAAATGAAGAACTCAAGTGCAATTGCTCATTGTGATTGGCAGTGGTGGAATTATGAAAAACTCGGTGCTTACATGTTTGAAGCCACAGGGAAGGAATGTAAAGTGGTCTTTCCTCTTGGGAAATCCAAGGTACTCTGATGATCAAATACATGCTTTAGCTCTGATCCCGATTAACATAAATAAAAAACATATACCCTCAAATCTGTATGAAGAGATAAACATTAACTTCCTTTCTTGGGGCAAATGTCATTGCTGTCATTTCTATGCCAATGGAGCTTTTCCTATTCTCTGTCTGGCATTGGGTTTCATGGGGGGAAAAAATCATATTTGCTCTTTTTAAACTTAAAGAAATAATTTTCAGTGTTCAGGATTACATGGTTATTAACCTTCGTTTTAACATGGTTACCAGGTCGTACATACCCTAAAAGAAGCCCCATTGACCACAGTGAATGTATTAATTAAATTTGAACTTCAGCAGGATCAAAAGTTAAACTACAAAGCTCTTCTGCTTTGATTTCAAGGGTTTTTTTTTTTCCTTTACAAAATTGTTTACATTGCCTATACATATGCAGTGAAGCTAGGAAGCTGGTGCTTATCTAATTTTAACAAAGCCGACAAAAATGATATCATCTAGCAAGCAGTTCTTAAAAGCATTTGAATGAATGTGACAACAAATAATTGCCACACACTGTACTAGTCAAAAATAATACGGTTATATAATGTTTGGATGACTTGCATTATCTGAAAATAATACAATTCTCCAAGTTGTGCAGTTTTTAACATAAACACAGTGATGCAAAGAATGCAGGGGCCATTGTAAACAACAAAGCTGGAAACCTTAATATTTTATGATCCAGATAATATTGTACCTGCTAAGTTCAAATTAAACAGACATTTCCTCCTTTAATGTGACACTTGCAAAATGCTTCATAATTGTTATGGCAATAACCCAGGTGAGTTCCCCTAGCAATTAACATGGTTGGGCCAAGGGACACTTCTGACCATCTTCCTTTCCTCGTGATTCATTTCTATTTCAGAAATAACCTATGAAACAGCATGGGGAAATGTTATTTTGAGTGACTAATGTTTATTAAAATAAAATCCGATTTGACATTATTACGCCATTCTCTAGGATTATGGGCTGTTTTACTAATCCGCAATATAAACTTCTGTGTGATTGACCAATAATATTGCAAAGGAATGTTAGAAGCACAGCAGAGATTTCCTGTGAACATTGTCTAGGCTCTATCTTTTAAAACCTAAGTTATTTTGAAGTAACAATAGCCAGCCAGAACAGATTGAATTTCTACTTTTAATATGGTGGGCCATATTAATCTCTGGCTAAATTTCTGTAGGTCTAATAATACCTCTTTTGGGGATACATCCAGGCAAGTCACATTATTTTCAAGATGTTTCCATTGCTGTTGCAGAGGACTCAGTTTGAACATTTGCAAATTGTTCATCCGAAAGAGTAATCATCTGGGTTGTCCTGTTGTATGGACCAGAGTTGGAGAACTGAGCAATGAGTGTAAAATGTATATGGTCCAGGCTTCTCCCATTCAGTTTTCAGAGATACGGATTATATGTGATGTAGTTCAATATTCAAGCATCTAGAGAATGGCATTAATCTTATGTATCTGAAGCTCAAATATGCAGAGATTATAAACACTGTACTGGAATATAAATACCAGGTTTTCTTTTTATTTTATTTTATTTTATTTTATTTTATTTTATTTCTTCTTCTTGGGAATCATCTCTGGCCTGATAAGACCTGGCCCCCAAATACTGTGCTCCAACCAACACCCACTTCCTGCTTCCTTTCTGGCCAAATCTGTTTCCTGTTTCCTCTCAAGCTCCCCCAGGATTGCTATCTCCCACCGGTCTTTGTTGCTTGGCAACAAAGCTGAAATCCCCCCCCCCAGTTTCTTCTCCCCCGCACAGCTGCTAGGCATCCTCAGCCATATTTTGATGTAACAAATAGGAGACCAGATGGGATGATACATTTAATAACATTTCTAAAAGAAAAAAAATGTATGTGCATGGGGCAAGCACTTGGGTGGAATAGAACCCTTACCCATGAAGAAAGAGGAGCATAGGTTTGCAACATCCATGCCGCCAAAGGAACAGTGTAAGGCAGGGGTGTCCAACCTTGGTAACTTTAAGACATTTGACTTCAACTCCCAGAATTCCCCAGCCAACCATGCTGGAAATTGAAGTCCACAAGTCTTAAAGTTGCCAAGGTTGGATATCCCTACAATGGCAAAAGTGTGGAGGCATATGTTGGTGTGGGAGATGGGGAAATGAAAATAAATGGAAATCCACCATTAAGGACATTTTATTTATTTATTTGTTCAACTTGTATGCCGCCTTTCTCCGAAGACTCAACGCGGCTTACAATGCATACATATGACATTAATAATGCCATATATCCTCAGCAGTAATAAACGTTGGCTTGGTTGCTTTGGTTTTATTTATTTATTTATAATTTATACACCACCCATCTCACAATCAAACAACTCTATTTTTGTTCTCATGCAGAGGAGGAGTTGGACAATAGCTGTGATGGCAAACCTATGGTACGTGTGCCACAGGTGGCACGTGGAGCCCTCTCAGCGGGCAAGTGAGCCGTAGCCCAGCTCAGCTCCACTGTGCATGTGCACGCGCCTCCCACCGGCCAGCTGATTTTTGGGTCTCTGGCTCAGGGGCAGGGCACATGCGAAAGATGGCATGCATGCATGGGGGGGGTCACATGTGCATGTCTGGGGGGAGCGGCACCTCCTGTGGCCTAGTTTTTGTTCCAGGAGGCTTCAGGGAGGCCTACTATGTCCAAAACATGCCAAGGGGGGGGTCGTGCATGCATGCGCAAGGGGGCAGGGGAGCATGGGAGTCACGCACCTATGCGCAGGGGGCAGGGGGGTTGTATACACATGCACGGGGGACAGGGAGTGGGCATCCGCGCTCCCCCCACTTTTGGCACGCGATGGCAAAAAGGTTAGCCATCACTGGGCTATAGGATATCTTACAACCATTCAACTCCCTGATATCTTTGCTACTCTCGTAGCAGCATAGGTGGCTCAATAGTCCTCTAAGATGTTGCATGCAGCTCATCATCCGTGCTGGCATCTGTGACCTGGGCTACTGTTGGTATGTCACCTTTCTCGGCTTGATTATGCTTGCCTATCAGGAGTATCCTGAACAAAAGCATTTCCAAGCTCAGTACAGGTTTCCCTTATTTTATGCTCTCTGAAAACCTTGCATAAAACAAACTCATATAAACGGAGTCATTGAACCAATGGAAAAAGGGAATAGGTTGTCACATTTTGTAACCCAAATGCATTGACAAATCTGCTCATACATTTTCAGAGTCTTATTCTTCACTACATTATTCAATACTACATTATTCAAATGTATTTTCTTCCTTGTCTCATATTCTATGTAGCTATGTACTGTACAGGGGAAGCATTTTCTCCATCTTTTCTATTAATGCATGCGGTTATCATAGCGGACAAAGAGTAGAATGCATTTCATCATCATAATACACATTTGATTAGCATTCTTCATTGTGTTGCTTGCAATAGATTTGCTTGGTTGGTTAAAAGTTGGTTCTAAAGCTGGGGATTCTTCACCAATTTTGAAGCAATGTAACAATCTAACTTTGTTTTTAATATTAGAGGGGCTTCTCCTTTGCAATTTGGGACTATTGATTGGACAAGATTTTGATGGCCACTTTGGTCCTGCAATAACAGTAATAACTATTGCAGATATTGAAGTGAGTGACAGAACTCACAACTGGAACAATTGTACAACAAATGTATAGGTGAAGGCAGAATGAGGTTTTGGTGGGAAAATATTCAAATCATTTTAGTGAGAAATAATTTTGGCAGGTTTTCCTGTGCAAATTCACTGTGCTGACAACAGTTGCATAATAGCATTTTTCCACATACAGTGAATTTTGGGATGAAAATTATAAATTACATGAAGTGAGGAGAGCCTACTTTTGATAGTCTTATCATTATTTTGCTTCTGTTCTGTTTATACTCATTTCATTTTCTTCCTTTTTATTATTGTAAGCAGCCTAGAGTATCTTAAGGGTAGAGTAGCAAGATAGGTGGTAAATAAATTTAACAAATAAAATAATAATAAATAAGTTATTCTTAAGCACAATTCCCCACTAATAATAGAGATAACTGGGCTATGTTGTGGTTGTTTGCTGTTTATATTCCTGTCTCATTGAATAGGAGCTTTGCTATTGTATTTATTAATAGAGCTTGCATTAAAATGTGCAATTAAACCACAGTTAGAGTGATTGTCTCAATTCCAGCCTAGCATCTTTCCCCCCTCAATGCAAGTGCTATAAAGGAAAAAGCAGAGTTTTACTGTTGATTTAGATTAGGGATGCTAGGGAGTTCTTGGAGTTGAAGTACACAAATCTTATAGTTACCAAGGTTGGACTCCCTTGATATACAGGTTGGACTATCTGTGAATAGGTGAACTTTTAATAGGACAAGAACTCCATCCCATTCCAGTCCTTTTAACACTTAGCAATAGCCACATTAACTGTGGAATGTTGCATAGACAACTCATACCTACTTCTGTGATCATCATTGCTTATTTTTCTTTTTTTTACTTACTAGATATCCTCTTCACCTCATCTCAGAACATTTACTGGTATTTTTGTGAGGACAGAGCTTTCTAAATATTCAGTGCATAGCCAATAATCAGGTTTTTAGTGGGAAAAAAGGACATGGAAAAGAGAAAAAAGGACAAGGAAAGATTAAATAACAGTTGAATTAGGAGTAGAAATATAAGAACAAATGGGAAGAAACAAAAATTGTGGAAAGGAAATTGGGTACATGTTTATGTCTAATGTAAATAAAACAAGTAGAATAATATAATACATTGTAGTGGTATATATATGATATATTAGAAATATGTATAAAAGATATAGTAGGATAAGAGAGAGAAAATGTATAAGTATGGATTACTGCTGCGAAACTGTTGAAAAGAAGAAAGTGTTAATATTTCTTTTTGGTTTTTTTAAAAAAACTGTTTAATAAAAATATTTTTTAAAAATAAAAAAATAGAGGGACATATAACATTATTTCTACTTTCCTGCAGAGCTCTCAAGCCCACAATGCTTGCTAAACTATTTTATTTTACTCAAGTATTTAATAATTGCTTTTCTCTCAGTTCTGCAACTCAAAATGGTCCTTTGTGAAAAATATGCCATTTCATGTCATCGGATTGTTTGCTTACTTATGGTTGAGACAGAGATGCTTCATTATGATTGTTCTATAGTACAGGAAGGTTTGGATTCATGTGTTTGAAGTCTACTTGTTTTAAATCATATCCTAGAAGTATTTTTTTATGCATCAGCTAGTTTTTGGTGTTATAGTTTTTAATAGCAAAGAAACCTTCCTTTGAAACTTTGAAGGTTTCTTACTCCAAAGAAATAAGTTTCTGTTTTCAGTTTAGCTTGCACTTTCAAGTTGAGTAAAATAAGTATAATTAGAGAGGATAAGATTTGTTCCATTGGTATGCTATTTTTTTAAAGGAATATATGTTTATTGAAAAGATTAGTTCTGAGAAAATCACATCTGGCAAAACTGCATTGTAAAGTACAGATTAACTACTGTATTGACTTAAGCAGTTTGATTTCATTGCTTGATGTAGAAAAAGATATCTTAAATTTTTGCACTATAACATGTTTAGAGACTCTCCTTCATTCTGTCAGAAAAGGTGATCTGTTGAAACATAGGAAACAATACAGAAGAAAAACATACATAAAAATAGAAGCCCACGTCGACAGGCCATATATGGAGTTACTGGGGACTTCAGAGGGATACCCTTTCATTCTTTCTTTCAGGTTTTTTTTTTTTTGCACCACCCCTTTGGTGAAAACAAATCACTACCGCATTATTTCTCCTTCTCTCCACTCTTCAATCAAACCTTCGCAAAAAAATAAAAAATAAAAAAAGCTCCACATGGATAAGCAAAATCTATTCATATTACAGAATGCAATCCAGGTCACTTCAACCTAACGTTCTTTACACAATTTGAAACGAATTTATCCTATTTAATAACAAGCGGAGCAAAATGCAAAGGATTGCGGTACAGTGCAGCAACAGCAGCTTCTGATGAGTCAAGCTCCCACAGACGCCAGCCTGCCTCCGCCTCCTCCCCCCCCCCGTCCTCTTTTCCTCTCCTCCCATCCCCCTCTGCCTCTCAATAGATGTCTATTAAAAGCTGCTGACGTTGGGAGCGACGGCCATCTTTGATGAGGGCACAGCTCCCATTCCATTGAAGAAGGAGATTTGGGGAGGTCAGCAGCGGCTGTTCTTACTTCCCAACTGCAGCAGCACACCCCAGTCTCATAACCCTCCACAGAGGCAACCGAGCAGAACTCATCTGGAGCGAAGGTAAGGGAAAGCAGGGGCTGAAACCCTCCTGCTTGCCTTCGGAAGCTCTTCCAAGGCTAAAGCCGTGGAAGGAAGGGAGAACTATGGCAGGCTGGGAGAAACGGTGATATTTTTCCAACCATATTGTTGTTTCCGATAGAGCAAACGAGAGGGAAGGAGAAGAAAAGAAACGTTCGTTTCTGCGTCTGATTTGCTATTATTCTAAAAAGACTCTGGTGGTGCATTCTTTACACGTAAGAGTTCTTCTGCAGTATTTGTCTGTCTGTGTGTGAAAGAGTGAGTGCGCGCGAGGGAGAAAGGAAGATAGGGTTCAACTAAGTGATTGTGCTTTGCTGGCTGAAATCACTTTTCTTCCTCCCGCGATTTGGTGCAGAATCGGTGTGACTAGCTATAAAAAGAGGTGGGGAGGAAAAATTGTATATAGCGGAGGATTTTCCTGTACGCTGGGCAGCATTCTTCGACTACAGATTCCATTTCAGTACCCTGGACAGCGAACAGCACTGCTGCGGACTCCGTCGCAACGGCCGCAGAAATCCATCCAAGGCGAGAGTGCGCACCTAAAAGCCTTACTGCAGCAACGGGACTTTTGTTTCAGCACCTCGGACAGCTAAGGGCCATTCTCATGGGATCCCCCTGCAGGCAAAAGTTGTGATGATGAAGGGAAATCCGACGCCTTGGAGATACTTGCCTAAAGCAGGGAGACCGGTGACAATGCAAATACTGCAAAATGGGGGAGGGGGGGGTAAGGAGGAACGCCGGAGGCAGAAAAGTGGGCAGAAGTTTTATATATGAAGAGGCTGCTCTTAAAGGGAGCGAGGGAATGGAGACTGGTGCATTAAAATCGCTCGCGATTGAAGCTCATTATTTAGTTTCCAGGTTCCCTTGGTCCCTTTTGCCAATACTGATCTTCTCTGTTTGCACGCCATAGCTACCCTGCCTCACGACATCCGCATTCGTCGCCACTTAGGAAAGATGAAACCTTTCCTGACTTCTCCACTGCAGAGACCTGCTGTGAAACAGTGGCACGCTTCCCTAGGCTGGGGACCTGTGTTTGTTTTGGAAAGAGGTGCTGTAACTAAACAGTTTGTTGTGGTTTTGTTTTATTTTATTAAGAGGGAGGTTTCAAAGAAGGGAGCTTGAGTCTAAATCTTTTGAATTTATTTTTAAGAGATAAAAGCGACCGTTAAGAACAGACAAACAAAATCTTCCATCCTGCCTCGCTTAATGATCCCCAAAGACCACATTGCGAAAGTTCTGCTGAGTTTGGCGATCTCCTGTGAGCCCCAGCGATGTGCTATTTTCCCCCAGACGTGCTGGGGCAGTTTCATTCATCTTTCCGTTTTTGCCGCCTATAACGACGTGTCAAATGGCCATTCCTAAATAGCACTGCGATAGGCGAGAACTCTCTTGAGTGCGAGGAATGCTAAGCGAGGCAGTTTGATCAGTATCGAGAGCGCTTCAGGTACCTTTTCGTTTTAGCGCGTTGATTGGGAAAAGATGGCAAACCTTTGGTGCCAGGAACCACGAAACGATTCGCTCTGTGAGCCTGCCATTGTAAAAAACCCTTTCGCTGAAACGTCTATGGTTCAACCCTTGCTCCTCTAGAAAAAGTGGGATCCTTCAGAGAAGCCTCGCCGCCCTCTATTAAGCTGGGGTTATTTTGGAAGGTGTGGAAGGAGGAGGTCGTCCATGTGCAAGCGAACTTCTGGAGAGGCTCACGTTAGAAAAAGAAGGGGGGAAGAAGAAAGGGGAACGTTGATATTGGTTTTCTCCATGCTTCGAAAGTGCTCATCGGGAGTCAGTGCGTCAAGGAAAAGGCTCTGCGTGTTGGAGCTTCAGTAATTATTCTGCTGGTTTCCTCCCCCCCCCCTCTCCTCTCCCCTCTCCCCTCCCCTCCCTTCCCCTCCCAGTAGTCTTCAGCTTTGCAAAAGGGGGGAGGGGAAGAGAGGAGGAGGAACCCGAGACTGTTGACAAGGGAAGGCAGGAGATACAACGTATATGCTGTTTCCAAGAGATGGCTCCCGGATGGGGGGCCCCAAGGAGTTCTTTAACGCTTCTTCGCAAACAACGCGGAAAGGGCGAAGCGGGGGGGGGAGGGAAGTCGCGGGGGAGGAGGAGAGAATCCAGGTGGCGTCCATTCACGAGTACGGGCGGGAGAAGCGCGTCAGCTCAACTGACGGATCAGAGCTAGGGTTGATTGAGATCAGCCCTGCGAGATCAGGCGGTAAAGCTCCCCTGGCGGAAGGCTTTTTGCTTTTTCGCAGTCATGTTTCCCCGTCTCGCTGCGTCCATCTGCTGTTTTTAAGAGTTGCGGTCGGAAAAGGCACGTTAAGCGCCGAAGCCGATCAGGACTGTTTTAGATGGGATGGGTTCACCCTTCCCCGCCCTTCGGCCTCTTCCCTCGCCCCTGTATCCGTTCCAGCTTGGACGCCTTTAATCAGGAATCGCAGGATCCCTTTGGAAATTAACCGGAGCTACATGGATCGCGTGCTTCCTGCTGCTTCCGCCTCTTGGTTGATCATCAGGGGGCGTTATGATTCAGGTTTGCGGCGGCTGCCCAGCCCAGCATAGGCCACGCACGTAGCAAAATCCGAGACTGGCATGGCCTCGCTCCACGTGACTAGCTAAATAGGCCGAGGCAGCTTTCTTATTTTAAATCTTTCCCTGGAAGTGCTGTCATGTTGAAGGAGGATGACAGGCCGTCTGGTAAAAGCAGCAAGGAGGGGGCCAAGGAGCCGAGAGTTGTCCAGATACCCTTGGAATTTTTCGTGACTTGGCTGAAGTCGGGGTCTGCATCCTGCGTGCTGCATAAAGCACCGTCCCTTCCACTGCCTCGTGACAGAGCATGGAAATCCAAATTGTCTCGAGGAACAAGGAACAGTCAAGGAATTGGACTTCGTAGCAATGAAAAAACAGGGGAGGGGGGAGAGGGAGAAAAAGCGTGCTGGACAATGCAGTGCTTACAGAAGACCTTGGTCTACAGCAGCTTCTTAAACCCCACCACCACCACCACCATCACCAAATTTCAATCCACGATCCTATTTCTTTGGGAAATAATGCAGGTATCTCTGAACAGATGCAAAATGCCCTACTTGTAGTGAGTAAAATAAAAAATAAAAAAAAATCACAGGAGACAGACTTTGGGCAAAGTTCCATGCAGGATTGAGTCCAAGGAATTAGTAATCGAACTTTTAGCAAGATGGAATGTAGAAGTGTCAATAAGAGACGAAGAGGCACCAGGGAAGGCGATATTTAATGGCCATGCAGAACGGAAACGGATATGTGGAGTTGGGGATCCTTTCTCCAAAAGAGACTGAAGTAATTTTCCATTTAAAGCCACCAAGTCAGTATTCCAAAGAGCGTGTTCGTTTGATTACCAAAAACTGCTGCAGGCATTAAGAAGAGACGGCTGTTTCTCTTTTGCACAGTGTAGATTAAACAGGTAAATTGTTTCAAGAGTGCAGGTGGAAGAATCTCAGGGTTCCCCTTCCAGATATTGGAGATAAAATAAAGAAGAAGAAAAACCACCATCCTGCAATCAGCATATGATGGAACTACACTCTGGCTGAAGATAATGACAAATCTCTTACTGTTAGTAAGAAAACTGTATGGGTGTTTCTATGAGGCCATTAGGGCTGGACTCTTGTTTGAAGAAGACTTTACCTTTACAGGACAATATAGCTTAATTCAGTTTTTCCCCCCATTAGTGACATTGTCCTGGTTTCTCTTCCAGAAGCCAGGAGAGTCCACAAAGAACTGTGTTTGAATAGGAATGAGATTCTCTCTGTGTTTAGCCCTTCAAATGAATGTTATTAAAGATGTAAACCAAGAACTTCAGTCAAATAAACAGGCAAGCTCCAACAGCAGCTAAAAATTGAATGTTGTATCTTGTGTATGCAAGGCAGAGCCTATTATCTTCCCACCAGTGGCAACTCTGATGTAAACAAAAGTCTACCCAAAGCTGGGCTTGTAAGCCTTCCCAGTTCTCTCTTAGGCTTTACCTTATTGCTTTTAATTAAAAACCATCTGAATATAATATACTCATGGCTGTTAATGTAGCCATAATGCCCCATTCAGTACTTGTGTGCCTGTGAGACCGTTTCCTTTATTTGTATGGATTAGGTGTGAGTGCCATTCCTTATGTAACCAAAACAGGCAGCTTTTCCACCCAGATAGTAGGGATGAGCAGAAGGGGTGGGGAGCGCGGAGTTTTGCAGGTATCTTCTAGGGAGAAAGCCTATTTAGCTGCTGTAATTTTTAAGGAAAAACACAGGTGGCTGGTTAGAAATCGGCCTTTGCTATGAGTGAGAACAGTGAATAGAATTACATTCATTATGCAATCTTTTGTAGAAGGTTCTGTTTAAAGAGCCGCACTGTAAAAACAAAATATCCAAGTTTAATATT
This sequence comes from Ptyas mucosa, assembly GCA_012654045.1. Taxonomy (NCBI): domain Eukaryota; kingdom Metazoa; phylum Chordata; class Lepidosauria; order Squamata; family Colubridae; genus Ptyas; species Ptyas mucosa. The sequence continues at coordinate 30,323,992 of WNWU01000017.1, forward strand.
TACAATTTTATGCCACTGTTCCTTTAATGTTTTACTCTGGACTCATTAAACTATTGTTTTTAGAAAATGTTACTTGCAAAGAAAGGTTATAGTAATGGAAAAGTATCTGTTAACACTTACGCTGGGAAGTCAGGAGTTGAAAATATCACAAGGCAAGGAATTTTGGGTCTGATTTAAAAGTCAAGGAAGAACTTTTCTGAATTCTACTTAGATCATTTCAATTAAATCCTCCTTTGAATTATACCTTGCTGGGTGATACTGTTATTTTCCCAACCCATTTCCAGTCCAAAATAAATATGCCCAACTCTTAACTGAAGTGTATTGGGAAGCTCTGCTTCTGAACTGAAGTGTAGTATAGTCTAGATGGCAAAAATCTGCAGAAGACAGTTTAATTCTCTGCCTAAGTGAGGTGGAGTGGCATCATGCGGGGAAGAGATTGATAAAATGTCTGAATTAGTGAAAAAATTGTGGTCAAAAGGACATGGGTGCCTTATGCTGCAGGATTGGATGTGCAGGGTTTTTATTCAGGATGGACAAGGTAGGGTAGACTAGATTGGGGCTTTCAAAACCTGCCCTAAGTAAGCACTAACATTTTACCCTAGTATCCATTGCTTGTAAATAGGAGGTTAATGCCTCCTACTAAGGCAGCATTTAACATCCAGCTGCCTGCAATTACTGCGAGTTCAATTCTCACCAGGCTCAAGGTCGACACAGCCTTCCATCCTTTCTAAGGTGGGTAAAATGAGGACCCGGTTTGTGGGGGCAATAAGCTGACTTTGTATAAATATACAAAAGTATGAAGGCTATTGCTTTATGCATTGTAAGCCGCCCTGAGTCTCTGGAGAAGGGCGGCATATAAATATAAATAAATAAATAAATAAAGGCCCCATTCATTTCTTGGTAGACTTAGGTTTCAATAATTTTCTGCAATGGGATAGTAAAATTGTTAATGGAACAGAATTGGAGGGGACCTTGTTATATACTTGATCAAGAAGGAAAGCATATGGATGGTTGGGTTAGATTTGAGTTGTTGTGTAATAGCTTAAATTTATAGGAAAAACCAGCATTGACAGCTTTATGTGATTGATCTGTTGCTGGAATGTACTACCTCGGATTGCTAGTGCCCCTGCTGGCTATATGGACCTGACCCAGACATCCAAAATTTCCATATTCTTTTTGGAACAGAGATACTTTATCATCATCACTGTCTTTAATTAAAATAAGTGGAGAACGGGTATTTGCATATCTCACGTTTTGCATATCTCACTTTTCTTCCTTTTCTAGAGTAGCACAGTCTAATCATTGACATATCAGATAGGGCTGGTTGAATATGAAGTTTGGCTGGTCGATACGTCTTACTGATATCATTGAATTTGGGCCACTAAAGGCTTGGCATATGTCCCTGTTACAGAATCTAGAAATGTCATTACCAGTGTATATTGTTTGGCGAGAATATTTCTTTTTTTGTCCTGCTGTAAGGGATGTGTTTTCATCTTAAACCTGCCAAATTGTTTGAGCAAATTAAAATGCAGGCATTTAAATTCTCTGAAAGAGGAGAGCAGTATTTATATATAACCTCTGCTGATCTGCTGTTTTATTCTGCAGCTGAACAGTAGCCTACAAATATACTTCTGTGAAAAACCCTTGCCGCGGAAAATGTTTAGGTTTGTTTCAGTTGGATGTGAAGATGAGATTAGCATGATTTTTCTTACTCTTGGCTCAAGAGCCACTTTGGTTAAATACCCAGTTTGGTGTAGTGGTTAAGGCATCAGGCTGGAAATTAGGTGATCATGAGTTCTAGTCCCATTTTAGACATAAAACCAGCTGAGTGATCTTGGGCCAGCCACTCTCTCTCAGCCATAGGAAGGAGGCAATGGCAAGTCACTTCTGGAAAACCCTGCCAAGAAAACTGTCCAGACAGTCACCAGGAGTCAACACTGACCAAAAGACACCAAAATGAATAAGAGCTGAATGGCACAAAATACTGTCTTTCATCATAAGCGTGTAATATAAGTGGAAAGGGTATATACCCTGCCATCAGTTCTCAGCCGCTTAGGTCTGTTGCAGAGTTAGAATCCTAGGACAATTTCCCTAATATGTTAAAAGTTCTTTCTGGAACCTTCCTTGATCAAATATACTACTGCTATGCTGTATCTCTGGAATATTGGTGTGTCAGAACTTTATTATGTTCCTTCTTTGGTAATGATAGATACGGTGTTTCATCTTATGCAGTAGCAGAAGCTGAATATTAATCAAGGGAAGAGAACAGACTAGGAGCAATTTATCATGAGGGTTTCTGTATTGCTGCAGATGATGAATGCGCTTCTGGCATGGTTAATATTAAAATCATGTGGCTGCAACCATTGCACGCATTTCACTCTTCAGCTGGAACTCTAGCAACCCATGTATATTTTTTGTGTTTTAAAGAGACCACATTAAAATTTAATTGAATCCAAGCCCCAACTTCAAACAATTGCCACCATGGCAATTCATGGGCAATGGATTCAATTTTCCTGGGCAAATTGACCCAGGTTAGTATTTGTTTCACTTCAATACATGTTTATCTTTACATTCTCCCAAATGGATTATTACAGATTTGTTCAACTCTTAATTTTAATCAACTCTCGACTTATCTTTCCATGCTTTGTAGAGTTTGAAAAACGAGTCGTACCCCAAAGTCAGGCCCTGTAGGTCCAATCACAATATATTTTATTAAATGAAACACATTCAAGTTTTTTTTTCCCAGAGGTGCCATATGCTAAATAATTTTTTTCCTGAGAAAATGTTATTGTACTTGTTCAAAGGCCAGGCATGAAACAAGAAATGAAGAAGACTTTAGAAGAAAATGACAACCAGTTCAAACTTTTAATGTAATTTGTGGTACGTTGTCTATAGGGTACACTCTGTATAACAGATTCAGTATTGTTACCAATGCATAGAACGGTGGGGTTTTTTTTCCTCTCTGGTATATTTAATTTAGATGGTGTTAAACAAAAATGAAGATGTTGATGTTCCTTGAGTAACAAAATAAAGGAAGCATGCGAAGCTGTAAATATGTAACATGTTTGCATGTCGGTGTTTCTGCTTTTTTCTGGGACTGTATGCCTCTTCCAGTTTTTGGAAGTTACCATGCATGGACAGGCAGAGTCCTGCTACACAATTTCTTCCCAATATTCCATTAGGTTGAAAGAAGAAAAAAAATTCAGCGAGAAAGAAAAATCCATGACTTAATGTTTCTACATTGTGATCAAATGTAATTACAAAATTCTGGCACCTCTGAATTAGAAAAACCTCTACTTTTTATAAAAGGGTTGACATATGTAGGAATGATATAGCATTCGTATGAAAGCCAACTGGGTACCTTGGGCCAGTCACTCTCTCTCAGCCCAATCTACCTCTCACAGGATTGTTGTTCTGGGAAAAATAGGAGGAAGAAGGTGCATAGGATATGTTAGCTGCCTTGAATTATTTGTAAAAATAATAAAGGCAGGATACAAACAAAATATATAGATTTATAGGAAATGAAGCAGTTAATAATCCTGGGTTTTGTGGTGAATAAAGTTTTTTTTCTTTTAATATTTTAAAGGCAGGGTTTAGCCCAATCAGGATTATATATGGTTTCGAAGTTTTCATTTTATTATTTTGCTTGTCCATATTGAAATGGAGCTGAGCCACAAGTAAAAACACTTAGCTTCAAGGCTGTAGAGACAAATTTCATTATATTTTAGTAGTGTTAACGGTGCTGTGATTTAAGCCAGTGCACTGTGTAAAATTGCAAGTGCTCAAATACAGGGAGTCCTTTTGACTTACGACCACAATTGAGCCCAAAATTTCTGTTGCTAAGCAAAACAATTGTTTAAAGTGATTTTTGCCTCATTTAATGAACCTTTCTTGCCACATTCGTTAAGTGCATCACTGCAGTTCTTAAGTTAGTAACTCAGTTGTTATGTGAATCTGGCTTCCCCGTTGACTTTGCTTGTCAGAAGGTGATCACATGTCATAAATACGAGTCAGTTGCCAAGTGTCTGAATTTTGATCACCTGACCACGAGGATGCTGCAACGGTCATAAGTGTGAAAAAGTCGTAAGTCCCTTTTTTCAGTGGTGGTGTAACTTCAAACATCTCTAAATGAACGGTTGTAAGTTGAGGACTACCTATATTTTTGGTAACTCCTCCCCCCCCCACCTCCCCATTTGTAATAAGTTATTTGGAACCCAGATACAATTTTGAAGCACCAAGTGATAACCTGGGCAGGGAGGAGTGGAGCCCTGAAATGTCAAATATTTGTCCCTTTATCTACTCTAAAATAATCCATGTAGGATGTTGCATTACCTGCAAGGAAAAATGGCTTGGTGCTATGAATTTATTTTTTAAGAAATTCTCACACTTTTGACGTGCAAAACTGCAGTTAATCAGTTGAAAATATGGTGAGGTTGCTTCCCAAGGGTATATTTTGAGTGTCATGAAAGGACAAAGAAGGTTATCAAGGTTATTTGGGAATGTATGTTAGAATTCAGCTTCTTTTACTGATTATCAGTGTCTCCTATCAAATACTGTATAGGTATTAGAGCTCCACCCTCTGGTTTTTTATTATGCCAAGAATGTACTGCAAGGCAATCTGATTGTATTATCCATCTGTAAATGAATGTTGGGAAAAAAGTTTTTTATAATGAAAAAAAAACCATTAATTGATTTACACTGCAATGACTAAAATAGCTTTTTGGGTCAATTCGTTATGCAGTTCTTATCCTTAAAACCCTGCTACGTTAGGATCCTGATATGCAAAGGAGTGTCTTTTTCTATCCTATTGAAATTTTTTGTTGTTGTTGCTTCTGCTCTAAATAACTGAGGTGGGAGATAGTCGGATTCAGTGATGGGTTTCTCCCAGTTCTGCCGAGCCGGTAGCGGTGACGATATGATGTCATCAAACCGGTTCTGCCCCCCCGCTCCCCCCGCCGCCCCACCCCCCGAGTTATTCTTACCTTTTATTTGGCCCCACCCCCAATCTATTGCTGCCTCCTGAGTCCCAGCTGATGGCTAGAGGGAAAAAACCTGTTTAAACCTGTTTGTGCTGTGGGGCTTCAAAGGGCTGCCCTCCAGCTGATCAGTGTTAAAAGAAAACAAATGGGTAGACCGATGCCTGAAAAAATACATGAGTAGATCAGTGCCTGCAAAAATAAATGGGTAGACCAGTGCCTGCAAAAATACATGAGTAGACCAGTGCCTGCAAAAATAAATGGGTAGACCAGTGCCTGCAAAAATATATGAGTAGATCAGTGCCTGCAAAAATACATGAGTAGATCAGTGCCTGCAAAAATAAATGGGTAGATTGGTACAGTTCTGCAAGCAGTTAAAAGCCTGGTAGACCAGTACCTCTGCTAAATCCTAAATAATTGTCACACGACCATCAAGCCACGCCCACAAAATAAGCCACGCCCACAGAACCTGTAGTAAAAAAAATTAGAACCCATCCCTGGTCGGATTGCTATTAAGCAGTAACTCTTCAGTTACAGAACATTCTCCTCATAAAGACTCCCTTGGGACCTTCATTAACCTTTTGTATCAAGCAAGCACCTCCTTTGTTCGTTTAGGATTTTAAAACTGTCGAAATAGTTTTGTTGCGACATTGAGTTTTTTAGTTTTTCTTCAGTTTTTTAAAAAAGAGCTTGATGTGGCCCCTGTTGCTTTCCGCTGATTGTTGTTCTAAATTAGTTGGACGAAATAGGCCTGACCTAATGAACTCTTATTTAATATGACTCCATAGACAAATGGGTACTTCATTTCCCCCCACCCCCAAGAATCTCTGCTAGTAAAATCTATACTGCAATTGTACTGACTGATGTCCTATAGTTCTACACCTGCTTCATCTTATTATGTTATATACCCAAAAGATAGAGAGAGAGAAGGCAGAGAACAATGTTTTCTGAGAGCCGTGGTGGTGCAGTGGTTAGAATGCAGTATTGCAGGCTAATTTTGCTGACTGGCAGCAGTTCGATTCTCACCAGGCTCAAGGTTGACTCAGCTTTCCATCCTTCTGAGGTTGGTAAAAGGGGGACCCGAATTGTTGGGGGCAATACGCTGACACTGTAAACTGCTTAGAGAGGGCTGTAAAGCACTGTGAAGCGGTATATAAGTCCAAGCGCTATTGCTATGGCTATTGCTTCTCTTTCTAAATTTGAGAGAACTGGAAAACATTGTGTCTTGCCTAATTAATATAAGGTAGTTTTCATAGTATCATGATTTAACCATCATATTGTTTTAATGGACTGCAGATGGATCCTGGTGAGGGTGTGTTTGCTGCATCTGTCGGCATCTGCCTGAAGAAACTATGTGTTTTCCTGGGTTCACATGATAGCAGTACAGTTCAAGGAAAATATGTATTTCAGTTAAAGAGGTTCCAGCAGGTATCAACTTCAAGGCCACTTCTTATTGTAAACCATGGCTTTTATGAATTCCATCATACCCTGATGGCAGGCCCATCTACACATTCCCTGGCTGGCCCAAAGAATTGAGTGCTCAGGGAAATTATTGTTGCTGACACCGAAAATCAATTACAGTTATAAATTCACTCTGGACTAGTGAGGTAGTCCAGTTCCAGTAAAATGACTCTAAAACTAAGGTTATATCCAAAGACTCAAGAATTGCAAGTTCTCTCCAAATTTACTGAATTTTAATTTTTAACACGATAAAAGGGGGAAATTGTCTCTCCATCCTCCCTCCCTCCTCCCTCTCTTTGTCAGAGATAGTTGAAGTAATTGGCTAAATTTTCATTAATTTTAAATGTAAATCAAATCAAATCACAAGTGCTCGTCGTAAATATGGCCGGTATAATATTCATAGTCTAAGTCTTCCAGTTTGTTTCTTGAAAAATCTGGGGAAGTTGGCAGAGCAGCTCGAGAGGCTCTAGAAGCTGCAAGGGGAAGAGAAGATTAAAAGAGTCTTTTAGATTAATGAAAATAATCTTTCATAATATTAGATGTTGCTCTAAAAAGTCTCTCTGTAGGAGATGTTGTTAGCATGCTTTATTATAATTTTACCTTGTTAGTTTGGGTTATGATCGCTTAAAGGAATTGACTGTGTCTGATTCTGCCTTTCTAATTATCAATTTTCTTTCAGTGAGTCATACTGGGTAGCTTGCTCTTCTCTGACTGATCAAATCTTCCATAATATTTGACTCCATCAGGACTCTTTGTGTTAAGAAGAAAAGTTCTAGATTGTGCCCTACTCTTTTTCACTGACTTTGGGCCCTTCGCCTATTAAGAAGCCTTCAGCAGCATAAACACTGCCCAACCCAACTCAGGTTGCCTGGCCACATTGTTTTTGATTAAAACCATATATCTTCAACAGCAAGAGTTGTTTCCAGTCAATACCTCCATTCTAGTTGTTCCCCCAGCTCCTGCAGCAATTTAAGACTCTGCCTCTGAAGCCAACCCTTTTATAATACTTCCTTTTCTCCCCAATGGGCATGCTTGCTATGAGAAATTAAATGAAACTGTATTTCCAGTTTCTCTTTATCAAATAGCTAGCACAAAGGTTTCTGCAACAGGTAGATGAAAAGCCAGTAAGAAACTATGGCTGAACGCAAGCTATTGTAGATCCTCTCCCTTTGGAAAAAATGCTGGGGAAGAATCCACTTCCCCAGGCCTTTCATGGGTGTTATTAGTATTTATGTCATAGACAGCAATTTCTGGGTCAGTTCCATATTTGTACTATGCAGTCTACTTTTCGATAAAAGGTTGGCCAGAAGGATGGCTGATGGATGGCTCTGAGATGGTGGCCAAGTACTTTGTGGATTAAATCATTAGCATTCCCTCAAAGTTGGAAGTTTGCTGGACAAAGTCCAAAGAGGGATTGAACATTACTACTTGTGACATTACCAGCTAGGAAGAAGCTGAAGCTGTTGATCCTGAAGAATTAGCAGAATCCTTCGTTAAGATTAACTCTGCCACTTGCAGGTTGGACTTCTGCCCTTCCTCATTTCTATCTGCAGCTTGAGTCTGGGACTGGGCCTTTGCGAGGGTTTTATTGTCAAAGGGGAAAACATCAGTGTCCCAGAAGAGGATTGGTGTCCATCAACAGGCTGCCTTCAGACCCATCTTTATTAAGATAATTATCAAATAGTTTCTAACCTTTGATTTTTCAGAGAAAGTTGTTGAGAAAGTAGTGGAATGGTAACTGTAAAGAATTCTGGGAAAAGCACATTAGCCCTTTTCATCCAAGTATCAAACTCAGGCATGAGACAGAAACAACAATGGTGTCTCATTGATGATCCACAATATCAAATGGATAGAGGAAGCATGACTCTGTTAGCTCTGCTGGACTTGTCAGAAACCATCAGTACCATTGAGAATAGCATTCTTCTGGACATCTGTGAGAAGTGTGAGTTACAGGCATCAGTTTAAAGTGGTTTCATTGAGCAGATTTTTTAGTTGTTTTGTGTGGGGAAGGAAAGATTGAGCCCTGGAGCACTCCAGTGTGGGTTGTCACAATGTTAAACCCCACATAGCTGGCTAGTCAAAGAAGCAAGAAATTCGGGGATTTCAGAAAGGCATCTTTAATGCTCAGCTGGGATACAATATAATATTGAAAACCATAAGAGGGAATTCCCAGGCACATTTTTAGTGAGTTAATTAAGGTAGTATGTCTTTCAAATGCTTTCTTTTCGCAGCTCTTACTTCTGAGCTGTACTGCTTCTCCATATCTAATCTGCATTCCTTTGCACATTCACACACTTTCATGCCCAGCTTTCTCCCACATTTTCTTTAGCAACTACACGAAACCAAATGACATATTATTTGATAGTTGGGCCCATTATCCCCAATATGCTGATGATGCCCAGCTCTGTATCTCTACCACAGACCAACTGGAAAATCTAGTAGAAGTTAAACAAGGTGTCTGGAAGCTGTAGGGGGTTTAGATGGGGAGAAATAGGTTGGTACTTACCGTGTTTCCCCCAAAATAAGACCCTGTCTTATATTTTTTTGAAGCCTGAAATAAGCGCTTGGCCTTATTGCCATGCGCTCCAAAGCCTGATTGGGCTTATTATCAGGGGATGTCTTAATTTGGGGAAAACAGGGTAACCATAGCAAGATGGAGTATTTATCGATTCAGAGACTGACTGAGCATGGGATAATGCCAATCTTAGCATTTTGATGGGCTTGTACTCTCCAGTAAAGAACTGGTATATAATTTGGGGATTTTCCTGGACTCTTGGCTCCTATTAGCCAATCTGGTCCAATAGTTAAAGCATCAGTCAGGAAACCAGGAGATTGTGAGTTCTAGTTCCACTTTACCTATGAAAACTAGCTGGGTGTTTTGAGCCAGTCACTATCTCTCAGCCCAATTCACCTCACAGGGTTATTTTTATGGGGAAAATAGAAGGAGGAATGTGTGTTCATCCCCTTGCATTGTTTATAAAAAAAATAATAAAGGCAGGATATAAAAAATAAACAAATAATAAATAGTAGAAAAACAATTGTATGTCAGGGGGGCATTTGCCCAGATTTGTGGTCATTTCTGGAACCGAATGTACTGGCAATAGTCATTCAAATCTTTGCCAATGCTCGGTGAGATGACTGTAATGCACTCTACAAGGGAGCGTCCCTGAAGATCATCTAGAAACTGCACCTAGTTCAAAATGTAGAAACAAGAACTATAGAGTATAGACATAAAGCAGCAGTATTATGGAAACTGCATTGGCTGCCAGTTGGTTTCTAAGTGCAATTCAAACTGCCTGCTGTTACTTACATGGCTTCAGGTCTGCTTAGGACTGCTAACACCAAATAGAATCTGCCCATTGAATACATGATGGCAGAGAGGACTTGCTAAAGATCCCAAATTCATGTAAAAAAGAGCTCCAAGGAGAGCATTTTGTGCAAAAGCTCTTATATCTCCCACCAGATATAATGTTGGCAAACTCTATCACCCTAATATTTAGAAACTTGCTGAAAATCTGATGATTCCAGAGAGCATTTGGGGTGATTGAGTGAAGAGTTGGCCCATTGATGAGTGTTATAATAGTATGTATGTGGATTATTCTTAGGATATTGGACTCATAGCATCGGCCTGGCTGAAACTCAAAATACTTTCTTGTTCCTTCTACATCTAGCATTTGATTGGTATGCTTTTAATGCAAAAAAAAAAAGAGCCTTTTGATCTATCATTGTACTAATCTGGTTCTTCCTAGATAGTCTACAAGTTCAACAAAAGCATCCAGTATTTTTCCTCCCTAGGAATTTTGACCTACCAAGACAATGGGATAGTTATGTAACTTACTGCTTTCTCATACCCCCCTCTGGTATTATCATTCTTTTTTTCATTTTTAATATTCCGAAAGGCAAGAAGAAACAAGAATACAAGATAATAGTCCAGAACAATACATCTCAACATACAGTCATAATTTCCCCATAACGCTAAATTTATTAAAAGAAGAGTTATTCTTAGCATATCTTATATAATCTTTCCAGATCTGATTAAAAAAAAATGTGATCATCTCTCCGAGAAGTCAGTATTTGAGTTTTATCATTATTATTTTTCCCCCATTAAAGCAATTGGCCTTACTTTTCTATACTAGTCTTAAAATCTGGTTATCGGTAAATGAGCCTTTATTATGTTAGTTTTTAGCACAGGTGCACCTGCCCTGATGCCTGTAAGAAAACACCCTGCGCTCTGAGCAACCATTGTATGGCTGCTCAGTTGGAGCCTTATCAGAGAAGGAGGCTTGTGAACAAAGTCATAAATATTGCCATCCAGGTGGGCGTGGCATTTGAAATGCAAAGCGCTCTGTCAGAATATCACAGTAGCATACCAGCCTTCTGGTCTGGCTTGGCATAAAACATCAGAACGAATGTGACAAGAGGTGTGATGAGATAGGATGAGTGTACTTGTTGGGATGCTGAAACAATTCCATTTTATTTATTTATTTATTTGTTTTATTAAATTTTTATACCGCCCTTCTCCTGCTAGACTCAGGGCGGTGAACAGCCAAGAATAAAAAACATCCCAATACAAAGTTTAAAATTATTTTAAAAGAATTAGACAAATTTTGGCCCAAATTTAAAACACCCCAACTAAAATCAATTACAGTTAAAAATATCTAAGGGGGGGTGGGGTTACGCCAGCCCAGCTTGATGAAATAAAAAAGGTTTAAAGGCACGGCAAAAAGCACGGAGATCTGGTATCCTATGTATCTCCGGGGGCAGGTCGTTCCAGAGGGCAGGTGCTGCCACAGAGAAGGCCCTCCCCCTGGGGGTCACCAGCCGACATTGTCTGGCCGACGGCACCCTGAGGAGTCCCTCTCTGTGGGACCATACTGGCCGGTGGGAGGCTATCAGTGGCAGAAGGCGGTCCCATAAGTACCCAGGCCCTATGCCATGGAGCGCTTTAAAGGTGATCACCAACACCTTGAAGTGCACCCGGAAGACCACTGGAAGCCAATGCAGCTCGTGCAGGAGGGGTGTCACATGGGAGCACCCTATCGCTCCCATAATCCCCTGCGCGGCTGCATTCTGCACCAGTTGGAGCCTCCGCGTGCTCCTCAAGGGGAGCCCCATGTAGAGAGCATTACAGTAGTCCAGGCAGGAAGTGACGAGTGCCTGAGTGACCGTGCGTAAAGAGTCCTGATCCTTGGCAAATATTCAAAAGTTATTTTTTTAAAAAAAATTAAGTAACAAAAATAAGGTCATTTACCTTAGACCATTTTTGCTACTTAGTCTATTTTACTGTGGTAAGCCAGTGCATTTGCCCAACAAATATTCAATTCAGTTTTATGAGATTAAACACTGTCCCATGTCAGTTACAAGTAACATTGTGTTTTGTCCATACTTTTCCTATGATTGTGGGGGGGAAAACACACCTTTGAATGAGGATATTTAAGGCAACAAGAGAGGAAACAATTGTGTTTGTCCATACCTTGTCTATCTGAATATATAAAGCAGGCTTTATATGTCCACAGATGTTGTAGATAAGCATTTAAGCAGGAAAGAACATCATAGGGTTCTATTTAAAATTAGTGACATCTTTAAAAGCTATGGGAAAGTGTAGGGCACCAGACGATTTTGGCCTCTAATATTAATAACAACTCCAAGCAACTCTTGGTGGTTTGTACTTTCATGGTTAATAGAGATTAAAGGAGTTATAGTTCAACAACATGTGGAGAGGCACAGATTTCCCAGTCCTTTCTTGGATATTTTTTCTATCTTGGTCAAAAACATTTTAATTCCCTTTCTGGGAATGAGGCAGCCACACCACTAACTTGAAATGATGAAAAATGAGCAAAAGCAGTAGGGCATTATAAAAAATATACAGGAAATTGCTTTATGTCAGATATGGTCTCTTTGATGAAGGCCAATATTTCCACTGCAATGTTTGGATGCTCTCCAGATGGAAAGATCTTTCTTATCATCTGATAAGTGGTTAGAGCACAAAGATATGAATTTTGCAACAAATACAACCTTTACTATTATTGAATCCTCTGTGAAATGCCTGGCAGACCTTTCTCGATTAATGGGCTAGATGGGATCAGACTCAACTAACCGCAAACGCCTACTGCAGGAGATTTGCAAAGCACTTTAAAGATAAAATGGTTCACATCCACTCCAAGTAAGATGCCATAATTAGTAAAAATGCTAATGTCTTTATGGGAAGCATCATCTGGTAAGAGTTCAGGGGATAAATTGCTTCTGTTTGTGGATTTCTACAGGTGCAGTTTTTTGACCTCTCCTCTGGAATATCTACATGGAATCACTGATTATCTATTTCTACACCTGACTGAATCAGGAAAAGTTGGATATGTGTCTGACTGTGATGTCTTACAGTGATGGGCTATATAATCTAGAAAGAAGGAAGGAAAGCAAACCAAGTAGCCTTCTCTGTAGTTGGGTAGTCAGCATAGTCTTTAATTATTCCATTGTTTATTTATTTATATTTTGAGAACTGCACTTCCTATTTTCCTATGTTAGAAGCTGCAAGTTTTACTCAGGTCTCTTGCTCTGTCTAAAAGTAAGACAGAGCTGTTCCAAATATTCTGATGTCAGAGTCTAAATTGGCCCCAGAGATAAACCCCTGACCCTCCCAATGTTGTTGAACTATAGATCCTAGCAACCATTTGTTGTAGCCAATAAGGAAGAATAGGGCTAGTTCTAGCATGGCAATATCTGGAGGACAACAGATATCCTAATCCTGGCCACAGTCAGCTTTGTACATAATAACTCAGATTGGTACCATGGGTGACAAAGAATAGCATGAACAGACTTAGGCAAATCTTTATTTTTGTTGGGAAGGCTGAAACAAACCAGCTCAACTTTCTACAAATTAAAACCTGAGTCCATAGAATAGGGAGACTGCAGTTGTGTATGGTTCAGCATTTCTCAAAACCATGATAGAAACACAGTCTGGGACATATACAGCACAGCTATTTCCTACTCTTCTGTAAGGCAAAGCTGTACAAAATGGCTACCATCCATGGAAACTACCCAAGTTTTGTGACAACAGAAGAACTGCTCTTGCATAACTTTTACAGAGGAAAAAGGTTTCTGGTTTCTGAGAAAGGTTTCAATCTCCTTTTCTTTTCTTAAGCAGTGTTAAGGGGCTGCAATGTTTTATCCCAATATTTATAATTTTCTAAACAGAGCTCATGCAGCAGATGGCAAGTTCATATAAGATTCATGCTGAAGAAAAAAAGGCTAAAGGAGAACATTTGTAGCTCAGGGTTGACATGGGGGATTCTTGGTGGTCTCTGAACTTGCTTGTTTTCTTTTAGACGTTTCATTACCCAAACTAGGTAACATCACCAGTGATGTTACCTAGTTTGGATAATGAAACATCTTCAGGAAAACAAGCAAGCTCAGTGAGCACTAAGGACCCCTCAAGGCTAACATTAAATATTACATAACAGCTTCAAAACATTTTTCAATCTTATATTATCAAATGAGACAGCAGATTCTATTCATCTACCCATTCACCCCAGTCTATGTAATGAGTACTGTATTCAGAAATGCATGTAATACTATAAGCCCTTGACAGATTGCATCAGAGCATAGCTCAGGCAATGTTTCTAGATTTTTAGCATTAAATGTACAGTTGACACAAGCTCCACTATTGTCAGTGATGTTTGTACTGCTACAATGAAGTTAATGAAGTTATTTTATCTGCAACTGAAGTTCTAGCTCCTCTCTTGTCTTATATTATAACATGATGGCTCTCCTTTGCTGTAGAAAATAAATGCCAAAGGAGAAACCAAGGGTATTATTTTTTTCAACATTCTTTCTAAAACTCTATACAAATAGCTATATCTGTGAAAGTATTGTACGTATGAAAATTAGCCATACAATCACAGTAATCCAAAATGGTTGGTCCTGGATATATGTTTCTGTAGGAAATGATGGTCTCAGGGGTGGGCTGCTGGGTGTTCTCAGGGGTTCGGGAGAACCTCTAGCTAAGATTCTGTGCAGTTCAGAGAACCCCCAAATCTCACTCCTGGCTGGCCCCACCCACCTCTCCCCTCCCAGGAGTTCCCACGCAGCCCGTTTTGGATACAGGTAAGTGCAGGGCGCGCACAGAGGCTCGGGGTGGGCGAAAAACGGGCCTACCGGAGGGCCTCCAGAGCCTGCGGAGGCCGTTTTCACCCTCCTGGAGGCTTGAGGAAAGGCTCCGGAACCTGGGGAGGGCAAAAACGCCCACCATGGTGCAGGAGCCAACTAGGCCATGCTCACCATGGCCATGCCCACCCAGCAACTGGGCAGAGAACCCCTTGCTAAAATTTTTGAAGCCTACCCCTGGACGGCCTACATAATATAAGGATTATGAGGGAAAATCAAGCATGGCTGTTCTGTCCTGTTCGGGCTGAATCAGTCAATCAGCAATTTTAGGACTGTGGTTCTAGCAAGCCAAGTCAGAATCACATCTTCATATCATATCATACGAACACACAATCATACCATATGTTCAAGGGGCATAGTCAACATTCATGAAGTACAGGAGTGTTCATTATCATTAAAGGAAAGATTGTGGTTTCTAACAAAAATAGTAAAAGCTAGAGAATATGAAGAACTAGCTACAGAGTGGTTTCAAGCAAAGGGCACGGACTACAAAATTAGACTGATATAGAAAGTTGTTCTGGCATATTCAGGTCCGGCTTTAAATACCAGGAAGTGTTCAGTCACCAGCTGGCACTCCAGCAGCATCAGGCTGCTCCCAAGTGTCCCTGCTTGTGTCATATCCTTCTACACAGCTGAGCACTCCTCTATCTCCCCGCTTTCTGTCTTTTCACACAGAGCTGGCAGTGTTCCCATGGGCTGGGTGGATAAGCCTCCAGTTCAAGATCTGACTCACAAGGGCCAGGAGTAGGGGATTCTGTTGCTACGGCTGGGACTCCCTATTCATGACAGTCTGATTGCCTCATCATCTTGTCCTTCCTCAGAATGATTTTTGCAGCCAGGTGACTGGAACCCTTCTTCTTGTTGTTGTGCCATATCCCTCATTGGACGTTGGCGATCATGTTGGCGATCCTATTTTTATCAGCAGTCGCACAAAAAAGTGTTGCTGAGTTCTGTCCAAACCAGTCCCTTAGATTTTGAAGTCATGATGTTCTTCTTCTGCCTGGATCTCGTTTGCCTTCCATCATTCCTTGGAGGATTAAGTGAAGAATGCCGTATTTTCCCGGGTGTCAAATCACATGTCCAAAATAGTCTAATTTTCACTTTTTAATGGTTTCGATCATTTCCCTTGTTTTTCCCAGGAGGCTTATTACCTCCTCATTTCTAATTTTGTCAACCCAGGTATATGTTAACAGCCCTCTGTAAATCCACGTTTCAAATGCTCATGTGAATCCAGCTCTCCCAATCTTGATGTATTGAATCTCCTAATGTGTATCCTGTTAGGAAAAGCCAGGCCATTCACACATTCATACTTATCCTAATTTCCCACTAACAGCAGCATGATGACATCCTGTGAAATGTTTTCAGAGGACCAGTCCTCATGATATGGTCTTCCTCTCATCGCCAGGCCACTGTTAAGGCAATTTACATTCTTCCCTATTCCGCCTTTAAAGCAGCATTCTTCTCCCAAATGCAATTTTTTCGCAGATAAACATCCTGGGAGATCCTGATTTATATATACTGTATAAAAATATGATTAAAGTAGAAAAACACATTTGCATTCTTTATTTCAAGCTGAGTTCCTTAATAACCAAAACATACAGTTAAGCCCTTAAAACAGATTTCTTCACAAAATCACAAA
The DNA here is from genome assembly GCA_012654045.1 of Ptyas mucosa. Taxonomy (NCBI): domain Eukaryota; kingdom Metazoa; phylum Chordata; class Lepidosauria; order Squamata; family Colubridae; genus Ptyas; species Ptyas mucosa. The sequence goes on from WNWU01000017.1 coordinate 30,340,228, forward strand.
TCCCTTTTAAAGCTTTCACAAATATCCTTAAACCATGAATGTTCCGTGCCCCACTTAACCAGGATGTACACAAGATGTGGTTTAGTGTTAGGGTATCACTGGTTTCAGGGTCTTAATATTCATTGACTGTTACAGAGCTTCTACAAGAATCAATGTCCCTCTGTTGCCCTAGAAGCATGGGTGAAATGCTACCGGTTCAGGCCAGTTTGTCCAAACCGGTAGTAAAAGTGCTACTGGTTCACTGAAGCAGTAGTAAAAAAATGTTTTTAAAAAGTTCCAACGATCAGTTGAGCGATGCGCAATCGTTGGAACTTTTTTTTTTTTTTACTTTTTAAGCATTTTTTTTCTACCGGTTTGGGTGAATCGGTAGTAAAAAATGCTTTTAAAAGGTTTTTAAAAAGGTTGCTAAGATCACAGCTGTGGCACACGATCTTGGGAACCTTTAAAAAAAACTTTTTAAAGCATTTTTTAATACCTATTCGTCCGAACCGGTAGTAAAAAATGCTTTTAAAAAGTTAAAAAAAGGTTCCCAAGATCACACGCCACAGCTGATTTCCCCCCTGCCCGCTGTTCTACTTACTTTCCCAAGCTTCCTTCTGATGCGTAGTGCGCATGCTCATGCAGTGCGCATTTGGTGTGAACTGCACATACGCGGCCAGAGAACCAGTTCAGATTTTACCACTGCCTAGAAGTAATGCTTAGTATTGATTCCCTCATGTGAATTATCCTCAATTCAACCTTTATTTTCTTAACCTTTATTTTACATCATTTCACACTGTTGATCTTGCAGGTGTTTGGATTTGATTAGAAAAACAAAGCTAACTTTGCTCTTTCTTGCATTTCTTCAAAACCTAACATGTCAGTTTGGCAACACACAGAGAAATGATATTTGCTATGGGAAGTTAAAATCAAGTTTCTGATTTTACCTCTAATATTAGATGCTTAGTTATGAACCCGTCCCTTCCCCCAGGATGTAGGATACAGGATGTTCTAAGGGTCCTTGGGTATCCAGGTATCAATGTCCTATATATTAGTTTGAATATAAAAATGGTTATGAATTAGGCATTTGCAATCTTCAGATATATCTAGTGTGCCTGGATGGAATGGCCTCATTATATGACATTGAAAATGTATTTCCAAACTTGGACCCAATGTATTTGAATATTTATTTTTTAATTTATTCTAATCAGATGTAAGGGAGGGTGTTTCTCAAAATAGTTTGATCACAGGAGCCTGAGTGGCGTAGCAGGCTAATGCCTCCTATTAAAGCAGCATTTAACATCCAGCTGCCTGCAATTACTGCGAGTTCTAATCTCACCAGGCTCAAGGTTGACTCAGCCTTCCATCCTTTCTAAGGTGGGTAAAATGAGGACCTGGTTTGTGGGGGCAATAAGCTGACTTTGTATAAATATACAAAAGTATCAAGGCTATTGCTTAACGCATTGTAAGCCGTCCTGAGTCTCCGGAGAAGGGCGGCATATAAATATAATTTTTTTTAAAAAATTGACCAAGAACTAAGAGATCGTAAGGGGTTCCTGTAGAACCTGGGTTTAGCAATATAAGCAGCTACAGCATTTTGTGCAAATTCTAAGTTAGGAGCATTCTATTTATTTATGTAGTTATACATTAATAGATCATGATAATTCATATCTTGCTTTTTCTCCAGGAGGACAAAGAGCATTCATAGGATTTTCCCCACTGAACTCCTGAAGTAGGTTAGACTGAGGATGGGGAGGTAGCTTAAATTAACTCAGTGAATTTCTATGGCTGAAAGTAGAAAGTAGAGTCGAGAATTTCTATGGTTGAACGTCTGGGCTGCCCAGATCTAGTTTAACAGTGGAGAGAGAGAAAGATGTTTCAGAACTTGACAATTCAAGGGAGTTTTATTGAAAACTGCTCATTTATGCTTCATTTGTATTGGAAAGGTAAACTTCACTGCACTTATTTTTCCACCTTTCAACATGACTGTACAATAATCTTATACTATGGATCACATTGCTATTCCTAATAGAAGATGAAACCATCAAGTTGAATTCCCTATAGCAAGAGAACTATAGTTCAAATTGTCTTGACATGAGAATATTTTACATTGGATTTAATGGACTTTACATTTCTAAGTGGCGTTGTACCACTTTTCAACTAAAGCAGGAAAAAGTAATTTAGTAGTCACTGTGTGTTTTGGATTACAAAGCCGTGCATGGCCATGCTGGTTATGGTTGTTGGTGAGATGGGTGATGTAGAAATTTAACAAACAAACAAATAAAATGATCTCAAAAAATATGCTTTATTAAATAAAACTTGCTTGAATATTATTGATTATGAAATCATCAGTGTTTTCGTACGCCAAGGCTCACATATTTTACTAAACCTTAAGTTGGTTTTGATTTCATATGATGTGTTTGGTTTGTAGACCATGGTTTTAGCAAGTTATTCCAACTATTTGTGATGGTGGGTACATTTGGAATTTTGAAGGACCTGCTCAAATTGTAGGCATTTTTTGCAAAATGGGGTTGCTTGTTGACAAAAAAACTAGTCACACAGAGTGATCTAGAAGGGAATGGATTGCTTGAAAAGAAGAAAATAGTTGAAAGGCAAATGTTAATGGATTAATGTTAGTCCCCATTAATGCTATTATTTTCAGTCCTATTTCTGCCTGCTTAACATCTGATCTCTTTGGCCACATCATATCTGTCAAGAATATTAGCTCACCCTTTGAAAAATGGATGGGGTACCAATCAATCAAAGGGGGTAGTTGTTTCTCTGTCTTTTACTCAATTTGCAGTCTGGTGTTCTCATTCCATCTGTGATTACTTTGGGGAAAGTATTTGTCCATGGGTAACATGCTACTTACTACTTTCCAGAATTTCATAAGCAGAGCATGGAGATGCAATGGGCATCTCTTTTATGAGTTTTTATGTAAGCAGAGGCTACCATGGAACGTGGACTTTCCACTCATTTGTTATTAATCCATTACACTTATTAATATTATAATAATTGATTATTAATCAATTCCACCTATTAATCAATGGAACAGCTTGCCTTCATTAATCAGTGGAATGGCTTGACTTTGGAAGCTGTGAGTGCTCCATCACTGGAGGGTTTAAAGAAGAGTTTGAACAGTCATTTGTCTGAAATGGTATAGGGTCTCCCTAGAGGGGATTGGATTAGAAGACCTCCAAAGTCCCTTCCAACTCTCGTTATTCTGACTGTAATTTCAGCGGAGGCAGAAGAGGACATGGAAAGAGCTTGGCTGTGCTGCATGTGAAGCAGGAGTGAAATCCAGCAGGTTCTAACAGGTTCTGGAGAACTGGTAGCAGACATTTTGAGTAGTTCAGAGAACCGGCAAATACCACCTCTAGCTGGCCCCAGAGTGGGGTGGGAATGGAGATTTTGCAATATCCTTCCCCCAGGAGGGGAGGGAATGAAGATTTTGCAGTATCCTTCCCCTGGAGTGGGGTAGGAATGGAGATTTTGCAATATCCTTCCCCTGCCACACCCACCAAGCCAAGCCATGCCCACCAAGCCACAGCCACAGAACCGGTAGGGAAAAAAATTGGATTTCACCCCTGATGCGAAGGGTTGGAGTTGTTAGGAATAGCATTCCTACTCGTTTGATGCTCCTTGAATTTCTGTGTGAGTGTTTCCTGAACAGGTCAATCAACTGGCAAGCCAGAGGCTAATGTATTACTACGGTGCCCTTCCGAAATGACACCAGAAGGGCATTGCCTTCCTCTCAAATGCACTTCTGTTGCCAGTTATGAGAAAACAAAGGGAGAATGCCTGCCCTGAGATTTGCCCCATGAGTCTGCAGTAGAACAGCCTGATGGGGCTAAAGAACCCTATGAAAGGATGATTGGATGATATGCAATTTATAACACTCCGTTGGAGGGCAGACTGCCTCAGGGCAAAACAGAGGGGCAGGAGGTACCAGAGGGTATTGTTTGCTCAGAAACTCAGAGCAATCAGATTACCACAGGTCTCACCTGGTGACAACAAGAGGCAGAAGGTGCCTCTTTGCCACCTGGAGAAATCTGTTCTACACTGTTCTTTGCATAGTCATCAGTAGCAGTGCCTGGCTTCCTGCTGTGTTTAGTGAAGTCGATGTCAAATGCAGCATTTGTCTTAGTCAGACCGTTCCGGAAACGCAACCTACTTTTGGAAAGCGTTCTCCCTATAGCATTGTAATAGCTGTTAGGATTTGTCAAATCTTCATCCTCTTCACAGCAGCTTGGTGACGCAGCTGGAATTATAAACTCAGCCTTCTCAGCAGAGGACTGTGGTCAGCCTGACACCAAAAGTTTTTGTGACTCAGGCTGTCCTTTTGCTTTCCTTCCCAGATAGCCTGCTGGCCCTGAATCATGGCCCCCATGTCTTTGGTGGTTGTTTCTATTTCTATTAATACTACTCGAGTGCTTCAAATGGAGCTCTAATGCCTCGTGACAAGAGTCTAACACAACTCCGTTTTCCCTCCTTTGGATTTTTAACTATGGAAATAGGAACATCTCAATCTCTAAAGCATGCTGAGGCATGGTGATTGTTCGTTTGTATTTAAATTAGTTTATTTGCTCACAAACGGGGCTGGCTCCAGGTTTTGCACACACACATCTGCTAATCAGTAGCCTTCAGTAGATTTGTGTGGTATCGGTATCTATCAACCTGCAGGACAGGTATTTCTGAGTACTGCCAAGTAGCTGAAGCAATTAGCTATTTTAATTGCTGAAGGATATCATGGGAAATTAAAATGGCACTGCTCAGAACATGAATGACGCTCGGGTCTCTTCCTCAGGGTTTCTTCCCATCCACCCTCATCTGTTCCTCCTTCCAGTTGGAGGATGGTGTGTTTGTTTCCTGATAGGCAAGTTTGTCTCTCACACCTCTTCCCTATACACAGAACAGGCTATGTTTGGCAATGGTTTTGTCTCAAGCTAGATCTATGGGTTTCCCATTTCTCCTTCAATTTCTCTCCCAGCCTGGAGAGCACCTGCCTGAGCTGGGAAAGGTGTCATGTAGAGGGGAGGCTCTTCCATCCCACATCTCCTGACACCCTTGGGTGTGAAGGGGTGCAAACCATCTTTCTACTCAAGCACGTTAAACCCATATTCAAAAGCAATCTCAATGACAGCTAATAGGTATTGGGGATGAGGGAAGCAAGGGACAGTGATAGAAGTTCCTCTCTCTCTTTTTCTACTGTTTCATGAAGCAATGTCTTCCCATCCACCCACCCACCCACCCCGCCCTCCATTACTGCTGATAAGAAGGGGCATCCAGGTCTCCAAAGCCAGGAATAGGCTTAGAAATTTGATATGTCCTGAAGAGAGTCCAATTCAATGAACAGGATTCTCTTACTGCCCACAACAGAAAAGCCGTGAAGGAGGTGAGGGAAGGCTACCAATATCACTCTAAGGAAGCTAATAGATGCCAAGCTGATCCCACTCTTCAGAGCAGTGGTTCCCAATGTGGGGCAATGCCCCACAGGGAGGCAATTTGATTTTTAATGGGGGTAATTGGAACCTTGTTTTAACTTCCTCTGCATGACTATGAGTCACTTTTTGAATAGTAAGAATTATATGTCACGGGAGGGGGGGATCAGGATTTTAGAGATGCTTAGGTGGGGCATGGCCAAAAAAAGGTTGGGAACCACTGCTTTAGTGTCACCTGACAACATCTGTGGCTTGGCGATGGCCAAAGTGTATCCTATTGTTAACCAAGGACAAAAGTGCTTCTTTAACAATAAGACTGCTAATGACGATTTTGCCTCAGGTTTCTGTTGGAAGCAAAATGAAGGCAATGCCATGGCAGAAAAAAGAGGATATCGTGTACCTGTGAATAAAGTCTCTCCCCCCCCCCCAATAGGCTGTGGAGGAGAATCAGAGAGAAATCAACAGCTGCACACTGGGACCCTAGCACCTTATGACATGTTCTGTTGTTAGTCTTACCATAATAAAACAGTATTCCCCAGTTTTCCCTCAGGTCTGATTCCTAATAAAGGGACTTGCGCAATGAGAGAGCTGTGTGTACAGCCATGTTGCATCAATCAAGTGAGCCTAAGTGTCCGCTCGGAGAGAGAGGAGGGCCACTGAGTAACAGGTTGCAAACTCTGACCCTTGGGTGCTTGCATTGTGATTTTACGAGCAAGTCCAGAAGTTGTTTTGTGACATCACAATGCACATGTCATCATTTTGATGAAAATGTTGGCTTGCTGCAGATGCCCCTGCAAGAGAGTCGTTATTTGCAAACTAAAGGGGCAACTAACTCAATTCAGTGTTAGGCCTTGAATGGTCAACCTGTTGCAATATTGAATGCTAATGCATATAGCTGTTGTGGTTTGTCAGCCGCCAGCCCCTCCAGCAGCCAAATCAGATGAAGAGGAGGTGTGGGAGTCAGGGTCAGCAACAAGGCAACCTGAGAGCTCCGAGGGGGAAGAAGGAATGGAGCTGGCAGAGAGAGAGAGACTAAGGCAGAGTCTGGGCCATCCGTCAGCCCTCAGATGGAGAGTCAGCAGCCCCCAGATCTGGGTGTGGTTAATGAAGAAGAGGAGGAACAGCTGGGTCCAGTGCCTGACACGCAGCTGTGCAGAAGAGCAGTGGAAATCCATGGGCCGATCCTTAGGAAGGAAGAGCCACCACTGCTAGTGAAGCCCCATCCTAGCTCTGGAGATAAAAGGCAGGGAGCGAAGATGAATAGATGTGTTAGCCAGTGTTGAGAGAGAAACTTTTTGCCGGGGCTGCTGGCACTCCTAATAAAGGAATCTTTGAGTTAACTTTAGAGGGTTTGTTGTGTTTGGAGAGCTGGGTCAGAACAATAGCCTTTCCTTGGGGTCTCAGATGTAAGCCAGAAATGAAACTCAAAGCTAGGAAGTTCCAGCACTGTCAAAGAGCTCAGTTTGTCAACATACCTCCCTACAGAATAATCAGTGGCCAGGTTGTTCATGGAAGTGGAAAACACAGGCAATCAGCTCAATATACCAGTACTGTACTTAGGAAGACAGAATCAGCACAAATAGGAATATGCCATCAGACTGATAATGTGGGTTGGCGATGATATAATTGATTCTCGCGTACTGTGTTTTCCCGAAAATAAGACCCTGTCTTATATTTTTTTGACCCCTGAAATAAGAGCTTGGCCTTATTGCCATGCGCTCAAAAGCCCAATCGGGTTTATTATCAGGGGATGTCTTATTTTGAGGAAAACAGGGTATTATATTAATTAAAGAGGGATTACTATACATTTTTCAGTCTGACAATAGGATAATGATCAAATTCTGCTGATAAAATCATGCCAATGTCTTTAAAATGGACCCTTTAAAATGTTGTGCTATTAAAAATCGCAGCAATTTTGCAGCATTTCAGTTAAATATAGATACCATAAAAGCCTGTCTAATTTTAGTCACTAGTGTCAACTGTTAGCCTTAGGCAGAACAATAAAAGATGAACCAAAAAGGGTATTATTCTGAAATGTGTCTTTTCTTTCTTTTACCCATCTATTCCTAGAAAGCCTGGGCTTTGGCACCTTATTTATCTGAAATAATTTGGATTTGTGTCGCTCTTCACAAGATTACACATATTTTCCTGATTCTAACAACAACCCTGTCACATAGGTCAATCTGTAGCGTTATTTTTCATATGCATCTCATTATTATAAAAGAAACAAACTCAGAAATGTTGCAGATGTCTTTTTCAATACAGTACTGAGAAAATTCCTAAATTTTGAGTTAAAAAGGACAGAAATTGTGGAAGTTAGCCTTGATTTGATCAATCTTTTAGGAAAAGAAAGACCCAATAAACAAGGTTTTTAAAAAATCTTTTAATGACCCTGTAATCCCTTGCATTGGGGTGGAGTTGGGGCAACTGAATGGAGCTGAGTGTTTACTGGCTGGATGTCCTTCCTGTTGCCAATGCAGAGTTCGCAGCTGATATTTACTCACTGTGCCCAGAGAGAGAAATATCTGCGGCTACTTAGGATCGAAGTCACAGCCTCCTGATTGTGAGGTGAGAGCGCCACTTCTAGGCCACTGCACCACTCACCCAATAAACAAATTTCAGTTCCACAAAATAAAAATAAAAAAGATAGGTAAAATCCATTGGAGCATCTGCAATTAGAAGTAGTAAAAATAAAGATGACTTCAGCTTAACTGTCCTTAGAATGATTAATAAGAATGGGATATCTTCTGGCTTAGTATCTACTGCCAAATTCATTTTGTTACCCTAATTGCTTTAAAGGGTATATTTTTTTTGGCTCTATCGATTACCAGTCAATCCCAAGGAAATATGTGTTTAATTGAAGGAAGTGCTGAGAGCAGCAGTCTCTGAACCTGCGCATTCTCCAAATCGCCTTTCCTCATTCTGATCCAAAGAGCTGTATGGCCTGAATATCCACCAACTGTGGTAGCTGCAACCTTGTTTTTTGTAAGCCACAAGAGAAATTACAGCTGTAGCAGGAATTATAGTAGAAAGAAGCAAAAATGTCTCATGCTGAATCAGACACAGAGCTGGTCCATGACACTTTGCAACCTCAGGCAAGGAACATTTCATGCCAAAAAAAAAAAACAAACCTGACTAGCTACGCAGCTGAAAATTTCCACAAAGTAGGCAAAGGAATAATGTTCAGCATCACTAAAGCAGGAAGCTAACTAGGGCATACATGGTATATTTTGTACCTTACGTCTTTTTACTCTGCTGCCTGCGATGGCACCTCAGGTTGATCAGAATCAGCACGTCAAAGTGCCTACCCTGGTATTATTTGCAGAAATTAGCAGTAAAGCTCCAAAAGATTACCACAGAGAATTTATCGGGGAATTTCTTCTTGCAAGATACATGACCTCCAAATGAAGAAACAAAGCATTTTTGGAATTCTGTAATGAATTGTCTGGTTCCGGGAATCACTGGGAGGAGGTTCTGAGAAACAAATAACCAATTTTTAACCTAGGAAAGTTTATGTGTTCTGCCATTCCGTCTTCTGCAATTTACAACTTCTGAAGCAGCAGAGGGTACAGCTTGGCAGATATTCTTATTGCTTTACATAGCAAAAATTGTTACCTGGCTTACAATGGTAGAAGACACAATCGGCATCCATCTTGTGCCAATTGCTCTAATCACAATCCCAGGATGCAGCAATAGGTAGCACTGAAAGAAACAAAGAAAGTGAATATGGCTTTGTCAGCTAGTTTAAGGATAACACCACAGAGTGGAGCCAGTGAAATGGTTATATAACAGTTAAGGGAATGCATAAGGTGACCAGATTTTAATATTGGTAAAGAGGGACACCATTGATGGGGGGGGGGGGGCTTGATTAAAAATTTGGTCTACAGTATCCTTCCCCTGCCATGCCCACCACGCCTAAGGTGTCCAGATTTTAACATTGATAAAGAGAGGCACCATTGACCGGGGGGGGGGGGTGTTCCTGATTAAAAATTTGGTCTATATGGAGCAACAAAAATTTTCATAGAATGCAAAAATAGTATTGTAATATATTTTTTAAAATTTCAACGTAAGTACAATTTACAAATATAATAAATAAATAAAAATTATGTATAGTATTATTTTATTCTATAGGGACTATTCAGAGGGCTGAAAAAAAGTCATTTCTGCTAGGTCCTTGCACTTTTGACTGGTCCTCACACTTATGACCATCCTCACATTTATGCCCATGCATTCTTAACAACCATGTCACTCATTTCACAGCTGCTTCTCTTCACCATGGTGATAAGATAGGGCAAAAACGTAAAATGTGAGGACAGTTGTAAGTTCGAGGACTGCTCAAAAGTGCGAGGACCAGTCAAAAATAACTTTTTCAGCCCTCTGAGTAGTTCATGTGCACAAAAGGACTACCCAGAGGCCTGAAAAAAGTCATTTTTGACAGGTCCTCACACTTTTGACTGGTCTTCACACTTATGACTGGTCATCATTTATGCCCATTGTAGCATTCTTAACAAACGTGTCACTCATTTCATAACTGCTTCTCTTCACCATGGTAAAATGTGAGGACAGTCGTAAGTTCGAGGACTGGTCAAAAGTGTGAGGACCAGTCAAAAATAACTTTTTCAGCCCTCTGAGTAGAAAAGAGAGAGGCGGTAGGTTTGAGGAGAAAGATTGCTGTACAATAAAAAAGATGAAAGGGAAGAAAACCAACCTCAAACAAATATAAAGATATTAAGATAAAGAATGAATTGTTAAACTTTAAAGAATAAAAGAGAACAAATATAAATAAATAGCAATAATTAGAAACACACATACAAGCATATAATGTATTTTCTTTGAACAGAGTATTTGGCCAGTTCACAAATTTAAACAGTGTTTAGTCATTTCAATTAAATTTACAATTTCTATATTTCCTTTTTGCCATATTTATTCCTCATCTATTTTTTAAAAAAACCAATATTACCCTTCATCCTCATCCCTAATCTTAATCAAATTCAATTTTTCACTTCTATTCTATATTATACCCCTTCCCATTGTCATCTATTTTTATATCCATCCTCACATTGGTTAATTATGTAATATTACAGTTGTTTAATACAAATTCAACATTTTAATATAAATCAATTAGTTATATAACTATCTTTTTTGTATATTAATCAATATGAACATGAATATTCCAATTATTTCCATGCAATCCAATTTCTGACAAATCAATTATATTTACCAATAATAATAAACCAAATAATTTCCCCCATATATTTCTCCAAACCACAACTTAACCATTTCTGCTTTCAACACAATATACAATTAATAGTATCTCAATTATTACAATTCCCTAGTTAAATAGAGCTTTTTTTTTTGTGATTTAAAATCTTGAACTGTCCTCTTTTGCCATTTGCCATAAATTTCCCATTGTTTGCACCTACCTTTTTTATTGAGGAAAAAGAAAAGAAATCTGCCTTTCCAAAGTTGCAAGCAAACAGCAAAGCCAACAACCTGCTTTAGTTTCGGTTTCGTTTTCAGCTTGAATTGCACAAGGAGAAGAAAAAATGTGCTCCAGCAGCACTCTTTGCAGCTAGCCAAAACAGCTGAGAGCAAATCAGCTGAGAGCCGGGAGGCCAATCTAATCAACTTAGGGTAATTAACCTATGCTGAAAGGGGCTGTTTTTTCTATTTTTGCAGGCACCAGTCTACTCATTTGTTTTCTTTTAACACTGATCAGCTGTAGGGCGGCCCTTTGAAGCCCCGCAGCAAGAATTTAAACAGTTTTTTTCTCTCTAGCCATCAGCTGGGACTCAGGAGGCAGCAATAGATTGGGAGTAGGCGGGGTAAGCAAACCCGTTCTCCCGCCAATTGGGACTTTTTTAAAACGCTGCAGGACATGGGACAAATTGTTGAAAATCGGGACTGTCCCACCAAAAGTGGAACGTCTGGTCACCTTAGGAATGGGTTCTCTGCTTCAACCAAATCTGGAATACAAATCTAGAATACAAATAGTTAATAATTTTAAAAGCTAAAAAAACATAAAATATAGAAAGTTTTTTTTAAAAAAAACTATCCGATATGTGTATAAAAACAAAAATCTAAAAAAAATCCTATAAAGATGGATAAAAATTAATAGATGGCCAATTATTATGATAATACAGAGAACTCAATTAACTAATCAGATGCTCATTAAGGCTAGTTTGAGGCACAGGGCATCATCTGGCAGATTTTGATTGCTGGTGTGCAAAACCTGGCAAGGATGCGTTCTCTCGGCTTGTTTTTCTGCCATTTTGGTTTTTCACTTGTTTTTTTCTATTTACACAGATTGTTTTAATTGGTTTTTATGCACTCTTGATTAGTTTTATGTATACTGCCCAGAGTCACTAAGTGAGATGGGCGTCTGTACAAATGTGAGTAAGTAAATAAAGCAAATCAAGATGTCAATAAATCAATAACCCCTCCTGCATGGGAAGCAGAAGGCTTCAGTTGGTAAATGGAATGGACTTTGCTGTATCTTTCCACAAATTTGCTGATCATGTGACTGAAACAAATTACTCCCTTCCCCCACAGCATGATCCATATCCATGCTGGGTTGCAGAAGGGAGGGGAAATAAGGTTATGTGTCTACATTAATAAAGGATCAATCTTTCCCTGCCAGTTTGTGATTTAATGGTTGGCTACACAGAGCAGGGTTTGTATGGAATACAGCATGAGCTGGAAATGGAAGTTTCAACATCCTCTGGTTATGGCCTGACCTGAGAATGTGTAATGCCAAATGCTATTATATCCTGTAGTGCACCCTTTGAGCAACTTCTTCATAATAAGATTCCTGAACAGAGTGCACCATAACCAAGAATTAAAACCCATGGAAGCAAATAAGCACTGTTCTCAGGAAATGAGCAAGTAAACATCGCACTTGGCTGCGGTCTATTGAAAAGTCTTGCAGCTAATATAATTTTCTTTTTAGACCCCAGATGCCAAGTGCTAGAAATTGGCAAGGTGAATTATTTGATAGGATAAATCTACAACATTGCAGGAGCCTTCCATTGACCTCCAATGAATGGTTTGGGGTGAATGCTTTGATGATTTTGCCATTGAAATCGATGAATGGACTTGCTCCAGGAACAGTGATGTAGCTTAATTGAATCCTTTGTATGCTTTAATGAATTGCTCCCAGGAATCTGGAAATGTTCTTGATTGTTACTATTGGATGGTTATGTTTACAACCAGGTGAGCCTTTTTCAAGACTGGCATAGTAGCCAACACAATAGGCAAGACCTAGGATCCAAGAATCATTTCAGTCAAATTACTGTCTTCTTGTTCTTTCTCCCAAGGCTGATTAACAAAAGCATGTAGGTGTAGTTTATTTGGGGCTTAACTTTAAATAATCTTATATAGAAACATTATATAGAAACAACTCCTCATTTTTTGCCTTCATTTTGGACCATACTGACAGTGTCTCCCATTTTATGAGCGCTATTATTTCAAAATTCATAAAATGGAATCTCCAATTTCAAGAAAGCCAAAAATAAAGAACTAGAACAGGTTTTGAAGATTCTTTGGGAAGAGCTGACTGTTGAAATTTTCTTACTTTTCATATCCTGTACCTGTATCAATGCTATTAAAGATTCTTCAGGTTATTTATTAAACTTTTTGGGCTAGTTGTTTTTCTGATGTCTTCTTACCTTTGGAATTATTTTGTTTGTCCAAAAACTACTTTTTCCAGTACAGTTTCATAGAACAATTACGTTCATGATCTTATATTGGACTTTTTGTGGTCAACCTCAAAAGACCATCGGAGATAGATAATACATAGATAGAGGTAGGTAGGTAGGTAGGCACTGCTTATGCAAAAAGTTTAGCATGTCATTTTTGCACTCCCAAAGACTTCAGAAAGAGGCAGGGAGGGAAAGCTAATCTTTTGCTTTTCACAAGTCAAACAAAGTTATACTGGCACTGAGGGGGAGTAAGCTGTTTGTTCCTTCTCTTCCTCCCTCCCTCTTTGCTGACACATTAAAACAGTGCTATTTTTTTTTAATGGAATATTTCGGCAGAAGGTAAATAGAAAATAATAGAATAACAGAGTTGAAAGGGACCTTAAAAGTCTTTTAATTCAACCTCTTGCTCATGCAGGAAAGGCTATACCATTTCAGACAAATGGTTGTTCAGTATCTTCTTAAAAACCTCCACAACTTCTGAAGGCAAGTAGTTCCACTGATTAATTGTTCTAAATACAGCAGAGAGAGTGAATCTATGCCTGTATTTTCCATGTTTGAATTTTAAACACTGAAGATCTCTAGGGTTCTTTCCACCCCTACGATTCTATGTATTCAGACATGTCCACATGTGTCGAGGTGTGATATCAGATGTCTCTGAAAAGCAGCTGATTTATCTGTCTTTCCCTGCTGGCTCTCTCTGTCTGACTTGACTAAAAACAATAGTACCTTCTGCTTAAATTATTATGAAATTATTATAAAGTTTCTAGAAATTTTGTAAGAAAAAAATAGAATAAACATCTTTCCCTATTGTTTCTTCATGATAGTTTCTCAACACTCAAACCAGGTTAACAATAAACTACGCGCTACAACTCTTGTCTATCGTTCTTGGATTGCAGATCAAAACAAGGGCTAGCACCAGGGGTGGGATTCAAAAATTTTAGCAACTGGTTCTCTGCCCAGTTGCTGAGTGGACGTGGCCATGGTGGGTGTGGTCTACTCAGCTTCCTGCACCACAGTGGCGGGGGGGGCATTTTCACTCTCCCCAAACTCCAGAGGATTTCCTCAAGCCTCCGGAAGGGTGAAAACAGCCTCCCCCAGCCTCCGGAGGGCCTCTGGAGGCTGGAAACAGGCCTGTTTCCAGACTTTCAGAACTTCCAGGAGACCTGTTTATTGCCCTCCCCAGGCTATGGAGGTTTTCCTCAAGCCTCCAGGAGGGCAAAAACAGCCTCCCCTGGGCTCCGGAGGCTCTCTGGAGGCTGAAAACAGGCCCGTTTCTGGACTTCTGGAACTTCTGGGAGGCCTATTTTTTGCCCTCCCAGAGCCTTCGCATGGGCCCTGCACTTACCTGGCATCCAAAATGGGCCACATAGAGACTCCTGGAAGGGGCAGGGCAGGGTGGGCAGGGCCAGCCAGTTCTTGCAACTACCAATTCAGCGAACCAGATGTAAAATTAGCATCCGGTTCACCTGAACCGATCCGAACCAGCTGAATCCCACCCCTGGCTAGCACCACTCGATAAGCTTTTTCAGATTTTTGCTAACAAGCCGTTTATTATCGTGGAAACGATGCTGTTTTATCGTGAACCACTTGTGAATATTTGAGCTTCAGTATAAAATACGGTACATAGTAAACCTTTAATAGCCCATTTACTCCCAGCAGTAACACTTTCCAATTTGGAGTACACATAGTCTGAAGTGTATTTGCTTTGGAGTTCATATTATTTTTTACATGAAATGGAATTAGGAGCACTATTCCCAGCTCAAATGATTCAGATAATGAAACAATCCTGTCTATTCTTTTAAAATCTATGTATTCAGAATTGTCCTCCTGGGCAAATATCAGTTTGTTTGTTTTTCATGTGAGGGAGTGAGACCATCACGAACTACTTACATAAATGAATCAGAGACTTCAATAGAATTGATTGCTAATCCTGGCTTGCTCCCTCCCACCCCATGTTTGTGGGGTGGCAATTATTGTACGTCAACAATCCTTGCAGTTGCCGCTTGTTCATTTTTAATTAGTACAGATACATGCTTCACAAGGAGAGTCCTGTCTCCTACGGAAATGACTTGCCAGCGAGGGAAGCCAAACATTAGTGAGAGAGCTGAAAATAATGCTTGGGGTGAAATTCTACTTACTGTGGAGGCCCGAAGCTTTCAGAGGAGTTTATTCTACCAGATTCGACAGCCTGACATTGTGTGTGTGTGTGTGTGTGTGTGTGTGTGTGTGTGTTGTGTAAATTTTACATATTTAGATTACACCATGCCTCTCTACCTCCCTTCTTCCTAATTATGGTATAAACACCGTTAGTGGAAGAATGAAATTGAATGGATTACCGTATAATTCTCTCTCTTTGCTTTCCAATCACGATGATGTTATATAGGCAAGGGCTTCAGCATGTCTTTGATGGGCCGTCAAAGACAGTGCTTTTGCTCTGGGGGACCCTCCCTCCATAAAAATGACAGTATTAAAATTATAGGGAGCATGATAGCTGAGCCGTTAAAGACACTGAGCTTGTTATCGGGAAAGTTGACAGCCTAGGTTTGAGATCTGAATGGTACGCGATGGGATGAGCTCCTGTTACATGTCCCAGCTCCTGCCCACCTACAGTTTGAAAGCATGCAAATATGAGTAGATAAATAGGTACCACTTCATGGGAAGACAACAGGGTTCTGTGCACCTCGGTGTATAGTCATGTTGGCCACATGTCCACAAAAGCATCTTTGGACAATGCTGGCTCCCTCAGCTAAGAAACAGAGAGAAGCACTGCCCCCTAGAGGCAGACACAACTGGAAGGGGAAACCTTTACCTTTATTATATTTAATATGATTTTCAAGGTTTTCTTCATATTTCTAGAGAAACAGGGAATACTAAAATCATAGAACTTTTTTATAATACGGTAATAAAGTCAGTTTTACTGATTAATTATGAGATCTGTTGTGTATCACCATAGTTCCCAAATTTTAGAATTCACACTAAATTTTATTATTCACATTAAATTAATTAATTGCACTAACTACTAGGATATGGATAGGTTTGATGTTCAAAGTCTGTCTGTTTCTTGTTTCTTTTTTATGAAAGAGTATGAAAAGTACATATTTATTCAAAGGCATGGCAATAACTTTTACTTCATTTTTATTACTTATTTTTTTAAAAATCAAACATATTTATACTTAATGATAAGTTGGTCCTGTCTAAAGGGCACATCCAGATAGCCAGTGACCTTTTCTCTAGTCCTTTAAGCAGCACAGAAAAATGCTATTATAATCTGTTGTATGCCAATAGCCATTTCTCTTCTGCCTCAGTAAGATGTCACATTACAATTGAACAAATGAAGTCACCTTTGTGGTAGTTCTCTTGTCCCCTAAAATTCCATTCATTTCCTACTCTTCCTGTGAGAGGATAATAATATTGAAGTGTCATCAAGTTGGTGTTGACACTTAGCAATGACATGATAGCAGTGGTGGGATTCAAGTAATTTAACAACTGGTTCTCTGCCTTAATGATTTCTTCTTGCCAAACTGCTCAGAAAGTTAACAACCGGTTCTCCCAAAGTGGTGCAAACTGGCTGAATCCCACCACTGCATGATAGAGTTTCTCCAGGAGGAACCTGGCCAATGTTCGTCCTTCAGGTTTTCTAATGTTGCATCTATTGTTATTGTGACCAACTCCACTCATCTTACTGCTAGGTGTCCTTTTTCCTTCCATTTTTCCCAGTATTAGAGACTTCCCAACAGAGCTAGGTTTTTACATAATGTGTCCAAACTTGAACCTGATCATTTGAGCCTGGGATGAGAACCTGTTTTGATTTATTTGGAGATCCATGATAAGAGTCTTCTCCAACTCTAAATTTCAAAAGCATCACTACTCTTACTGTCTTGCTTCTTTAAAGTCTAGCTTTCACTTTCATAGAGTGACACAGGGAAAATCATTACCTGAATAATTACCTGCAGAACTAAAGAATAATATCAAAAAGATAAAGCAGAAAAACTCTTAATGGTCAGCTTCCTCTCATTTACATTCTAAGACCAATCCAGCAGAAGCTTTCGACCTTTGCAGTTATTACAGAAAGTAGAGTCAGTCTACTTATAGTCAGAGAGATCACAGACAAGCGTGCTTCCCCTCTTGTGTGAGAAAAGGATTTTTCATGCAGGTCCTTCATACATTTGGGGGCCCTCGTGTTCTTGTCTCCTGTTTTTTGTTCTATCTTGTCATCTTCAAAGTATTCTACTTTTGGGCACATTCTGCGAAGACCCAGCTTTCTGCAGAAGGCTCTAATGTTGGGAAAGGTGGAAAGGAAGAGAAGAAGAGGACAACTAGCAGCAGATGGATGTGATGGATGCATACTTGGAAGACCAGGTTGGAGACAGATCATCATGGAGAAAATCAGTCTAAGGGGTCTCTGGAAATTGAAAACAACTGAAAACAGCACATAATCAAGCAGTCAACGCCTGCAGAAAATTTATGGAAGATTCAAAAGCTTACATGCTATTTTCTGATTACCTAACAATTATCCTATGATGGAAGAGATATTTTTTTCCAATGAGTGTGCGTGCATCATAAAAACATCCATCGTGTGGGAAATGTCAAGGTTGCAGTTAAAAGCATTTAGTTGCATAATGGGTTCTGAGAAATCTAAGAGGAAGCCCTTTCTAGAATCCATAGTCTCCAGGATTACAACTTCTCCCTTGATAACAGTTAGAAAAACACAGAGATATCTTTTTTTTTTTTTTTTTGCTTTTGCCACTGCTTTTAAGAAACAGAAAAAGGAGAGAAGGAGAATTTGCATACATTACAAGATAATGTGTAGTTTGGAGTGACGGCTGATTTCTTCTCAGAGTAAATCAGATTTTGAATACATGTGGAACAATCTAAAGTTTTATTTTCTTGCAACCAGTTTTGATTTGGAAGCACATTCTCCAACATGTTGCTTTTCTTACAGAATAAAACCTTGCCTATGTAATCTCATTGTGAGATTAATCTCCACTCAGAATTTGGAGTCTGGGGAATTGGAATAGTTGAGGGACTGTGATTTTTCAGTTCCTTGCCAGTAACAGAATTTCAACACTTATTTCAGTTCTGGAGAAATGTGGAAGATTTGGGACAAAACTAGTGCAGATACTTTCACCTAGTATCCCTTCTTTCCCTGGCCTTGTTGCTTTATGAAAGTTGATCAGTGTTTTTATGAGACAGAAATGAATCAGTTCTGCTTCGTGATTGCACCAAACATACGTTTGGGTTCCTATTCAGGAGAATGACTAATGGCCCAGGAATAGCACAATATCACCTTGGGAACAATTGATGAGAGCTTTCTCACTTACAAACATTGCCTGCCTCAGTTAAATGGCTTTATGAGGAAAGCCATAAGAGTACTTTTGAAAACACAGGTATTGACGTACAAGTAATCAGAAACAATTTGGTGGTGAGGTCACTAATCTGATGATGTTTTTCCAAGTACTTGTTGTAATATGTAGATATCTAGCTTGCAATATGTACAACTTCAGTTCAGTATTTATTCCTCCCTAATACTGTAATACAGGGGTGAAATGCTCCCGGTTCGGACCGGATCACCCGATCCAGTAGCGATGGCGGAGGGTGCTTTGGAGAACCAGTAGCAAAAATCCCTGCGCCCCCCCCCCACCATGTTCAGCTGAGTTGCACAATCATCAGAGGCTTTTTTTTTTACTTTTAAAAGCATTTTTTCTACAACCTCTTCCGACGAAAAAATGCTTTTAAAAGTAAAAAAAAAAAAGCCTCTGATGATCGCACAGCTCAGCTGGGATCCTCAGAGGCTTTTCAAAGCATTTTTTTCTGCAACCTCTTGGCCAAAGAGGTGGTAAAAAAAATGCTTTGAAAAGTCTCTGACGATCCCAGCTAAGTTGCCTGATCGTCAAAGAGGCTTTTCAAAGCATTTTTTAAAAATGCCTCTCTGACGATCCCAGCTGAGTTGCCTGATCAACAGAGGCTTTTCAAAGCATTAGAAAAAATGCTTTGAAAAGTTTTAAAAAAAAAAGTTGGCCATGCCCACCCAGTCACATTATCCCGATCACCACCAAGCCACGCCCACAGAACCGGTAGTAACACATTTTACATTTCACCCCTGCTGTAATATGTATATTCATCAAGGTATTGTTCCTCATAATTTATTGTAGTGTATTCCTTTTATTAAGAGAGCCAGTTTGATATACAGGTAGTCTGCCACTTACAACAGTTCATTTAGTGACCGTTGAAAGTTACAACGGTACTGAAAAAGTGATTTATGACCATTTTTTACACTTACGACCTTTGTAGCTTCCCCATGATCATGTGATCAAAATTCAGATGCTTGGCAACTGGTTCATACTTGTGACTGTTGCTGTTTCCCAAGGTCATGTGATCACCTTTTGCAACCTTCTGACAAACCAAGTCAATGGGGAAGCTTAACAATGATGTTACTAACTTATCAACTGCAGTGATTCACTTAACACTTGTGGCAAAAAAAAGGTCATAAAATGGGGCAAAACTCATTTAACAAATGTCTCACACAACAACATAAATTTTGGGCTCAATTGTGCTCGTAAGTCGAAGACTACCTCTAGTAGTTAAGGCGCCAGGCTAGAAACTGGGAAACCATGAGTTCTAATCCCATCTTTGGCACAAAGTCAGCTGGGTGAATTTGGGCCAGTCATTCTCCCTCAGCCCTAGGAAGGAGGCAATGGCAAAGAAAACCTTGCCAAGGAAACTGCAGGGGCTTGTCCAGACAGCACCTAGGAATCAACACTGACTGAAAGGCACAAAATAATGATGATGGTGATAATAATAATAATGCTTACATTTTTTGTGTTTTTTTAAATTTCTGCATTCTAGGCTTGCAGACGGGACAAAAGGAACCAATTGATCCCGAAGCGAGAGCCACACACTCACAGCCACAATGGCAGAAGATGCTGATATGCGCAATGAGCTAGAAGAAATGCAGCAGCGGGCTGATCAGATAACTGATGAGGTAAGGAAAAGGACAGAAAAACAAGGAACTGAGTACTTCTGAAAGACAGGAAGTTGGGAATACTGTTTTGTTTATTTACTTCTCATATGTTGCCTTTGAACTGGACTAGGAATTAGAATTTGAAACTTCCCAAAGGTGCTTTTTCAAGAGGCAACTGAAGAAGCTTCTTGGATGAGAAGCAAAACGTCTTCAAAGAAAAACCAGAAAGTCCAGTTGCCACTTGAAAAAACACCTTTGGGACAACCATGACCTGGATGACTGAGACTCTCGATAGACAACTTGAAACTTCCTTATTAAAGCTAATTTCTGCCCAAAGGCCAATGAAGGGAATTTCCCCAGTTGCACCCAATAAAATAATGAACATGCTTGGATCACTTACCCTGTTTCCCCCCCCAAATAAGGCATCCCCTGATAATAAGCCCAATTGGGCTTTTGAGCGCATGGCAATAAGGCCAAGCATTCATTTCAGGGTTCAAAAAAATATACGATAGGGTCTTATTTTTGGGGAAACACAGGTAGTTTTTCTGCCATGTCGCCTTCATACTGCTGCCATTCTTACTTTAGGCAGCCTTAGATCATCCTTGGCTTTTTAGCTTTAAAGTAGCATTTCCCCCCTCAAACTGGCAAAAACATGCAGCATGTTTTATTCTTGCTGCCAATCTGATAGGCTTCACCAACTAATTTAGGTTGGTGTTGCAGTCAGGGTGTGGCTATGGAGTGGGATCAGACTAGCAACTTTTGGCCATCTTAGGCTGGGATGGGCATTTTTCTTCTCCCTGCAGTCCAGTGGTGCGTTTCTACCAGTTCACCCCGGTTCGGGCGATCCAGTAATAGCAGTGGTGGGAGGCTCCGCCCACCCACCCGGACGTCATCACAGATGCTCTGCGCATGCTCAGAAGGTTCTGCACATGCGCAGAAGCACCGTGTGCGCTCCCAGTTCTGAACTGGTAGCAAAGGTAAGTGAAAAACACTACTGCTGCAGTCCATGGGCAGTGTCCTATGGGGGCCATTCAGGCTTGTGCAGTGGGGAAAGAGATCCAACTTCTTCCCTATTTCCTATTTCTCTGAGTTGATCCCTCCTTTTGAAAGAAGCATAAGCCTAACCAACAGATAACAGGTCTCTCCTACCTATTATCAATTGGCTGGGTTAATTTAAACATGATTTTAATTCTTTTTCCAAAGAGTGCTAACCTTTTTTGAAAATAGCTCAAGAAGCAACTTTGATGGTTGGGGGATGGAGTGTGAAATGATATCTTCTCTAATTCATTGTGGGAAATCCTAACTACCCATAAGGGATAATTAAAGGGCTTCGGTGCCTAGTTCTGAACTGATCCTTAGGCTGGGAGAGAAGGCAGGTGAAGCTGAAAGCGTCAACCGCTGGCTTCGTTTAGCCAACCCTTTCAGATTTGGCATCTGATCAACTCCTTGGGATCTGAAACCTGATGGGTAGAACTGATTTCCCCCTTTATTCCTGTGATTCCTGTGATCTATTCCTGTATTTTGGGATAGAGCCATGCTGGCACAGTGGTTAGAATGCAGTATTACAGGCTAATTCTGCCAACTGCCCGCAGTTCGATTCTCACCGGCTCAAAGTTGACTCAGCCTTCCATCCTTCTGAGTTTGGTAAAATGAAGACCCAGATTGTTGGGGGCAATATGCTGACTCTGTAAACTGCTTAAAGAGGGCTGTAAAGCACTATGAAGTGCTATGTAAGTCCAAGTGCTATTGCTATTGTTATTGAAAGCTTGGGCAAAGCCTGGGACAGCTTTTGACAGATGGCGAAGCCAACAAATTTAACATTTCTTTTGTACCTTCTTTTCTATTCATCCAATTCTATTCCAATTAAGGAAGGTGATGAGTGGAAGTTCTTCTGCCAGCTGGGAATATTTGGAGGAAAGAGAAGAAAGCAAAGCTGGGGGAATCTTCCACTCGCTTTCCTTAATTTGTCCTGCATTCACATAATGAGAACACTAGTATAGTTGGACTGGTGGATAGCACTTTGATCTACAAGGAATTGCTCATTGTAGTAAAGTAATTCTAGCAGGAATACTGTCCAAGAGAAAAGCATATCCATGTTCCATAACTGTGAAAATCTTTCACTGAAGATGAAAGAATGCCTTGGTATTATTTATACATAGCCTTTTGTGCAGTGACAAATAGAATAAAAGTTCTATTATGTTTATAGGAGGTATTACTAAAGATCAGACATTTATATGCAGGAAACTAATATTTATCAATTTCCTCTAGGAATCTAACAGGATAAATTTTAAATTAAATTAAAGAGTAAAGAGACTTTTTATCTGATACAGCAGGGTTCTCCTTATGCTTCTGATAGCTATAGATTTATGTGTAAATATCTACAATATTATTTGGTACCTGGAACATTATTTCAAGTGAGAAAATTGAACAGCTTTCTACTACAAATCGGATTGGCTTCTACATTATTGGTTTTCTGTATATTTAAAAAGCTGAATTGTGCAGAGAGCATCTGGAGAATGAAATGACACCGTTGTTGTTACTGTATAACTTTATTTTACCCTGTTAAATTTCTTACCAATGTTATGTTGTTCTTCTACTCAAATCAAATCAAATCATGTTTATTACAGTCAAAGAACCAGAAACCAGAACAAATAAAACCACTCAAGGACTATCCAGTTAAAAATTCTAGAATAAAATAATAAACAACAGATAAGAATCTTAATTCAAATCACAATTTGGCATCCAATGTGTCAGTTACACATGGCCTAGCTATACTATAATATCAATCCTTAAACTGTGAGGCCCATAGTCATTAAATACTAAAATGCAAAAGGATAGTAATGCAAAAAGGGTTTGCTACATTAGTTGTGTAAAATAGCTATGGTGGATTAATCATGTCTTTCCGACGAATCCCCAGTTCTGCTAGCCACCTGACTGTTCTTCTATTGTATTTTTTTACTATCAATTGCCATATGTTTTTTGTTAGCTACTGAGAATCTGTGGATACCAGCAGGTATAAACAAAATAAACTCCTTCTAACCATCAATAAGATGAAATATAGATTCTTAAATAAATAAACAAGGCTGTAATGCAGTGATTTTCCCCAAATTGAAGAAATGTGATTTACGTTTCTTTCTGCTTTTCATACTTAACATTTGTCCAAGAATAATTTTTGACATTCAGCCACATGTGAAGCAATCATAGTTTATGCAATCTTTGATCAATGATTCTTAGATTAATCTATATTACGTGGTTGCTCTGAGAATAAATCCTAAACTCCTGGCAAGGGAGATATAATTTAAAAATAATAAATGGGATCTTCTCTATAAACAGGAGATAAACATAATACTATTGATTTTATCTTCTTTTCATTTTTTATGCATTTAAGAAATGTACTGTCTGCCCTCTCATACAGTGGTTTTGCAGGGCTTCTAATAAAAATGATAAAAGCATAATAAAAAGATATCAAAAAGAGGAATTCCTAAAATTAAAACATGAGTACTAAATAAATTTCTATACTCCTCCTAAATGATAACATGGATGGTCTTTGTTCCAAAACATGGATCCTGTCTCTGAAAAAGCAGAATTTATTGTCAGTGGCAAATGTTTTTGAGCCCAACTAGGCACAGATTAATAAGGGATGTGGTGGCTCAGTGGCTAAAACGCTGAGCTTGTCGATCGAAAGGTCGGCAGTTCAGCGGTTCAAATCCCTAGTGCCGCATAATGGGGTAAACCCCTGTTACTTGTCCCAGTTTCTGCCAACCTAGCAGTTCGAAAGCTCGTAAAAAATGCAAGTAGAAAAATAGGAACCCCCTTTGGTGGGAAGGTAACAGTGTTCTGTGTGGCTTTGGCGTTTAGTCATGCCGGCCACATGACCACAGGAACGTCTTCGGACAGCGCTGGCTCTTCGGCTTTGAAATGGAGATGAGCACCGCCCCCTTGAGTCAGAAATGACTAGCACATATGTGTGAGGGGAACCTTTACCTTTACCTAGACACAGATTGATAATGATCTACGCAGGATGGAGTATTTGACCAACTTAATTGGTCTTATCAAGATATAATTTGAAACATTTTGTTAATCTTAACATTGTTTTGTTTCTTTTCTGCATTAGTCCCTTGAAAGCACCCGTCGTATGCTGCAGCTTGTTGAAGAGGTAAGACTGTTATGATTTATCTTGACCCTTCCTCCTGGCTAGCCACAATTGAGGCTTCTCAGTACATGACAAAGCATATCCATGTTAGACTTACATAATGACTTTTCCAAACACAATGAAAATGGTTATTTTAAAGTGGTTTTCTATAGGTGAATATATACACGCACTGCTAACATAAAGCCAGAGGTTTTTATATGTATGTGCCTTCCTGTGAAACCATGACTGATTTTCATAAAGAGCATCCCATGTAAATCCTTCATAAGACCTCCTGCAGCTGCTTTTGAGGGCACAGTACGTGCATATAACATTTTCAATACTCTTGCACATCCTGTAAAATCAGAGGGAAAATTAGAGAACAGGGGACCGCTCAAAAGGACCAGTGTTTGCTTGGCCGATGAGAGTGGCTTTCACCAATCTCATTTAACTCTGTTAGAAATATTTTGAGATTAGAACAAATAAATCCCCCAGAATTTGAAGAAGGAGCTGTAAAAGGTATTGGATTGGACCTAGTCACATTTAAAGTAGAATGATTAAAGTCAATGGGATTTAAATTAGCTACTTTAAGCCTCACTAATTTCAATGGATCAATTGATACATGATTAAAACTACACTATGTTGAAAATAACATGTATGTATACATATCCATCCCACTGTTCCCTTTAATGGCCATCAGTCTTATGCAAAATGCCCAAAATGAATAAAAAAATATTGGAAAGAAGAAAAATGAAGGTAGGAGATGGATCGGGGGGGGGGGGGGAGAGAAAATGGAAATATAATTAAATCTTGTTTACAAATCATACAGGTAGTCCTTAACTTCCGACCACAACTGAGTCCAAAATTTCTGTTGTTAAGTGAGACATTTGTTAAGTGAATTTTGCCCCGTTTTATGACCTTTCTTGCCACAGTTGTTAAGTGAATCACTGCAGTTAATAAGTTGGTAACATGGTTGTTAAGTGAATCTGCCTTGCTCATTGGTTTTGCTTGTCAAAAGATTGCAAAAGGGGATCACATGACCTTGGGTTATTGTTGAACCAGTTGAACCCTAAGCATCTGAATTTTGATCACATGATCCTGGGGATGCTACAAAGGTTG
The DNA here is from genome assembly GCA_012654045.1 of Ptyas mucosa. NCBI lineage: Eukaryota > Metazoa > Chordata > Lepidosauria > Squamata > Colubridae > Ptyas > Ptyas mucosa. The sequence continues at coordinate 30,365,557 of WNWU01000017.1, forward strand.
CAAGTGTGAAAAATGGTCATAAGTCACTTTTTTCAGTGTCATTGTAACTTTGAACGGTCACTAAATGAACTGTTGTAAATCGAGGACTACCTGTACTTTGCATACCATAGTGAGGAGATGCTTGGGATAAAAATGGTCTTGTGCAAATCACCTAAAACATGCCCAAGTTGACCAGCATAATGTCCTTACCGTGAATAGTCTGCTCTTTCTCTGCTGGCTGCCTGCAATTTGGCAGTTCGAATTTCACCGGGATCAAGGTTGACTCAGCCTTCCATCCTTCTGAGGTCGGTAAAATGAGGACCCATACTGTTGGGGGCAATAGGCTGGCTTAGAGAGGGCTGTAAAGCAATGTGAAGCAGTATATAAGTCTTAAGTGCTATTGCTATTTGGAAGTGCTCTGTTACATTGACAAGCCTATTTTAGCACAACACAGATTACATGCATAATTTCTACATGCTAGCTCTCCACATGAGACAGTTTGGTCTAGTGGTTAAAGCACCAGGCTAGAAAATGGGAGACTGAGTTCTAGTCCCATCTTGGCCATGAAAGCTAGTGAAGCTTGGGTGACCTTGGGCCAGTCAGTCTCTCTCGGCCCTACTGACATCACAAGATTGTTGTTGTTGGGAAAATAAGAGGAGGAAGACGTTTTTAGGTATGTTCTCCTCCTTGGTCCCCACCAAGAAATAGATAGAAAATATTTCTAAGGATAGAAAATCGACACACAAACAGACAAAATCACGTTGAAAAGTCAATACTTTGAGAATGGTGGCAAAGCTACACAAAACTCCAGATTATCATTGGGATCTGACATTCAAGCAGTTAACTTCATTAACTGTCTTAGAAAAATCTTAGAAAACTATAAACTATAGTAATAGAACAGAGGAAATGAAAAGCATCTATTTATTTGGAGCTCAAGTTGCCTAGAGACCAGACTGAGGCAACAAAACTCATCAGCTGACCAGTAATTTCAAAGCAGTTTGTTAGCAGATTGGGGTTAAATCCTTTTATCAGCGCATGAAATGAAAAGATTCTGTGAAACAGGTTATCCTGTAGGAGTGTTGAGCATCAGTGTTTTTTTTCCCCCTGATTTAATAATAACATCATTTATTTGCAGTAATGAACTGGGCAAACACGCACAGAGAGAAAAGAAGTAGAATACTGTAAAATATTTCAAAGTTTTTCATATATATAAAACCCTTTTGTAACCCATACATTCACACTGGAAGATTCATCAGCATTATTATCCTTCTATTGCCGATGGAGATGAGAATGAGGAAAAAAAATACACTTAGCTTTTTTTTTTACCATGTAATGTTCTGGTTAAAGTTTAGAGAAACAAAACAGCAGGGGTATTAATTTATTAAATACCCTGTTTCTCCCAAAATAAGACATCCCCTGATAATAAGCCTAATCGGGCTTTTGAGCGCATGGCAATAAGGCCAAGTGCTTATTTCAGGGTTCAAAAAAATATAAGACAGGGTCTTATTTTCAGGGAAACATGGTATATAATTTAATTTTGTATTTTCTGGGTGAGTCCCCCCCCCCCCCAATAATCTAATGGGAGAATTTTGTCTTCTGAAAGAAAGACTACCTTTTCTATACATTTTCACCAACTAGAAAATTTGGAATTTGTATTTTCTCTCAGTCCCTGCGAAACATTCAAGAACTAAGATTCAGATTCTACAGTCAGATTTCACTATGTTGACTTTAAGTTTCTTCAGCCAAAACATCTGCACATGACAATATGTGCTATGTACACTATGTACATGACACTATATACATTAGTATAACTACACAACCAATTATATGTGGACTCCTGACTGAAATAGGTTGATTTAGAAAAAAAAAAGAAACATCAGAATTAGAGAAAGGTTTCTCTGAAGTGAGGCACATCTGAAGCTTTCTTGGTAATCTGGAGATTCAGAGACATAGATGGAGTTCCCATTTAAAAAAAATCACAATAGAGAAGAGAAGAATTTCATTTTTTGTGACTAGTTTGTAATCACAATAAACAGTTTTCACAGTGGGATATTGTAGAAAGACTCGAAGGACTGACATACTGCAGGACTGAGCCAGTGTTCTGTTTGGTTCTGAGAGCTTAAAAAAATTTTGGTTGATTCAGAAGAGTGCAACATTGAATATGTAATACTTTCTTTTAGTTGCTACTTAAATAGAAAATGTGACAAATGATACTTATTTTTTATTCGTTTTAATTTTGAAGTCCCTGCAGCTACTCTCCTGCAATTGTTCTAAGAAACAACTACAATGAAATACGTCACTTTCATACAAATTTCCTGAAAATTAAGCATAGGAAAAGGGGAAAAACTACAATTCATTCATTCATTCATTCATTCATTCATTCAATTTCTGTAGTTACCCATCTCAGTCAATGACTCTGGGCAGCTTACAATCAAAAATATATTACAATAAAAAAACACTAAAGACATTTTTAAATCAATAGAAACATCCAAAATAAATATACATAGCAGTTGTGGTATTTGGCCAGTTAGCAATATAGCCAGGAAACGGGGCTTAACACAAAGTTCCTCAGCCTTTCCGGCTTTGCGGACCAGCGGGGTGGGGGGAGAGGATTGTTCTATGAGAATGGCAGGCCTGCCACTTACGCAATGGAGTGCACACACTTGCCCGTTCTTTGTACAAGTGGGGATGCATGTGGGCGTATGCACTCGCCTACCACTTCTGTGGCCCAGTTCAGAATGGCTCAAGGCCTGGTATTGAGGATCCCTGCCTTAACACATTCAGCATCCCAGGCTCGGGAAAGTAGCCAAATCCCTTTCCTCATAATTTTAAGACTCTTTAACTTGCCCGCCTCATCTATCATCTATCCTTATTAAAGGTTTTCAAATGTTTTGTTTATTCATTATTATTACCTTATGGGAGAGAAAACTAGAAATTAGTTTAGATGAGATTTTCACCCTTACGTACGTGTGTGTTTCCTATCCTTTCATTCCTGATTCAACTATCTACGTTTATCGTAGTCAAAATCCTATCCTAATTCCATATTGGATAGTGTTCGTGTTTTAGCTAAATATTTACACCTATTACCTAAATAATACACAAAAAAGATTTTACATATGTATACTGTATTAAACACGTTCAGATGGACATCGGTGCCATGTGCATGTTTGCGATCTAGCTCCACTGTCAATTATTGAAAGAAAACAAACTAGAACAAATAATCAGAATAATTTTGGAACAATAGGTTCCTAACTTTTGCAGAACCAAAATTGAGCCATCATTTTCTAATGACTCCTTCCTTCTGAAATTATCTGGTGTTGCCATGAGTCCCAAGGTGAGTCATTCTAATCTGATGTCCTCCAAATAGCAACACTTATTTTGTTTCTAATCAGCCAGGTCATTATTTAAACTACAGAATTACCCTCCAATAGTTCCACTATAGGGACTACAATTCTCAGAAGACCAGTAAGTATCCCCATAGATCAAGATAGGGAAGGCTCTCCTAGTAGTACTGATGTGATATCTATTGCATTGTTTCTTTAATGCTTATGACTGTAGCCTTTACTCATTCTTATTGCCTTCCTTCACTGTTTAACTTTGATTTGAACTTAACTATTAGTTCTTTCACTAATTTCTTTCTTTCTCTATCTCTGTGTCTCTCTGTTTCATCTTGTTATTCTCACTGGACTATAGAGCAAGGATGCTGGTATCAGGACCTTGGTTATGTTGGATGAGCAAGGAGGTAAGTTCAGGTTGTTTATCCAAAAAGCATCTTTTAGGAACAGTGAACTTTAGACTTAAATGGATTTACTAACACAGTTATATACTTGGGCAGCTGCTTGTTTATAGGTCTTGATTTGCAGCCATCTAAACTAGGAAGATGTTCCTAGCACACAGCTTTTTACTAAAATGAACACAAATCCTCTAATTGCTTAACGCATTGTAAGCCGCCCTGAGTCTCCAGAGAAGGGCGGCATATAAATATAAATAAAAATAAAAAATAAATAAATAAATAAAAATAATCCAGTGGTTCTCAACCTGTAGGTCGCGACCCCTTTGGGGGTCAAACGACCTTTTACAGGGGTCGCCTAAGGCCATCGGAAAACACATATTTTCAATGGTTTTAGGAATAATTTTATCGTTGGGGGTCACTACAACATGAGGAACTGTATTAAAGGGTCGCGGCATTAGGAAAGTTGAGAACCACTGCTCTAATCAGAGCTACAGTATTTAAAATTTTAACATTCTTTAATGTTTCTTTGAAGGGTAGGTTACTTTAAGGATCAGGTTCTCTGCATTCTGGAAGAAGAAGGAATTTTGATAGTGAAACTTGAACGAGCCAGATAATGGGATACTCAGCACAAATGCCTATAGGAAGGAGTCAGATCTCCCTATAAAACTTTCCAAAATTAATATTGGTGGTGCTTTTAAATGCAAGACTGTAGGTCATTCAATATATGGAAATGTTCCATATGCTTTAAACACTTTTCTGTATACTTTAAACAATTTGGATTCCCTTTGGCTGCTTTTATTTTATTTCCATGTTTGAATAATTATATTAGGAATTATGTTTAGGAAAGATATAATTTTTATATTGGCACAATTGGGACAGGCTGTGCTTCCATTGGGCCATGAATGTCTCACAGAGAATCTGATTCATCAAATGATGCGAATCTCCAAATTATGAAATTGGGCTCTGATATGGATTGTTTGAATGCTCAGTTGACAGACCCCTTCCATTTCTTTTGGATCTTCTCCTGACTCTTTAGGTTTCCTAGATTGCTTGTTTATTTTGACGTTGAAGAAAATTTACAAGGCTCAGCTGTCCATTTCAGAATAATGAGAACATTAGAATGGCTTTACTGAATCGCGCCAAGGCCCAAAAGGCATTTTGTTTCTAAGAGCAGAGAGGCAGATGCCTCTGCAATGCTTGGGAGGAGATGCATCCTCCATAGCTTTTGTTCCTGTATGACTGGCATTTGGAGATAGCATAGAGCCCCCAGTATGTCTTTAAGATGAATTGCTTCTCATCGTCCTGTTGTCCATGAATTTATCCATTTCTCTTTAAAATCCTTCTGATTTAAAGGCCGTCAGCATTTCTTGGGATAATAATTTCCACAGTTCAATTATGAGCTGTGTGTTTTCTATCATCTGTTCCAAATCTCCTTCCAATCCTTGTTCTGAAGGAGAAAGAAAACCTTCTGCATGCCACACCTAATTTTATAAACTTGGATTATATTGTCTCCTTGGTAGTCCTTTCTCCAAACCAAATAATTAGCTTAGATTAAGAGTTTATTTCTGCCTTTAAAAAAAATAATCACCAGTTCATATGTAAGGATGTTCAAGGTGCTGCCCACATGAAAAAAAAAAAATACAAAATGCATTGTTGAACCACAGGCCACCAAAGAGAAACAATAAGTGGGTTTGAAATATTCATGGATTTGCAGGAGGAATGTGAGGGAAGGAACTGATACATTTTCAAGAGATATTGAGGTACCGTGTGGTAATAAATGATGTCAAAAGAGACGGGGTTTTGCTCACTCAGCCCTGCCTTCTATTTTGATATTCTTGACAGTCACTGTGGACACCTGACTCCACCCTCAATATAACAACTGGGTAACTTCTAGGCAAGTTTCTGCTTTTGAGTTTTGTGAGTTTAAGAACCATTTGGCATTAGGCAAAAATAACTGGCTTTGTATTTCTTGATTCAGAAGAAGAAGCATAGATACCTAGAGGGGATTATTTGACCCATAGCCTAAAGTTCAATGGAAATTAAATGCTACTACTAGTATCACATGAAAATTACTTGGTACAACACACAAAACTCAAGCACATGCTCATTTAAGGTATGCTAGAGGCCAGAAGGCTGATCCTTTTTTAAGACACAAACTGTAGCTATAGTCAGTTGGTGAATCCATGAATCCCAGCTCCACAAATGCATCCCAGAAAGCTTTAATTGCATGAATCCACAAACATATACTCCAAAATCAATGAAATTGAAAATTTTAAAATATCAGTATTTCCTTTGGTGAACAACCTATGGCCCTTACACTGCATTTTTTTGTCCAGTGGGGCTGCTGAAATTCAGTGATACACTGAATTATGTGGGGGCTATTTTAATATTTAAGCCACAGGATGTTACCCATAAAATGCGTGTATTTTCCAGATATGTGTGAACAACAGGGCCTTCTATGTAGAAATTAATTGTCCGTTGCATCAGACATTTGCTTCTTATAGCCTTTCATTTCCTAGCAATTGTCCTTGAACTGGTACTGAAATATAAACTGCAGCTGCTACTCTAAAACCAACTGAACGTCATCCTAGATGACATCATCCTTTTACATCTGCATTAATTTTCTGTAATCATGTTTACTGAATGTATACTTGCCAATTAAATAAAAAGGCATATCAAGTACACAGAGTTAGGGCTGCACATTTTTTTTCTTCTTTGAAGTAATTTTGCTTTTAAAATTCCTGGAAAATCCACACCACCACCTAGCAGTCATCTCTCTTGTAATTCATGCTGCTCTTTCAGGATGGATTTTGATGAATGGATAGTTCCTTCTTTATCCAAGTTCCTCTACCAAATCCTTATCTCTTACCTGCCATACAGAAATTGGAGAAAAAGGAAAAAAAAACCCTCAGAAACCACAACACTTTTTTCCTCTAAACCTATTCTGTGATTTCAAAAGGCTGGCCTTTGATTTAATGACTACAAATTGCATTGTCCCCCCCCCCTTCTTTATATACGAACACAAACATTTTACTTTCTGTGCAGAAAATACAAATAAAACCTGCTTTGTGTTGCTAATATTTCTTCTTCTTCTTCTTCTTCTTCTTTTCCTTGTGTTAAATGGAATTAGTTTTTTTCCCCTTTTTAATTAAAGTGTTTCTTCATTATTTTGTTTCCTTAGGGTGAAGGGTGGGAACCAAGGTGACATGCCATTGAAATGAATATGTTTATGATAGTGGAAAATAACTGAGGTTCAGAAGGAGGCACCAAGGGGACAATTCTATGTGTACTTTGCCGAAAATAATTACTGCTAAACATGATGAACATTTTTTTTTCTACCTAAATATTGACTGGATCGAGCTGTATGATTGTTTGTGCAGTCTCAGATGTTTACTTTGTGCTATTCGGCATATCTTAATAAGAATAAAGATTCTCAGCCACTTTTAAAAGGCAATCTGTAACTAATTCAAGTCTAAGCCAGCACAGGCTCGGTGGCATTTATAAAAGTCACTTATTATTTGCATATAAACCCAAATAGTGGGCTTGATTTTTATGTTATACTGTTCTAATGCAAATCAGGTGTAACTCCATTAAAGTGAAAGGAATTACATTAACCTAATAATGTCCTGGAATCCATGGGGAGATCAGGTAAGCAAGAAATAATGCCCACCAGTGGGGAAAAAAGATGGTTTTCTATTAAATTTTTTATCTAACTATCCATCTATTTATCTATATATTGCATCTGCTCTGAGTCTCCCTCATTCTATGGCAGTCTATCCATCTGCTTCTCTGGACATGGAATGGGGTCCTGCATTTTATGTAATTCCTTCTACTCCACTGGGGTCACTCCTAGCATATAATAATGTCACTGACAGAGGAATAAGACCCATGGTCTTCTCTTCTTTAGAGATGGTCCTCGGCCCAAAATTCAGATCTGAAGAGCCTCAGTCATTGAAAAAAGTTTGTATCTGGACATGGATCTTAACTCAGCTACTCATATCCATTCTAAACACCATTATTAACTGTATACACTTCCACCAAGCAAACCAATTACATTTTCAACCATCATCAAACTCAAAGACATTTGTAAGTGGAAGTATTGTAGCTATTGTTCATGGAAGGCAATCATTTAAAATTGTTATTAATGTACACCAATGCATTACAAGGTAATAGTCCCATTTCTTTCTTTTTCTTGGATGTCATTGATGTCTTAGTAACTGGATGTATTGTATTATGTTTCTGGGTTCTGAGGTATTTGACAGCACCTCCATTTTTTTTTACATTTTTGTTCTAATCAGCAGACATCAAGCACTTCTCCATTTCTTTTTTTTTTCCTATATGGATGTATGTGTGCTTTATCATTTTAGTAAAAGGGACTGTTTTTTTTAGCCTCTAGGGTTGCTTCCATTTTTGCTTCAATGCATCAGCTGCAATTAATGCATTGAGAAGCCATCGTAATAATTCTGTTTCTCCATACATCTTTTTTTTTCCATTTTCTGTTGAAGACAAACAGCTACGACTAAAAAAAAAAAAATCAATTCATTCCATACTGTCATCCCTTTGTCCTGACCAGAACAACTCGATCGTGTCGAAGAAGGCATGAACCATATCAACCAAGACATGAAGGAGGCCGAGAAAAATTTAAAAGATTTAGGGAAATGCTGTGGCCTTTTCATATGTCCTTGTAACAAGTAGGTACTTGGTGCCAGCGCTGCTCTGTAGTGTCCAGTTCTTTGTCATGAGTGAATGTCTGAAGTTTTTTTTTCTTTGTCTTTTTTTTCTTTGTCCCTTTCCATCTGCTTCATACTGTGGGGATAAAATGCTTGTGTTTAATCAGAACAACTGGAACGCATCGAAGAGGGAATGGACCAAATCAATAAGGACATGAAAGAAGCAGAAAAGAATTTGACGGACCTAGGAAAATTCTGTGGCCTTTGTGCCTGTCCATGTAACAAGTAGGTGCTGCCTGCCTGCCTGCCTGCCTGATTTTTAGAGCACTCAAGGCTGACCTCAACAGAGCCTTGTGACGCTCATCCTTGCTTAAGGCACTTGGGCAGGATGAGCATGTGGCATGCAGAGAGAACACTTCTAGTTCCAATGCATTCATCTCATAGTGTAGACCAGAGGTTCCCAAGCTTTCTGACTAACAAACCACTTTGGCCCTGTCTCTAAAATCCCTCTTTGGCTACCCGCGACTCCGGCTATCAGCTTTCAAATTTCCACCTTCCAGGGAATCAATGCAGTGGGCAGCCATCTGTCTCACCGTTTGTTCCCAAGACATGTCTTACTGCTATTTCCTGGAAATGTGAATGCTGACCCAGTGGCACATGACTTCACATCGGTCCCAGTACAGAAGAGTCAGTGGCAGTTCACATGTCCCTTCCCCTCCATGGTGGGCCATCGCTGTAACACGTTGGATAAGAGGAGAAGTTTGGTATGTGAACTGCCTACTGCCATCTCTCAGAGTTCAACAGTGGCTTGTGTATTTACAGATTGGGAACCACTGGTGTAGACAATAGCAGGATTATAGTAGATGCATTAAAATCAGGCATACCATAGTAAAATTTTGACTGTAGACCCTTTTCAGTGATGACAATTTCAACATTTTATAGTGTGTACTATGCAGCATTAAATGATTTAAATTTCAAAAATTATGATGACCCTATGTAATCTTTTCTTCCTCTGAACAGCCTTTAAAGGAGTACTTCTTGACCACAATTCATGGCTCAGAAACACATAAAACGATTATTTGGATGAAATGCAAAAAACCAAAAGATTTGGAGATACATCTTGTTTTTCTTGTTGGATCCCAAGCTACGGGAAAGTAAAATATTGTCAGGGGGAAAAAAAACCCTGGATCCATTTTGCTCATAAGCAGCTCTCCACTGTGTAGCGTAACACCAAGAAAAAATGTTGAAATATAGTAGACCTGTTTCCATATTACTGCCATGAAATGAAAGTGCAGCGTAACAAAATGGAAGTATCAGCTTCGAAGGGAGAACATAGAGGAGAAAGAATGCGTGCTTGGATAAATAAGAGATTTAGCGTGAGGTGAATTACTGTATGGATGAATGATTAAAGCATTTATAAATATTAAAACAGGCCTAGAATGGTGAATGTCTGTTTGCATGTGAGCATGTACCGTTGCATGTGGCCTTGTAACGTACTGTAGCTTTGGGTTTATAATCCAGCCTTTGTTTATTTGCTCAGACATCTGGAATGAGTAATAATTCTAATAATTAAATTGCTCCATCCAGTATTCAGATTGTTTTATGATATGTGGACAGGCTGGGAAGATTTTTTTTAAATTAAAAATATTGGGAGGCTGCTATATTTCTTATATTTAACCAGAAAGACGGAATCCGCCCCTCCCAAGTAATCCTGTTTAAAGCCTTATAAACCAGTCAGGTGTCTTAAAGCAGTGTTTCTCAATACTCCCAGAGAATTCTGGGGGTTGAAGTCCACTCCTCCTAAAGTTCCCAAGGTTCAGGAACACTGAGTTAAAGAATATAGAGAGAAGTCTAAACCTATGTAGTTTTTCTATACATATCCCCAGTGGTGGGATTCAAATAATTTAACAACCGGTTCTCTGCCCTAATGATTTCTTCCAACAACCAGTTTTGCCAAACTGCTCAGAAAGTTAACAACCGGTTCTCCCGAAGTGGAGCGAACTGGCTGAATCCCACCATTGCATATCCCCTTTCAGACCCAACGATTCAGTGCTGCCAGTTTGATTTAGACTTTCTGCACTGAGGATTGGCTTCCCCCCCTTACACTCAATTCCATCCCAAGTAAAAAGATTGCAGTGGAACTTTGGGGCTCAACTGTGTCATTGAAAGGCAAGGATGTGAATGGGAGTAGCAAGAATTCTCAGGAAATTCTAAAAAGACAAAGAGTACTGCTGAACATGATAAATAGTAAGTATATATATATTTTCTTCAATTCAGTCATATCTGACTCTCGAAAACTGCCTGGAAAACTCCATTGGCAATTCTGCCACACACACACACACACACACCCCAGAAATGATTTGCCATTGCTGCCTTCTTAGGGCTGAGAAAAAGGATCAGGCTTAAGATCACCCAGCTGGCTTTGTGCCCAAGGTGGAACTAGAACTCAAAGTCCCCCCCCCAATTCAAACCTTTATTGTCAGAGTACAACATGTGTACTATGAGATTGGCTGAGCCTCCCTTTGTGCACCCCCACAACACAATACAACTCACAGGCTTCCGATTTCAAGCCTGATGCCCAGGGGTGGGCTGCTGGGGGTTTGCAGAGGTTCGAGAGAACCTCTAGCTAAAATTCTGTACAGTTTGGAGAACCCCCAAATCCCACTCCTGGCTGGCCCCTCCCACCCCACTCTGCCCCTCCCAGGAATCCCCACCCGGCCCATTTTGGATGTAGGTAAGTGCAGGGCGTGCGCAGAGGCTCGGGGAAGGTGAAAAACAGTCCTACCAGAAGTTCAGGAAGGCTGGAAATGGGGCCATTTCTGGTCTCCAGAGGGCTTTCGGAGCCTGGAGAGGCCATTTTCGCCTTCCCGGAGGCTCGAGAAAAGCCTCTGGAGCCTGGGGAGGGCAAAAATGCCCTCCCACTGTGGTGCAGGAGGCCGACTAGGCCATGCCCACCATGGCCACGCCCACCCAGCAACCAGGCAGAGAACCCCTTGCTAAAATTTTTGAAGCCCACCCTTGCTGATGCCCTAACCATTTCACCATACTGGCTCTCATTAAGTCTGTATACTTTATCAAAATATGAGTTTTAGAGCAACCTGTACTTAACGAGAAACAAAAACCCTTGGGCCATGGAAGAGCAGACCAAACTGGTTACTCAAATGGTGATGTAAAGAGAAAAAATGTAGTGAATCAGCAGCTCAAGCAGAGATGGGCAAATGTGTGGCCTTCTAGCAATGCCTGAATGCCACCTTCTATCACCTCTGGTTAAGATGGCATACTGTTCATGTCCAATTTGAAAAAAAATGTTCCAATTATTACTGTGCATGGGGCATACCTAATTTTCTAAATAGCATTCCACTATTACTGCTGTGTTTAATCCAATTTAACAGCCTCGTCTTACACATTAACACCAAAAACTATTGTAGCACTATCATAGCACATAGTTTTTATTATTTTTGCATGCATGTTCCTTGGAGCACATGTTGTTAGGTTTACCAGCAAGGGGACATGCATAGGACTGGAGCTCTGCGGTATAATTCTACTCATGTACTTGTTCAAAAGAAAGTCAATTGACTTCTGACCGAAAACAACGATTACAAAGCAACATCTAGGCTGTGAAACATGTTAGCAACTAGCCCTGCTTGAAATGAGAAGCCGAAGGAATGTTTGAACAGATGTGTTCACTGTCCTTAGAAAGCTTTTAAATAGCGCCAGTTTGGGCATATATTGGACGTTTATTAACATGGCTGGACATTTTCTGTTTTGGAGGAGAGCTTGTTTTCATGTGCAAACTTAAGGAACATGCTTTGCTGAAACTGATGCTGTTTAGGCTCTAACAACCCACCAAGTTTGACAGTAATTTCAATTTGTAATCTCCAACATTTCTACCATTAAAATATACAAGGATGCTGCACACATTAATACCGTATTGCTTGTTATCACTGGTATGCCTGGATTTTAATTACCCTGTGGAGACTCAGTCAAAGATGGTTCCTCTGAAAAAAAAATTGCATATTTAACTCACCAAAACACTTTATATGACCTAATGTTTTAGATTCTCACCGTAACAGAAGATCCATTTTTGCCTGCATCCCACTTGCTGTGTAGGCTGTATAACTGCTAGTGTGTTAAGAGAATGTTGGACCACGGGGGCAGCTGTGCTTTCTCGAGAACGCTTCTCACCTCTTATTCATGCCTGAACCTGGTGCATGAAATATCTCTCTATATATATCTACATAGAGGAATTTCCCTTTCTGAGGCTCAACCACTACACATGCTTGCATTCTTTCTTTATTTCCCTGCATCCATCCCAATATGGCTTGATTTTACTTACTGTCTCTGTGGATAAAGGTTTGTACATCAACTCTAGATCTATAGTTACTCTCTCCAAGTACCGATATATTATTAAAATGTCTTGCCAAATTGCCCCATCACACCTTATGGCAAAGAAGCCACTGTGAGTCTCCATTCTTCTAGTATCCCATTGGAAAAATTGTTGGATGTAAAAGTTCTTTGTGCCACATGATCAAGAAAGGAGCCTTGCTTAAAAGGAGGCTGAGTCTGTTTTTGTTTCATCTTGGTCTTTTTTTAAATCTAAGACAATGTCTCACTGTGATGTGATGTACACACTTCCCTTTGCAGTTCTGTTTTCTTGTCTGTCTAGAAGTGCGGTCCCTGCGTTTGGTGTCCAAAGATACACGTGTCATGGAAAAAACAGCTGAACGTTTCCTAGTCATGTTTGTTTATTCTTGTGTAAATCAAGCAAGTCCACCCTCCAAAAAGCCACCAACTTGGCCATGATGATTGACACTATTGGAAATGAAATTTGCAAGCATCAGAGTTGTGGCAACAAATTAAAAAGAGACGTTTTTTGTTCCACTTTATGATATATCGGTATGCCAGAATGCCCCCTTTATCAAAAACAATCCATTTGCTTGACTCGGCTCTTAGCTTGAAACAAATAATGAGAATATTTTTTGGGGTTGGCTCTCCCCTCTCTTGCTGCCTTGTTACTCACCTCCTGTTTTTGCATAGGCTTAAATCAAGTGATGCTTACAAAAAAGCCTGGGGCAACAATCAAGATGGAGTTGTAGCCAGCCAGCCTGCCCGTGTTGTGGATGAACGAGAACAGATGGCCATCAGTGGTGGATTTATCCGCAGGTGAGGATTTTGAAGATTTTATTCTTCCTTCCCCCCTCCCCCCATTTTAAAATACAGTCTTCCCTTCCTTCTTTCCTGTTACTGGCATACTGAAGAAGTGTCTCCAGATGGTCCTATTGAGAGTGTTAGTGCTGTTTATTCCCAGTTTGTACAGCCAAAATACATTAGTCAAGCTATACCAGAAATTTCCATTGACATTCTCTTGAATACTTAGGAGGGATTCTAAACATTGGCATCAACTGGGAGACTCCACCACCCCTTACCCAAATTGGTAGATATTTGAAAGCTAGAAACTTTTTAGCAATGTATCCCTAGAGCCAAGAGATTTAGTGGGGATGGGAATGACAAGGCAATCAAAGATCCTCTGTCTTTTTAAATAGATAATAATGCTAACAAATGATCCCCCAAAGGGAAGAGATACTCAGTTCCTATTCTGGCATAGTCCCCTTCAACTAGAGAGGGGTATTCGACCAGGCAATTGCCAACAGCAGGATGAAGGGAAAGGATTGAAGTTTGATACCTGGGAAAACATGGGCCCTGCCTGGCTCCACTTGCGGTTAGTCATGTCACTATCATATGCCAACCATTCCAGCCTTCTCCATGGAATTGTTAGATTATGCATCCAAGTATGAGTAACTCATCCTTACCTCATGGAAGAAACATTCTTAAGCCATTTCTAAGTGGGTACCGTATTTTTCGGAATATAAAACGCACCTTTTTACCCCCCCAAAAGGGAGTGAAAATTTAGGTGCGTCTTATACACCGAATGTAGCCCTGCCCACCCACTGGCCCCCACCCTTTGGCCTGTGCCTTGCAGCAATTACCTCCTTGCAAGCAAAAAGCAAGAAAAAACAGCTCATTTCAACTTCAGCATAGACTAATTAGCACAAGTTGATTAGGTCAGCCTCCCGACTCTCAGCTGATTTTCTCTCAGCTGTTTTGCGCAGGCTCTGCTGCTTGCTGCAAAGAGGTAAATTGCTGGAGCAGATTTTTTTTCCCTTGTGCTAATCAAGCTATGCTAAAACGAAACTGAAAGTTGTGATTTGGAGGATTATATGGGCAAAACTATGTGGGTTATTGGGAGAGTTTAAGATGTGAAAATGAGTAACGTAAGAGGGGGAAATTATTTGGTTTATTATTATTGGTAAATATAATTAATTGATTTGTAAGAAATTGGATTGCATGGAAATAATTGGAATATTCATGTTCATATTGATTAATATACAAAAAAAGATAGTTATATAACTAATTGATTTATATTAAAATGTTGAATTTGTATTAAACAATTGTAATATTACATAATTAACCAATGTGAGGATGGATATAAAAATAGATGACAATGGGAAGGAGTATAATATAGAATAGAAGGGAAAAATTGAATTTGATTAAGATTAGAGATGAGGATGAAGGTAATATTGGTTTTTTTTAAAAAAATAGATGAGGAATAAATATGGCAAAAAGGAAATATAGAAATTGTAAATTTAATTGAAATGACTAAACACTGTTTAAATTTGTGAACCAGCCAAATATTCTGTTCAAGGAAAATACATTGTATGTTTGTATGTGTGTTTGTC
Organism: Ptyas mucosa; assembly: GCA_012654045.1. Classification (NCBI taxonomy): domain Eukaryota; kingdom Metazoa; phylum Chordata; class Lepidosauria; order Squamata; family Colubridae; genus Ptyas; species Ptyas mucosa. The sequence goes on from WNWU01000017.1 coordinate 30,380,676, forward strand.
TAAAAAAAAAACACTTTTTTTTAAAAAAAACACCAAAAAAGGTAGGTGCGTCTTATACTCCGGTGCGTCTTATACTCCGAAAAATACGGTATTTTCCCTCCTAAGCCAACACTATCCTACATTATCAAATTGTCTAAAATCTGCCTTTGTCACCCATTAGCTTAAAGGCAAGGGCATATGACATCTGGTAGGCATGACCCATAGTATATTTTGAAGTCATAGGCAACTCTTCTTCCTTTCTATTGGGGGGGGGGATTGTGAAACATCTAAACAGGAAGTGGGAGTGCAGTATAGTTAGGGGGGGAAGGGTAAATGCAGTTTTAAACTTCTGAAGTATCATTTCCAAATAATGGAAAGTAAAATTCTCTTTTCTATTGTGGTAATCAGATCCCATTCCAACTATTGCATCCAGTTCTGGATTTCAGATAAACTGAAAAAAGGTTGAGAAAAGACAAATAGCTAATATAAAAATAGAGAAATAGGGCTAGTTTAATGGTTAAGGCATCAGACTACTAACCAGGAAACTGAGTTATAATCCAGATGTAGGCATGAAAGATGACTGGGTGATTTTGAGCCTGTCACCCCCTCTCAGTCCAACTCACCTTACAGGGTTGTTAGGGGACAATAGGAGGAAAGAGTATTAGGTATGTTTGCTGCTTCGAGCTATTTGTAAAAATAATAGAGGATAGATAAATGAGAGATGAGAGACAGAAGAAGGGAGAGATGGAGAGAGAGAGAAAGATGGAGATAGGTAAATGAAGATGATTGGACATTAGAATTTAATTTAATTTAATTTAATTGATTCAATTTATATGCCGCCCCTCTCCGAAGACACAGGGCGGCTCACAATACATTTTAAAAAATCATTATTAAAAAAACATTTAAAAATTAAAAACATTAAAAACTCATTCACGCCATTCATGGCCGGATCTCGTCAGATCACAAGAGTGAGATTAACGGCCCCAGGCCTGCCAGAAAAGCCAGGTCTTCACCGCTTTTCGGAAGGCCAATAGGGTGGGGATGGTCTGGACCTCAGCAGGTAACTGGTTCCAGAGAGCTGGGGCAGCCACAGAGAAGGCCCTCCCCGTGGGCCCGCCTGCCGGCATTGTTTAGCTGACGGGACCCGGAGGAGACCAACTCTGCGGGATCTTACCGGTCACTGGGAGCTATGCAGCAGAAGGCGGTCTCGAAGATAACCTGGCCCTGAGCCATGTAGGGCTTTAAAGGTAATAACCAACACCTTGAATTGTGACTGGAGACCAATAGGGAGCCAGTGCAGCTCGCGGAGAATCTAAGTTCTTTGAAGAATATGCAGAAGGGAAAAGGAAAAAATGAATAAAATAGCATCCTCCCGTGTTTGGAAAAAATGTTGCATAGAAGAAAGTCAAGAACTATTCCGTATTCTTTCAGGGGTACAGAATATAAAATAATGGATTTACATTTCAAGAAAGCAACTTCTGGTGAGCTATTAGATCAAACTTCCTAACTGTAAAAGTAGGTTGGCAGTAGAACCATTTCCCCAGCTGAATATCATCCCCTCAGTGGATGTGTTCAAGCAAAGGCTAGGCAGCCATCTGTTCAGATGCTTTAATTAGGATTCTGGCACTGAGTAGAACATATGGCTTGATGGTGGCTTTATCCAGGTCCATCATCTTTTCCTTCAGAAAAAAGAAAATCCTTTGAGGCACCAGGAAACTCTTTGCATGTAATGTCACTTCATTTGCTAATAACATAAAGTTGTTTTTTTTTTAAAAAAAAACAACCCTCTAGAATGAACCAACATGTAGGTTGCTCTGATAATGTTTACTAAATATGTGCAGAAAGGAGTGACAATGTGACTGAGTATTCCCACTTATTGTGTCCTGACATCCTGCTGGTTCTTCTGTGACTTCTATAATTAGCCTAAAAGGTATGCTTATGCATATAGAGCAGTATTCTGACACAAGATTCAATTTGTGGAGGTTGTGGAAGATTATTTCAATTTCAATTTCGATTTAATTCAATTTATATGCTGCCCCTCTCCGAAGACTCAGGGCGGCTCACAATACATTTAAAATCCTAATAAAAAACATTTTAAAATTAGAAACATTAAAACTCATTCAATACCATTCATGGCCGAACCTCGCCAGATCACAAGAGTGAGATCAATGGCCCTAGGCCTGCCGGAAAAACCAGGTCCTCGCCGCTTTTTGGAAGGCCAATAGGGTGGGGATGGTCCGGACCTCAGCAGGTAACTGGTTCCAGAGAGCTGGGGCAGCCACAGAGAAGGCCCTCCCCCACGGGCCCACCAGCCGGCATTGTTTAGCTGACGGGACCCGGAGGAGACCAACTCTGTGGGATCCTACCAGTCGCTGGGAGCTATGCAGTAGAAGGCGGTCTCGAAGATGTATTATATCCTTTAACCCTTTACTTTGCTCAGTGTTTGTCTTTATACAAGCCTAGAAAATCTTGGATAGATGTGGCCATCAAATAGCATTCCTTTGCATTAATAAAGAAGCTTCACTTTTGGATAAACACCCAAGCCTTGGATATGGTTCAGTCCAGTTTTAATTCTCATCCTTTCGCAGGGTAACAAATGATGCCCGAGAAGGTGAGATGGATGAAAACCTGGAACAGGTCGGCGGCATCATTGGAAACCTCCGTCACATGGCTCTAGATATGGGCAATGAGATTGATACACAGAACCGCCAAATGGACAGGATCATGGAGAAGGTAAGAGATGAGCTGCCACTGGCATCAACATTCATAGCTGATCCAGATGCTTTCCGGTTCAAAACCAGTCATAAAATATTTTTCTAATAGCTTCCAATAATAAAAGGGAATATTTGTAGCTCAGGGTTGACATGAGGGGTCCTTTGGTGCTCTCTGAGCTTTCTTGCTTCCTTGCAGATGTTTCATTAACCAAACTAGGTAACATCATCAGGAGTAGCACTGATGATGTTATCTAGTTTGGGTAATGAAACATCTGCAAGAAAGCAAGAAAGCTCAGAGAGCACCAAGGGACCCCTCGACTTCCAATGAGGCCGGGATTAAAACTATTTTTTTACGATTTCAATCATCTGAAATATTTTTTATTTTATTTCAATCATCATTGAAATAATTATGCATAAAGGAGACAGATGAGCATAATGGGAATGGTGTTGATGTGTGAATCTGAGACATTATTCTACAAAGCACCAGAGGGCAGGACAAGAAACAATGGTTGGAAACTAACCAAAGAGAGAAGCAAACTAGAATTAAGGAGAAACTTCCTAACAGTGAGGACAATTAACCAGGGGGACACCTTGCCTTCGGAAATCATGGGCACTCAAACACTGGAGGTTTTTAAGAAGAGACTAGACCAGTGATGGTGAAGCTTTTTGGCATCAAGTGCCCAAACTGGAATGCGCACACACGTGCTGGAGCACCAGAAACCTGAAGACCAACTGGTCGGTGCTCATGGGTGCACCAGCTACCTGGTCTTCGGGTTTCTGGCACATGCATGTGCACTGGCCAGCTGGTCTTCACATGGATCAGAGCGGCGGGCATGCGCGTACTGGAAACCAGAAGACAGCTAGTGACGGCACATGTGCCCACAGACAGGACTCCGAGTGCCACCTCTGGCATGCATGCCATAGGTTCGCCATCACGGGACTAGACAGTTACTTATCTAAAATGATATAGGTTCTCTTGCTTGAGCAAGGGGCTGGACTAGAAGACTTCTAAAGTCCCTTCCATCTTATTCTATTCTATTCTATTCTATTCTATTCTATTCTATTCTATTCTATTCTATTCTATTCTATTCTATTCTATTCTATTCTA